>CM053789.1:554812200-555276650 GCA_028749045.1 Cupressus sempervirens | reverse complement strand
ACATGTACTCAAGCTCCCATGCATCTAACCATCTATGCCGCTGTCGATATGGTTGCCAAACAAAAAGAGGTAAGATTTTCAAACAAGCACTGGTAGTATGTCACATCCCCATTGTGGCTCTAAGGGATGAACTAAGTGTATTTGAATATGAAGGGATCATTTCACTCTCACATCTACACCCATGGTCGAATCGTTATAATGTGCTCCCAAGCCCATATCTGGGCCAACACTGTACCACATGCCCAAATCTGCCTATCTTGGTAAACTATCTCATGAAGCTCATGATAGATGTCAGCTAGGATAGTAGGTCCCCATGCCATCCTCTAGGGCTGCCTAATCAAGTCTGCTACCAACCTACCCCATCCTAAAGGAAAGACCTTCTAACCCTGTCAATGACAAGCACCTAGGCAACCAGTGAGCAAAGAAGACAAGGTAATGGATACTGGTCTCCATACTCATCTATCAACCTCTCCAAACTAAGGTGTCAATCTAGGATGGTCACATCTTGAAACAAATATTGCACCACCAACCTCCCCTCTGTTAGGGTCTAATCATAGTAAACTTGTGACATGCAAAAACTCACGTTAGTACACCTTGTATGGATATAAAAAATTTAAAATGAGAATCAAAACATAAACATCATACTCACAAGGTCTCCATGACATGGTACATGAAGGATGTGATATACATCCTCTAAAGTGATGGTAGCCTCGCTAGTAGGCAGATGGAAGGTGTTGTGCTTGCTATGCACTGCTTAGCTAAAGAAGTCAACAACCCATAGTTTCCCCTTATATGGGGCATGTGTGTCAACCATCTCAATCCCATACTCACTATGGAGGTGTTCTTGTCACCATCTAGATGATGAAGGACACACAACCCCACCACCTTAGGGGCTCTGATCAGAAGGGCAAGAAAGACAATCTACAAAAATTGAGTCAAACAAACATAAAAAACATTAGTATCAACTATAAACAGATCAAGAACATCATTAATCAATCAAAATGACAGAAAATAGTGCTCACACATGCAAGATTTAACTCTAAACATTCAAAAAAGCTCAAAAAATATGGGTAAGTGCACCAAGATGGTGTACAAATAGGGGGTATAAGTGGACACCTTTTTCTAAAATCAAGCGAACATAAACTTGGATGAGACATTTGAGGGTCATCCACTAAAAATGATAAGATGTATAAAACATATAAATTATAGTACTCTAAATCTACTTTCTAAACTACTAGAGATTTTACAAAATGGATAAGATTAGGTGGGTCAAACCCTATGCACATAAAAAATAGTTCCTAATTTTTTTAGAAAGCATAACATAGTTGTTTTTGTGTCCAACACATAAGACATAGTTATATTTAGTAATTTGCATATCCCTTTGGTAGGATGATAGTCAAGAGTCATATCTAGAAGTTGCGTATTTTTTTGTAATTTTATAATGAGTATTTCTTTTGTTATGAATTATTGAATATACTACATCTTAAAATGTTGGTACTTGTTTGTGTTCTGAGCACAACTTGCATCGAAATAATTGAAAATGGCATTTTTTTTCTTAAATGTGTATATAATAAAGTGTAAAACAATAACATGTATTTTATTTTGAATTTGGTTAAGTCTATCAAAAGTTACTAAAAAAATGGTAGACATATGTCTCTAAGGAATGTCAAGGCATTGATAAAACTAATTAAAGTTTACAATGTTAATGTTGTCCAAAAAAAGAAACAAATATATGGTTAGAAAGATAAGAAGACGTGTAAGATTATGGTGGTGATTTTAGAGATGCCCACTTCACCATTAGCATACCTAATGATGACAAATAATTTTATTCATCTTAGAAGATGAAGAAATGTATAAAGGAAAAAAATGGAGGGAAAATTGTCTCCCAAGCCTTTGGGTCATTTTCTTAGGTTATCAACAAGCCATAACCTGATGGGGTTATGAATTAAAAAGTACATTTAGAACATAATTAGTTTTGTATAACCAAGTCTGGTTCTACAAAACCCATCCTCTCTCTCTCTCTCTATCACTCCCTCTCTCTCTCATTTTCTCTCTTTATCCTATCTCCATCTCTCTTTCTCATATCCCCTTCTCTCTCTCACTCTTTATATCATAACCCCTAATCTCTCTCTCTCTCCTATCCTCCCTCCCTCTTTCTCCTATCCCCTCCCCCCCACTCTCTCTCTCCTATTCCCTTCTCTCTCACTCATTCTCTCCATTTATCTCTCACTCTTTCTATCATATCCCCTAATCTCCCATTATCTCTCTCTCTCTCTTATCCCATAATCTCTCTCTCTCTCTCTCTCTCTCTCTCTCTCTCTCTCTCTCTCTCTCTCTCTCTCTCTCTCATATCCTCTAATTATTCTCTCTGTCCCATCCTCTCTTTCTCATTCTCTCTTTTCTCCTATCCCCCCCCCCTCTCTCTCTCTCTCTCTCTCTCTCTCTCTATCATATCCTCTAATTATTTCTCTCCATCCCATCCTCTCTCTCATTCTCTCTTTTTTCCTATCCCCCCCCCCCTCTCTCTCCTCTCTCTCTCTCTCTCTCTCTCTCTCTCTCTCTCTCTCTCTCTCTCTCTCTCTCTCTCTCTCTCTCTCTCTTTCTCCTATCCCCTTCTCTTTCTCACTCTTTATATCATATCCCCTAATTCTTCTCTCCATCCCATCGTATCTTTAGCTCTCTCTCATTCTCTCTTTGTCCTCTCTCTCTCTCTCTCTCTCTCTCTCTCTCTCTCTCTCTCTCTCTCTCTCTCTCTCTCCATCCCTCTAGATCTCTCTCTCTCTCTATCATATCCCCTAATCTCTCTCATATCCCCTCTCTCTATCTCCTATCCCCTTCTCTCTCACTCATTCTCTCCACCTTTCTCTCACTCTTTCTATCATATCCCCTAATCTCCCATAATCTCTCTCTCTCTCTCTCTCTCTCTCTCTCTCTCTCTCTCTCTCTCTCTCTCTCTCCCCCTCTCTCTTATCCCCTTCTCTCTCTCTCTCACTCTTTCTATCATATCCTTTAATTATTCTCTCCATCCCATCCTCTCTCTCTCTCTCTCTCTCTCTCTCTCTCTCTCTCTCTCTCTCTCATCTCTCTATCTCTCTCATTAACTCTCCCTCTCTCTTATTCCCTCTCCCTCTTTGTATCCCCTTCTATCTCTTTATCCTATCCTCTTCCTCTCTCTCTCTCTCTCTCTCTCTCTCTCTCTCTCTCTCTCTCTCTCTCTCACACACACACACACACACACACACACACACACACACACACACATTCTCTCCATCACTCCCTCCCTCCTTCAATCTACCTTTGTGTAGTAGTAATAAAAAACTTGATCGAGTTATACAAAACCCAATTGGGTTATACAAAGTATGGATAATGCAGTTAGAACTCAATAACCCAATTGGGTTATACAAAACCTGACTAGGTTATTGAAAACTATAAATAAAACAACATGTCAGTGATTATTATCATGTTTCAATGCAGTCCATTAGATTCTATTGTTGTTTCACATGTATTTCTATATTAGGTATGCAAGTGTAAGGTTTTTTTGTGATTGGAAATGCTAAATTTTATATTTTTCATGTGCCAACATCTTATTTTATGTTAGTATCTTATGATTGAGCATAAAATAATCATGAAAATATGTTTAGTTTTGTATTTTATTGTTTATTTTATTCATGTTATTTTTTGTAGGGTAATTTGCATCTACAATTATGGGAAAGAACAATGGAGGAATGATTGAAATTAAATGAGAGGCAGCAAAGGAAAAACTAAGGGAGTGTGTGAGGAGATTACGTGAAGGTACATCATTAAATGGTGCCAATGTAAGTGATGAAAATATACCTATTGATATTGATATTGCAAATGAACCTAATTTGACAAACGAAAATGTTCAACATACCCCAATTGAAATGATTATGACAAATACACTTACATCACCTGATGCCCCTAATGTGACATCTCAAGTTGAAATGATGAATGAACATGATGTAAGTAATAAAAATATAGAGCATGTACTTACATCAACAACTCCTAGAATAATTCATAGAACACCAAAGTTTCTAATTGACATTGATGAAAATATTTTGAAGCCAATGCATGCTAAAATGTCAGAAAGAAATTGTAGGAGAATTGTTCAAAAGATTTGGAGTAAGTATTTTAAAATCAAAGTTGAAGATTGCAACTTATTGTTGAAATGGTTAAAAATCTAAAATTTAGAGAGATAGTGATAATTTTGTGGTTAAGAATATTTGAAAATAGTTGTAAAAGAAGCATTGTTAGAAATCTCTTTGGTGCATATCTATCCATCAATTCAAAAACATGTACTAAAGATGATAATACAATTCGACAGGTTCTCACATCAAGCATAATGGGAAAGGAAATGGAAAAAAATCGTATGGTAAGGGAAAACAAGTAAATCATTAAGGATAAGTAGAACAACATTACTCAAAGCCTTAGTGAGGTGAGAGAAAATTGAGAATTCTAATGAGACTTCTCTTTTGTCATTCCAAGGTAGACTCACACATAAGGAAAAAGTTATTGTTGATGCACTAAGAACATTAATAGAAAACCTTTGGCATGATAATGCAAGGGCTTCACCAAACCAAAAAGATGTTGTAGGGTTCATGTTGAGTTTTCTATGCATTATGATGTTTATTGTTATATATGTTGTACTTTGTATACTAACCAAATATTGCAAGAATGTGGTCTACAATTACCTCCTAAGTCATTGAGAGAATTTATTGCAAGTGTACTATGTAAACAAGATGATGGATGCATTTATTATAAGATCATGTGTTCGAAAGGTTTTTTTCCCTCGATGTGGTGGTTTTCAAAAGTTGTATAGATGCCTACATCTAGATAGCACACATGAAATTGGTAAGACACTAGTTTCTCTTGGAAAGTACAAGTCAATTATATATGTTGTTAAAGATGGAAAAGAATTAAAGAGGTGTGAATTAGTGAAAAGTAATATATGTGTAGCTGATTTTATGAAATTGTTTCAAGAGAAAATAGTTTATGACTACATAGGTCATACACATAGAGCTAGATGGTTAGATGAGCAACTCAAGTTGTGTAAGGACACTTTTCCCATGGGTATGATTATGTTGGTTGTTGAATTGGCTGAAAACTATACACTAAAACCTCAAAATGAAGTGCAACCAATGTATTACAACTATATACAAGTGTCCATTTTTGTACACATAGCATTTATTATTGCACATGATAGCACAGAGGATGATAGAAAAGTATTAAAAGAGTATCACTTCTATATCAGTGATGATCAAACTCATTCATCAGAGTTTGTGCAAGGATATTTTAGATTTTTCTATGACAATTTGAGGGAAAGAGATGAAAGATACAATCAATACATAATATGTTCAAACAATTGCACTGCACAATTCAAGAATGCAAGGATGTTCTATTGGTTGAGTAGGATGCATGTGACAAGTGGATTGCAACATTTTTGTAATTTCGTTGAGGTGGGACATGGAAAGGGAGAGCATGATGGTATGGAGCATGTGTGAAAAGATCCCTTAGTAGAGAGGAATTACAGTATGAAGGTGGCACAATATTAGAAAATGCTAACATAATTGTCCAATGGTGCAATTCTATGATGGGACCAGGTAATACAGGTAGTCTATGGTTTCTAGATATTTTTGGTTGATACGTGAACCTAGCATTGAAAATTTGCAAAAATGTTGTACACTTACAGGACCAAGTGAGATGCATTCATTTCGAAGTTCAAATGCAACATCACTAGCTATTCATACTAGAAACCTTGCATGTTTTTGCTATTCGTGTCTGCATCATTTATGAGATGAATATGAATCAAAAGAGAGGGTTGACCAATGTTCTTGTAGACCTTTGCATCCAATTGATTCATACCAACTTCCTAACATAGAACAACTCAACCATGTTGAAGCATCAACAGATTTTGAGCATGTATCTAACCTAGTTGAACCAGGTACTAAGTTCTCAATTTAATACTTGGTTAAAATAGATTACTTTCAATTTTTTCATTAACTTATCCATCTATATAATGCAGGTCATGTATATGCAGTTATTGCATATCAAAATAATGATGAAGGAACAAAATACTTTCTATGTTAGTGTATTGAGCCCAAACAGAAACGGATAGCTACAGTCATTTATGTTGAGGATATTGAGTAACCAATAGGATTTGTCATTGTGGCAGGCACATGGCTTAGAAGGTAGTATATTTTTATCCCCTACCATGACAATCTCTTTAAGTCAATTTGTCATGTATAATGTATCAATTTTGACTTTAAATTATCTTTACAATTAAATGTAGGTATCCTATCAACAATTCTACCACGTGGTTAATTGAGGATTTTTAGACACAAAAACATATTCTTCATTACTCTAACCTTATTGGTGCAACAAATATTCAATTGATACTGTATTGTGGTAGGCCTCTTAACAAGAAGTTGTGGAAAGTACGAATCTAATCATGAGCTAATACTTGATACAATAAGGGTTAGAGCTGATCTAGAAGGTTCCCTTAATTGATAGTGTGCTATATAGTTGAATCATTCTATATATGGTAGAATATTTTGAAAATTATATATATATATGTTATGCAAAATATTGTAACTTCGTAGTGATGTGCATATGTAGATGCCAAATTTTGTATATAAAAAAGAGAAGACATGTAACGCATGTGCATATTTGTATCTCGTATTTTGTATAAAAATTTGATAAGAGATGTCACATGTGCATATTTAGATGCCAAATTTTGTATATAAAATCGATAAGACTTGTAACATGTGCATATTTATATGTCATATTTTGTATAAAAATATAATAAGAGATGTCACATGTGCATATTTAGATGCCATAAATATTCTTTTTGTGGATTTGATGATATCCTTAAAAAAGTGTTCAATTATCTTCAACTTATATGGATTTAGATGGCTGTCCTCTTCCATTTTTATCCCAAATTTCCCAAAACGTCATGAAAATAAATTATAGATTTGGATACCCATTTGGCTTCTTTACAACATATGCAAATCTTGGATGGGTTATTTTGGACCGTGTCCTTGCTATTGCACTATGTCACCCCTTTTTAGGAGTAAATAGCCCTTTGATTGGCACAAGGTATGATGATGACATCATCATGAGGTCAATAGGATCTACAAAGAATTAGGGTTAGGTTTTTACCATAGGTAAGTTTTTTGGTTAATTTTGAGATGGTAGGAAGGTCATTTGACCAAATTGGTGAAAAGTTGCAAAAAAATGTAAAAGTTGCATTGTGCAACTTTGCAACTTTCAAAAGTTGCTTGAGCAACTTTTGGCAAGAAAGTTGCAAAGCGTTGAAGAGGAGTCCTAAAGTTTGACTAACCACCCAACCACCCTATATAAATCATGACAAGAGAAAAATTGCATAATAGTGCAAAAAGTTGTTAAAAATTTACGAAGTACAAAATTTTCAAAAGTGCAATTTTTGCAAAAGCACAATTTTTGCAATTTCTTGCAAAAGTTGTCAAGAAGGCATAACCAAGTGCAACATTTGGTTGCAAAATAACCAAATGACCTGGAGGAGTGTATATGTGTTGGAGATCATGATGCAGAGGCTAATGGAGGATTTTCAAAATTTTCTTAGGAGAATGCTAATGTTTTCTTTTGTTTTATAACAATACCTTACTCTTCTTTCCAAAAGAATAAACACTAGGCACTTCAAGAATCCTAATTTACAAAACTTCACAACACCCACAACCCTATTAACCCTCAAGCCCTAGTTTCTAACCTATCTTTCAGGCCTCTAGGCTAGTTTTCACCAAAAAGATTCTAGATCGTTTCAAACCTCAAATCAATATTTCCAACCAATTTCTCATTCAAGGTAACATCCTATGGGTTCTAGGCATGCCATTGGATTGACCCAAACTGATCACGGGCATACTCTACAACAACATCTTCAAATTGTACTAGCTCACCTATTCCCAACAGTCAGCCCAAGGCATCATTCCATAGCTTGGAAACTAGTCAAACAAATGAAAAAGAAAGAAAAAACATTGTTTATAAGGCCTAACTTATCATCCCTCAAGGTTTCACACATTTTCCACTGTGGATGATCATTTTAGAGCCATTATTG
This sequence comes from Cupressus sempervirens, assembly GCA_028749045.1. Taxonomy (NCBI): domain Eukaryota; kingdom Viridiplantae; phylum Streptophyta; class Pinopsida; order Cupressales; family Cupressaceae; genus Cupressus; species Cupressus sempervirens. Next base: position 555,268,543 of record CM053789.1, on the reverse strand, counting down.
TGATAGCAGCTCTATGAATGGGAATTACAAACCAATCACTAAGAAAATTCCTCAACTCCCTAATTTAATAACTTCAAACCAAGTTTGGATATGCAAAAGAAAGATGAAAAAAATAATCTATCAATATCTAAAGTTAGATCATCTATCCCAATCTCTACACAATCATACTAGGGCATTAAAGCACTGCAAAAATAATCACAAACCAGTCATTAAGAATGGGAATGAGAATCACAAACCAGTTGCTAAGAAAATTCCTCAACTTCCTAATCTAATAACTTCAAAACAAGTTTGGATATGCAAAATAAAGATGAAAAAACTACTCTATTATCTATCTCAATCCATACACATTCGTACTAGGGCATTAAAGCACTACAAAAATAATAATAAATGTTGCAATAGTTTGTACAATAGGTACACACAAGTGAAATTTTACTAGAAACCTTTTAACCTTCCAAAATATGTTCCCCATGCTTATATACCTAAGCATGGGTAGTTTTAACTTCCCAAACCTCCATTTGCAACTTTTTGCAAAAATTGCAAAGTTGCTCAAGCAACTTTTTGAGCAACTTTGCAACTTTTGAGCAATTTTTGCTCTTGACATCTTTTGGTCAAACGGGTCCATCTAGGAATATTGTAGGACCATAGTTAATATTACTAGGACCTATTAAGTAACCTAATACCTTAGTTTCCCATCCTTAACAACTTTTAATCCATTGAGAAACTTTTGGCTTATTGATCAACTTTTGACCAACATAGGACCTAATGAGAAAATTTGGCTTTTCCTAGCAATCCATAGCTACTCTATTAGCTTGAGTTGGTCAAGTTTAGGATATGACCAACCTCATTTCAGCCACAATGTTCCTCTGATGGTACCAACCCCACTGAACGGAAGTGTCCCTAAGGGTCTCTAAGCACCATCAGACTGCGATCTTTGACCAGGCATTTCTCTGAGGTCATATGAGGTATTGAAAAATTATTAGGTGCTCTAGGATTACGTTATCTAGGCCTACAACAACCTATATCAGTTTTTAGATATTCAACTTTGTTTGGATTTGGCCTTTGTATCTTGCTTATTGCCAAAAGTTACAATGTTGCTTAGTTAAAATGAGCAAGGTTTTATATATTTCAAACTGTTGGTCCTAGGATCAAATAATCTACTCCATTAGCTTTAGTTGGTCAATTTTAGGCTAGGACCAACCTCATTTTAACCACAATGTCTCTTCGACAATATCGACCACACTGAATGGAAGCATCCCTAAGGGTCTTTAAGCACCATCAGGATGTGATTTTCGATTGGACATTTCTTTGAGCTCATTTGAAGTATTGATAAGCTATCAAGTGCTATAGGATCATATTATCTAGGCCTACACCAATCTATCTTAGTTTTTAGAGATTTAATTTTGTTTGGATTTGGCATCTGTATCTTGCCTATTGCCAAAGTTTGGAATGTTTCTTAGTTATAATGAGCAAGGTTGTGTATATTTCAAACCGTTGGTCCTAGGATTGAATTGTCTTCTCTATTAGATCCAGTTGGTTAGGTTAAGCCTAGGACCAACCTCATTTCAACCACAATGTCACTCTAACAATATTGACCACACTGAATGGAAGTGTCCCTAAGGGTTTCTAAGCACTATTGGGCTGCAATCTTTGACACAAATTAAAAAATCATGACATATTTTTACTTTTCATGTCTTATTACATCAAAATAAGTGACATATGATTACATGCTATAATGAATTTGATAAACATGTTACATTTTCTATAATACAATTTTGTATGCACACATTGAGCAAGTTGGATGGAAATCCAAGTTTAATGTATATCAAAATGAACAATATATTATGTCATATTAATCATATAGTTACAAAAAGATATTATGTCTCATCAGTATAATATAAAAGTTGAATACCTGACAAATGTTGAATGTGTACAATAGAAATGTTGAATGTGCACAATACAAATCTTGAATATATAAAATACAAAAGTTGAATACCCAACAAATGTTGAATGTGTATAATAGAAATGTTGAATGTGCACAATACAAATCTCGAATATATACAATACAAAAGTTGAATATATGTCAATGTCATGTGGTGACCACAACTACATATATATATATATATATATCACTATCAATATCTATGACTATGTAGGATCATCAAAGTTGATCCTCTTTGATGCAATTTGTGGCTTGACAAGTGTCTGTAGAAGAAAGATTAAAATACACTATCAAATATCTTATCTATAAGTAATATGAAAATAACTAGAAATTGGGTTCTAAATTGTGGATAGTTGAGTTTTTCATTACCTCATCCCTTTGTCCTATAATTGGACTGAATGATAATGGTAATAGGCTCCTTCATTGATGGGTGGGACTCCAACAAAATGATGAGGTAGAATGACGATGGGAGACATAACTACTGATGAATCAATGCTCACAGGAGGCACAATTACTGATGAGTCAGTGCTAGTATGAGGAACAACCTATATGGTAAGTGATAAAATGTTAGCATTATAGAGTGGCAATAGGGATTCAAAATAGAGTAGAAAAACAAAATGCAGCCTGAGTTGAATCTCTCATGCTAGAAAGAGGTACAACCACTGATGAATCAGTGTGGGTATAAGGCACAACCTATATCGTAAGTGATAAAATGTTAGTATTATAGAGTGACATTAGGGATTCTAAATAGAGTTAAAAAAAAAAGTGTACTATAGCCTAAGCTAGATCTCTCATGCTAGCAGGAGGCACAACCAGTGATGAATCAATGCTAGTATGAGGCACAACCTGTATGGTAAGTGATAAAATATTATAATTGTAGAGTAGGTGTTAGGGATTCCTATCACACAAACAAGAAATTCAAATTGAGATCACAAGAGGGCTTCAACTAAGACTCTACATACATACCTCTAGCCTCTGTTGTGCTTGACCCCCTCTTTGATGTTCGAGACTCCTAACAAAATAAAATGGTAAATGATTTGCATGAAATCTCAAAGAGTGTGTAATAGATAAAATATAAATGACACATGTTAATAAGATAAATTTTTGATAATAATTATAAAACTAAAAAAGAAAAAAGAAAAAAAACATGTACTCATTTGTAAATGCAACTGTTTAATATGTATATAGAAAAAATGCAACTATAATGTAAAATTTATGAGAAGGAAAATATGAAATTTTACCTCTTCCATTGCATCAACATCAACAGTCTCAGATGCATTCATCAACTCTACAAAACTAAATTATTTTTACATATATTCAACAAATGAGTGAACACATATTCATCAATATTGAGTACGTGTATATACATTTATTCATAATAAATTTCAAAATATAAAATTGACTTGTATTTAATATCATTTTTTGTTTTAGTGTTCTTGTTGATTTCTTTCCCCTTCCTCCATACCTTGAGCTATGTGGAGTACCCTAAAGAAGAAACAAATATAGCACAAGAAGAATCAATAAGACACATCATGAGTTCGACTCAAATTGTAAACTTGATAGGTATACAAGCTATGATAATGCATAGCTCTCAAGGCAGAACATGTGGCATCATCAATTTGAGAAATTTCAGCCCCTAACAAGCCCTATAAAATAGTAAAGAGTATTGTTATAAATATGAGATAATGTTGTAAATAGAAAGAAGGAAGAATGACAACAAGAAGATCATAGGAGGGAAAGTAGACACAATGACTTGAAGGATGATATTGGAAGGATAGTACAAGGCCTAAATTGAAAACAAAGAGATTGAGATGGAAAAGAGAGATGTGAATGAACTTTTGACACCTTGTCAAGAAATAAAAGTGAAGATTCATGATCTCCACACTCTTGTAAGACACCCTATATGATATGCAAGTTCTTTGATGCAGATGAGTATATGAAGGATGAACTCATGAGGTTCATTAGATAGAGTTTGAGTATGCTAGGAGCAATATATATGTGAATAGGAATTGGATGAATTTGATGAATTTGGGAGGGTTTCAATGATGGTAAGAGATGGAAAGGTATTATTGTACTTTTAAGAATACCAATTAAGAAACAATATTTCAAAGCCAATGTATTATTTTACTTTTAAGAATATTTAATTTTCTTTACCTCAAATTTTCTTGCTCCTATCCTTGCACCTCTAGTAGAATGAGTACTATGTGGTGTTCTCATACCACTTACTACACCCTACATTGCATATTGTTTGAACATATCAATCTAAAGTGCTCTACAAAATTTAAAAAAAATTACTTTTATGATATTTAGGTGATTAAATAATATCATGCCAAAACTCATGAGGTTCATTAGATGGGGTTTGGGTAATGTTAGGAGTAATAGATGTGGATGGGAATTGGATGGATTTGATGAATGGGAGGGTTACAATGATGGTAGGAGATGGAAGAGGATCTATAAGTAGGTTGTTAGTGTCATACCAATAAGAAACAATATTTTATTTATCCAATGTATTATTGTACTCTTAAGAATATTTTAAAAACTTTACCTCAAGTGTTCTTGCTCCTAGTCTCACACCTCTAACAGAACGAGTACTCTATGGTGTTCTTGTACTGCTTGTTGCATCCTGCATTGGATATTGTTCACATATCAATCTAGAGTGATCTATAAAATAAATTTTCATTACTTTTACAATATTTAGGTGATTAAATAACATCATGTGAAAACTCAAACAAACAAACATGTGTCCCCTGTCCACCAAAGACCATCACCATCAAATCATCCATGAGTGTGAAATCCCTACTTTCGTATGAATAACAAGTATGACCACAATGCACACATGAATGAGATGACACTTTATCCTGAGACACCTCCATATCTATCCCATCACACACATGCTAACAACTAAAACAAAAATGTTGATTAGTTCCCGAAGACTGTACTGATGCACGTGATGGCAATGCAGGTAGCACAAGTGAGGATGACACTAGTGGTATAGGTGACAGAACTAAAGATGATACTAGTGGTGCAAGTGACACAAGAAGAGATGACACTGGTGGTGTAGGTGATGTTGATGGAATTGTCATAGGCTGTGATGACTGAGGTGCCATAGGTGATGATAATGGAGCTGTTGAATGTTGTGATGACCCTAAAAGTGCATCTAGTGATGGTCAAGCTGCCATAGGTGAAGGAAAACCACCAATCTATGAGCCATGCTGAATGATAACATCTGTCAATGATGCAGTTGCATGAAGAGTCTGTAAATCAATAGACTCATTCACAAATAATGGGACACAACATGAGGCATGGTTTTTCGTGATGTATGTCTCTTCTCATGTTATGGTACCACCCTACAAGCCCTAGGTCTATCCTGCGCAAAGCCTCTCCCTTTACCTTGGAACTGATGAATGTCAAAGTAATTTGGCTTCTCGGAAAGGATGAATTCACAATATAGCTTTCTCAAAAAATATAGAGGCACCTCATAATTATTACATGGTGTTAGGTCAAATACCATATACCACCTATCCTAAAAAATATGATCTCATCCTAGTATGAGTGCACCAATGAATAGGAAAAGTTTTGGTTGTGTATAATACAGAGTTGCCAGATATATGATCGATGAAAGAGAAAATATAGTACCTTTCTTTATGTCTTTATCTTTCACTTGTTGATATGATAACCCATTGACATAAAATGTGTGACACTTATCCCTCCATGTACCCCATTTTGTAACCTCCCTAGACACCTCATTTGCATTTTGGGTCATTTTTTCAAGTGTATTCGCTAGGGTTGAGTGGTGAGAAAGTGTTGATGACCATAGCATATTGACCATTTGGGTAATGTTAGCAGTATTTTGTGAGAGGTAGTTTATGAGGTCCTCTTGTGTAGTAGGTAAATGATATAATTATATGTGTAAAGGGTTTATAGGAGGTGGTGGTTGTTGAACAAGAACATTGAGTGGAGGTTTTGTGGTTGTGTCACTATGGATGGAGGGTTTTGTGGTTGTGTCATAATGGGTGGAGTGTTTTGTGGTTGTGTCATGACAGGTGGAGGGTTTGATTATGTAGGATGTGGTCTTTCATTTCTCCGTCATTTTCTTGGATTCCTTGATGCATCTATATTTAAAAAAATTAACAGCAATTACAAAGCTTATAAATTACAAACCCACATTACAAAATTTGATTAAAAAATACATAAATGATGAATACAATGAAGACCTACTTTGTTTGCGGGGCACCATGGATGGAAATGCAACAAAAAAATTGCTTTTTATGCTAAACCTGATCAGGTTTTGATGTTCACTTCCACACTCCACACTATTACTACTATTTGAGGGTATAACAATGCCCTCAAACACAGATAATAGAAAAAATATATAGTTTACAAAACTCGATTGGGTTATTAAATAATATAATTCAAAAAACCTAATCGAGGTTTTTAAATTATATTATTTAATAACCCCATCAGGTTTTACAAAACTCGATTGGGTTATTTGAAGTATAATGGCTAGCCTTGGATACCAAGCTGGATGACATTTCACTTTTAAATAACTTGATCGGGTTATTGAAAACCTAATCGGGTTATTGAAAACTTGATCAGGTTATTGAAATTTTTACTTTTTATTTTTTGGCGAGGTATGTCCACTTTTTTGTATACCAACTTTGTCCACAGACCCATATCTCGTACACCACTTTTCATAAGAAGCAAGCGATACTTTTTATTGATTAAGTATCATGTGATACTTTTATACTACTCAGGCGATACTTCCCTAATGGGCGATAGTTCACACCATGCCATGCAATATTTGCGTAGGAATCATACGACATAAGTGTTGGAAACGATTGATTAATTTTGTATTGTCTTTGATGTTACACAAAATGTCATATCATTACCAATCAGTGTATGCTGAGCTCACTTGGGCATTGAAGATAGTTTTCTATGCCTGTTGAGCATTCTAGAGTTTGCCTAGTTCAAAAGATAGTCTCTATTGAGTTCACTTGGGTGACAAAAGAAGGTTTGCGAAAGTTGAGTCTTAACCGAACTCACTTATTTACCAAAGGAATTTTGTAAATATGTAGTGTTAATTGAGTTCACTTGGTTAACACAAGAAAATCACTTTGAGTTAGTATCTACCGAGCAAGGTCAGCTAATGAAGGATTCTCTTGTTTTGGCATATTGAGTGCAATCGAATTGTTTGTTGGTTCTAGCCGACTAAGAAGATGAATATTAATTATTCTAAGTTGTATTCAAGTCGACTTGACACTGTGTAAGATATAAATATAAGGTCAAGTTGAGGATTAGAAGAAGAAGGATGACAGAAACATAATTGAAGATTTTCTGATGCTAAGAGGAAGCGAATTAGAAGGATAAGTAGAATATCCTTGTTGAGATGCAAAGATATAATTGATCAAGAATGATCAAGTATTCAAGCTAGAATTGAGATCTATAATCAGCAATTTAGTTTCATCAAAAATTAGGTGATCTTTAGAATTGTGATTTTTACAGACGTCAATTCTTAAGAAAACCACCAATTGTAACTAGTTACTTGGCATTTCTATTGAATTTTCTAAAGACTTCTAACAAGGCCACTCCTAATACGGTGATTAAATCCTCTAATAGGGTCACACCTAACAATGTGTTTTGTAACCTTTAATAGGGTTGGCTTCTAACAGGACTCACTTCAAAAGAGTAAAAATTAATAACTAGTTACAATTGGTGGTTTTTCCCAAATCAGGTTTCCCTGTTAAATCTTGATGTCAAGTGTGTTCATGCTATTTATCTTATGTGTTTGCAACTAAGTTAAAGTAATATTAATCACAGATAATATCTTAAGATTTTCATTTTAAGCATTTACCGAGGTATCTCAGTGTTTATCAAGTTAAATCATTTTGTCTGTGTGTTTGTTGAGCTTCAGCAGAGTTGAGTTTGTAGAGTTTGTTTTGTACTAACATATAAAGGATCCAAGATTTATTTTAGCCATAACTAGTTCACCCCTCCCTTCTCAGTTACTCCTTTTATATTTCCAACAATAACTTTCTAATAGCATATGATACAATTTGTCTAAGAGAAGTATCGCACGATACTTCTCAAACTAGTTGTGTGATACATTTAAAGTATCGTGCAATATTTTTGTCAAAAACACTAAAAACCTATTAAAAACGTGTTAAATGCTAAAAAGTGTAAAGTTTTCAAAGACTTACTGAGGCCTTATACTCAAGTGTTTGGTTATGCAACTGGTTGCGCTCAAAATGATGTATGTATGTTAGAATAATAGCAAGCGCTATGATCTCTCTCTAAATTGCTCAAGATCTCTCTGAAATCCCAAAAGAAAATGAATTGAAAATTACCCTTGAACCCTTATATAGTCCTCCAACCTCATTTTGACTCAGTTTTCAAACTCAAAATTCTGCGAAAGTTGCACCCTTGGCTAATTTTGATGTTCTAGATCCATTTTCAAGATTGAAATGAAAATCCGAGTCCATCTTGATGGTAAATTAAAAATCTATCTTCTTCTATGTAGTTAGCTGACCTTTTGAGGTCTAATCTTTGAATCTTCGTTGGGGCATCTTCATTTCTCCATATCTTCATCATTTCTACACTTTTGACCTACTTCAATTCACATATTTCACTTCTAAATCATCTTTCTGCTTGATTTGACCTAATTTTCAAGCTTTATCCTTCTTGGTCAACTCTAGTCAAACTGTGGCATTGTATCACATCTTAATGGTCACTCTTTGGTTCTAATCTCATATCTATCATCATGGAATTTTCTTTATCTCAATTTTCTCATATATGGCTCATTTTTGCATTCCCTTTACCTCATTTTGATTTTGATCCCGAGGGGGTAGAAATACTCTATCATCACTTGCTACAGGTATCTATTTCTTAGGAGCATATGTTTGATCTTTTTATTTTCTCTTGACCTGTCTACTTTTCTTGGTGTTAGTACTCTTCTTGAGATTTGATATTGTCTCTCTCCTATTGTTGAGTACTATCACTATTAGGCTACACATTCAGGACTTGCTATCTCTACATTTCATTCTTCAGAATTAGATATCTCTATCTATTGTTGCCTACTTGGCTTCTGTATTCTTCAACGTAATATGTTCTGAGATCAATCACACATTAGTCAAAGAGGGGCAAATGTAATCACCTAAGAATGATCATCTAGACTATTAGCCTCCTTTTCAACATTTTGGCTAAATTATCTAATCATATACCTAGGAAAAATTGCTAAAAATCAATTAATTTGATAGTTTGACTATATTATTCTAAGTCCATTTTTTATTAAAAGAACATGTCCCCTTTTAATTAAATAAAAGACCCCCTTCTTCTAACTCACTCAAGGTGCACACATAAATTCTTTTTTTTCTATTTATAAATTAAAAGAAAAGGCTTTTGTCTCACATGAAAAGTCAACTCCTTTTCATTGGTTGACTTGCTCTTGCACGTGGATCTTGCTAAAAGTCAACCCCCACCCTTGATAATCTACTTCTAGATCTTGATCTCAACTATCCATCTATCTTTAAAAGGGAGAGCTCTCTCCTCATCTAAGGATCTCGTTCTTGAGTATTGTTATGCTACAAATTTCTCAATAGATCTCTTAGAGCTCTATGGAGAACTTCTACTTCTTGTCTAAATTCTCTCATCACTATTCTCATACTAGCTTAGAGCCATTTTCAAGTAGTTTAGTTCATTTTGCAATAGCTTAAATCGCTTAGATTAAATAGCATGGCTTGGTAACATTCTCATATTGTTAGCATAGTTGCATTGTACATCTACTTACAGTGTTGCATACTTGAGGACTCCTTTTGGACACTTACTTTCTTGTTCTTGTCTAGCAAAACTCTCATTGCATGGTTTACTAGCAAGGCCTACATATCTAAGGCTCATTTCATACTTGTCTTATGCCCCTTGCACTCCATGGATAGGGAGCTCTAGGTCATCATTCAAGCATTCCAATTCATGGGGATAGAAGGGTTTAGAGGAGTGCACTTTTTTAGTGTACACTACTAACCCTTATAAGACTAAGGTTCTTCAACCTACATGGATCAACTAGCATTTAAATACAAAATATTTCATTTGTTGTTGGAGTGCTTCATCAATGAGCTATTGAACCTTATAAGAATAACCTTGTTGAGCTTACATGGATTAGATAGAATTCCAATGTGTAACTTTTTATTTGTTGTTGGAATGCTTTATTACTAAGCTCTTGAATGAGGTTTAAGACTAACCTTGTTGAGCTTGCATGGATCATCTCTCATTCACACAAAATCTTTTATTTATTGTAGGATTTCTTTACCACTTAGCTACGAACCTTTATAAGACTAACCTTGTTGAGCTTGCATGGATAAGCTACTAGTCAAATGTAAGGCATTTTCTTTGTTTTTGGAGTTAAGCTATTGATCCATGTAAGACTAATATTACACCAACAAGAATATGAAAGGTACAGTTCAAATCTACAATTATCGTATGAATTTCGAGAAATGTCTAAATAGTACACTTTTATTTCTCAGGTATAAATGCGTTTAATATGTGATAGCATTCCATCTTAATTGCAATGAAAGCAACCAGAAATTATCGCCACACTGACGGTTCTTTCACTTTCCAAATTTATAGGCAGAAGAACTTGGATTATGACGTTAAAAAACAACGACGTGTTGAAATAAGAACCACGCTACAAACAATAATTGTTCGGACTAGTTTGTCGTTAAATCTAGAAAGCATCTTCCCGGGCCCATGGCGAGGAACACGTGAAAGCTTTTTGAAAAGTGAGAAAATAAGTTTGAACAACTTTGATTAAGACGTGCAATGGGGATATGAAAGGTCAAATAATGAAACACGTTTTACTGTTACCTATTTGTAATTAGGATTTCAAGGAGATTTAGGCAATGACTTATATATATATATATATATATAATTATTGTATTTCAGTTTGCACTTTCATTCAATTAGTTTAAGAATTATGCATCAATCATTGTGAATTATTTTTTGATTGATAAAATATTCATAAAGTTTAATAATAATTTATTAATATAATTTATTATTGAAATCATTTATCTCAATCATGATTGGTTCATTTGATTTTGTCTTATAAGATCCCTTTTTACTGAGGTCTCTACCATATTGCTATATTTTCGGCTATATTTTTGCTTAATTTTTTTGTTACATTTTCACCTAATTTATTATTCTCATGAAATTATTTATAAGTTTTTGATAATTAATTTTATCTACCTTTTTATTAGTTTCAATACTTACTTCATCTCATTTCAAAATCATATATAACATTACTATTTCAAATTTATCTTTTATTAATTTTTTCTTAATTTGTACAAAGATATATTCATTAACAAAATAGTCCTCTCATTTTAAAAAATGAAATCAACTAACATTAACTTATATTATTTTATTTTAGAATATATTTTATAATACTATATTACATAATTAAAAAGAAAGATTTATTTATTTCTAAATCTTTCATCTACTATATTGATTAATTATAATACTAATATTGAATAACTATTTCTATTACAATACATTTACGACAAGTACATGCCACTACATGGCACTTGTTTTTGAAATAAAAAGCGACAAAAAACAAGGGGGTCATCCCTTACAAACCAAAAGCTGGTAACCAAAACATTACCAATAGTGACCAACAACAAACAAAAGACTATCTAAAACATCACAAAACCACAAAACAACTAACTTAAGAACAACTAAACTATAATAAAAGTCCAAAAGATCTAACAACTACGGAAGTTCAACAAAATAACTGTTGTCATAACATGCCTACCCAAATCTTAGATATAGCTGGGAACCAACAAAACTAGAAATAACAGAAAACTAAAAAAGTCTTGGATCTGAGGATCCCATTAAACTAAAAAATTCGATTTTCCTTTTTCTCCTTCTCCTTCACAACCAGTAGAATCCAGGACCAATCTTCAGCCAGGAATTTGAAGAGGAGCTTATGGTCCTCCATATCCATCTCAGTATCTTCCTTTTCCTGTGCCAACAGCTAGAGGGTGGTGGCCACAACATGGGTGACTTTGAGGGAAACTTTAGAGTAGGTAGAGAACCCTTCCTCTAAGATTTTAACCCTCTTATCCAAATTGGCATACACCTTCACCTACTCCTCAATCAGTTCCTTGATATCTGTTTGCACCTTTTTTGCTTCTTTCTTTGTTTTTTGTACTTGGATATTATCCTACAAAACACTAGGATTAGTAGAAATCTTAGATTTTTCCTTAGCCAGGGATGAGATAGTTATGGGGGAGGTGTCGACTTTGTTGCTCTCTTCACAAAAGGTTATGGGCTGGAGGGTGAAGCTAGCAGAAACATGGGTGATCTCTGTGGTAGTAGCATTGCCAGTTGACACCTGAGTCTGAGCATTTTCAATATAATTATCCTTTGAGTTAACACTTTTTTTCCACCTCCTCCTTTTCATCATCTCTTTTAGAATTAGTGTTGTCTTCCTCCTCCCTTTCTTCTTTATTATTATCTGAACTTTCCTCCTCAACCTCCTCAACTTTGAATTTGTTAGATTTTTGTTTGCACCTTGCCTAGGATTGGGCGAGTCTTCCAGATCTCCTCCTAGTCTTACCCCTGGCCTCCTCCCCCAAATCCTCGTCCTCCACCTCAACAAGTTTTTCAAATTTTATCTTTTTGTTGCCCTTTTCTTCTGCAGTTGTATCAGGTTTTTTCTTTTTCTTATTTTCTCAACTAGGGGAGGGATGGGGGGTATGAATTTTAGTGCCAATAGTGGTGCTCGGGGGTGTATTCTGGCAGTGGCGTTGGTTGTCAATCACTGCCACCCTAGGGGGGCATAGGGCAAGGTGGAATTGGTAGAGGTAGAAAATTAGTCCTTGATGGATTATGGTAAAATTATGCCCTTTACTCCTCTTTTCCCTAACATTAGCTACCATATCCTCAAGAGAATGCAGAAGGAAAAATAGGATAGAAATGAAATCTCTATTCCTAAAATGATTTAACAAAGGGAAATGGTAGTAGTAGTAAACACCAAACCTACCCTCCAGCGTTAGATATCTCATGAGAACCAAGCACACATCATCCCATGGGGCTAGCACCTTGTCCCTTTTAAACCCTCGTCTATATCAAACTGGTTCCTCATCTTCCGCAAAGAAATTGTTCATGCTAGCCTCATCAGCAATTTTAGTGACCTTTCTCCATTTTTTCCCTTTCATTGAAAGGCCATTCGCCATGGAAATCACTTCCTCATTCACTTGGAGGTGATTCCATTAATGGTGACCTTGCGATCATTCCACTCTATAACAAACTGGAGGGCACAATTCTCGTTGTACCCTGTCATTGACTGCATGCAAGGCAAAAAACCCCCTTCCTTTAGCAAAAACTAGGTGGCCATCCTATCCTTGAAGTTCTCCATTTTCATGGGCTCCAGCCTATTCAAGTCCCCCCCCACCCCCCCATATCTACTCTGCCAATATTTCACTTCTCTTCTTCAGTGGTGCGCATCTGAACTTCCTTCTCTGTGAAATCTCTGCAACTACTTTCCACCCTGAGAGCTTTAACAATAAGCAAAATAATTTTACAGTCCCGTGCTTGATAAGTTTCAAAATCCCATGCAATTTCATTATGGGAATCGTGAATCTTGTATAGTATCATGATTTTTGCACTCTGAAAATCTCTGACAGTCTGATAAAAGATATCATTCGTACTTTTAATTAGTAAGTAATTTAAGTTCCATGATGGGTAACCATAATTTAAGTAGTTTGCACTTGTTATTACTATAAAATTAGTCATTTTCTTGTCCAAATAAAAGAGAGTGTTTTAGTGGTGAATTTAGTAGATATATTATCTATTTTAAAAAATTTGTAAAATATTTTATGATTAAGTATTTGATTATTGAGGAGGTATACAAAGAATTTCTTTTATTAGTTCCTACGTATGCAGGAAACTAATGGAATCATTAGGTGTTCAAGCTAATTAGTTTTATCAATAGGATTTTAGAATTAATCTATCTATAAAGTTTTTTTACATAGTTGACTATTTTAGTCTATTTTTTAAATTTGAAAAAAGTTATTTATTTGAATTTGTATTGGTTGCCTCCAATAAAGGCAATGAGAAAAATCCAATTTTGAAGCCAAAATTACAAAGAAATTAAAAATAAATCAATGGATGATGTGCTTTCTTTCATATTAAATGTGATAGATGTGCTTTGTATTAAATGTGAAAATGACCTATCATTTCCACTATATCATTCTCCAATTTTTTCCTTATTATTTTAGTGGGAAAGAGGGCCATTAGCATTTATTTAATCTTTTAAAATTTATTCATGGAGCCACTTGTAAAGTGTGCATGAAAACTTCATGTTGGTTGTAAATGACATTCTATATAATACAACATAAGTATAGCTAAGTCATTAACATGATTTCAATTATCACTAAGGCACTTTTTAATTTTATATTTGGTAATTTATGACTATCAATCTAGTTTTTGAAAAAATAAAATCTAATTTACAAATTTTTTAAGTTATTGAGTATATGATTGAATTATATACAAATAATTTTTTTAAAATATTATGATGAATAGTTGATATTCAGCTTTTGGCCGTGTGAACTCGTGGGGTGATCCTATTTCCCCCGATCCCTTTTTTTGTGAACATGTAACTTTATTGTATTTTTTTTAATATAAGGAAGGGACTATTCATCAAAAAAGAAAAGAAATTATGATGTATAACAATTGTAGATATTTATTAGCATAAGTTTTAATTTTATTATAATTATGTTCTATAAATTTAGTTTAAACTATATTCATTTTGTATGTACAATATATGATAAATTTTGTATGTATAATATATGATATACTTTTTATTTTCTATAATAATTTAATAATTGTATGTTGATGTATATTTATGCAACTTTTATATATAATATCATTTCGCAAAAAGAGGGGTAAAATTTTATTAAGATAGAAAGGAATACAACAAGGAGAGCTCAACAAGGAGCTCGATCCTGAGCAACAAGATCATCAAATTCTTGCACCATCTCAAAGGACAGTTGCCCCCTATCCCTAATATTCCAACCCGGATCATGACTAGAAGCCCATTTGGCTAAACAATCAACAGGTCTATTCCATTCTCGCGGAATATACTTGAACCTAATGAACTGAAAAGAGGAAGAGAAGAAAAGAATCTGCTTAACAACAGTGGCCAACTGCCAACTAACATCCTCAAGCTCTTGCGAAGAAAGCATGTTCACCACCACCTGGGAATCAGACTCACAAATAATCTTACTCCATCCCCACAAGCAACACTGTTCCACAGCATATAAAATAGCCTGAGCTTCCATGAGATTGTTAGTATAGTCACCCTTATGAATTGAGAAGAAAAATTTAACATTCCCAGAACTACAACGAGCCACTCCGCCAATACCAGCCGGACCAAGATTCCCACGAGAAGAACCATCAGTGTTAATTTTTAGAACTCCATAGGGAGGAGGAGTCCAGTGCCCATCCCGATTAACCTGACCCTTCCTCTGATGGTGAAGCTGCCTGGACATAGAAGGAAACCTATGAGCCACAAACCCATCCTGCAGATGAAAATTGAGGCGATTACAGATAGCAAGATCAACTGGATCCATACCCCCATCAAGCTCACACTTCACAAGAATAGTTTCCTGGAGAGAATGTGATATTTTCCACCAAAGATGCAAAACACCAAGCCGAACATCTTGGAATATGCGACGATTCCTCTCCAACCAGATATGCCAAAGCATGAAAGATGGGCCAGCAATCCAAGCAGCATGAAGAGAAGAAGACTTGGAGGGAGCACTACCCAAGTGAGCCCATAACTCAGGCAAAGAGGAAGCATGCCGACAAGAGCAACCCCAAGCGCTCCACCAAAGGTTCCATATCTAAGTAGAATAGGAGCAATGGAAGAACAGATGGGAGACAGACTCCTCTCCATTACCACACAAAACACAATAAGAGGGGCCCTGAAATCCACGTTTACAAAGATTATCCCAGGTAAGACAACGGTTGTGAGCCACTAGCCACATGAAAAAATTGCACTTGGACCAAGAAAATTTATTCCAGACTTGCTTCCACCAAGGGACCTTAGCATCCCCAAATAATTGTCTAGTTATCTCCTGATACCCAGCAGAGACATGATATTTACCAGACAAGTTACCGCCCCAAGCCAATACATCTAGACCAAGCAAAGAGGAACACTCTCTAGAGGCCAGAATTTGAGAAAGCTCCTGACGATCCATGTCTGTACCTCCAGGAGGCCAATCAGAGGAATGCTTCCATCTATAACCAACAACAGGTCCCAATTGATAAGGAGTCTTGTAATGAGCCACTTTATCCCATCCAGCGGCCAGAAAAGAGTCACAAAGAGGCTGAAGATGAGGGTATATGGATAAAATGGAAGGGAATCCATCCCAAGCATCAAACCAAAACAAAGCCTGAGAACCTCCTTTACATATCCAGAGCAGACCCCTCTTCACCAACATCGCACCTATCTTCAAAGTATGCCAAACCATTGAGCCATGATCTTCAAGAGGAAGTGCAGAAATAGAGCAAGGATCAGCACCATGAAAATATTTATGAGTGATAATACGAGCCCAAAGTTGATGCTGTCCAGAGCACCATCGCCAATAAAATTTAGCAGCCAAAGCTTGTCTACTCAATAGAGCAGAACGAAGACCAAGACCACCCTCCTTTTTAGGCCTACAAACAATTGCCCAATTAACCAAGCTCCATTTAGTACTACGCAAATTACCACTCCAAAGGAATTGTCGAGAAAGAGCATCAAACTCCTTGAGAAAGTAAATAGGTGCAGCATGAACCATGCTTCTATAAGTAGGAAGAGCTTGGATAACAGCTTGAAGAAGAGTAACCCGGGCAGCAGTAGAAAGCCATTTATGAGTCCAATGATTTACCTTATCCTGAAGCTTGGTAATCAAATTTTGCCAGAAGAGACGTGGCTGCCTGGAAACAGCAATAGGAATGCCAAGATAAGTCAAAGGAAGTGAACATATCTAAAACCGTAGAATACCAACAATCCTGTGCTGAATAGAATCAGGAGTGTTAAAAAAGTAAATGAAAGATTTGTGCTCATTAACTTTCTGGCCTGAAGCTACCAAATAAACGTCCAAAGCATGTCAAAAGGCTTCAGCTTCCTTGATCCTAGCAAGACCGGCAAGAGCAGAATCATCAACAAATTGAAGATGGGAAAGAGAAGGTAAGCCATTACCCCACCACCAGCCTTGAATAGAATTCTGGGACACCTGATGCTTAATGAATCTGCCCAAGCCTTCAGCCATGATGATGAATAGATATGGGGAGAGAGGGTCACCCTAGCGGAGGCCTCTAGAAGCACCAAATAGTTGTGAAGGTTGACCATTAATAAGAATAGAAAAAGAGGCAGAAGTAACGCAACTCATAATCCAACTCACCCAGTCAGAGCTAAATCCAAAAGAAAGAAGAATACTCCTTAGGAAGCTCCATTTAACTCTATCGTAGGCCTTAGCCATATCCAGCTTAACAAACATGGCTCTCTCCCTTGAAGTAGCCATAGAGTGAATAGCCTCAGTAGCAATAATATAATATCATTTCTCCAAGAAACATAAATTTGAATTGTTTTAAATATTAGAAAGTTTTATTTGTATTTTTGGATTGCTGTATCTATCAAAATCAAAAGACATTTCTATGATTAAATTATTTTAAAGAAAAATAATTAATATTGTGATGTGAATATCAGGATTTAACTATGTGATTTTGAGTCAAACTCATTGACCCATGTTTCATGAGTAGTAATTCAACACGAATCCATCTCTCATGAGAATAAATGGAACACTTAGCACTCATTGGATCTAGGTGATGCTCACAGGGATGAAGCACCGAGACTTCTCAGGAGCTCACCCATCCCAGTACTACTCCAGCCTGAGCGCGCTTAACTACAGAGTTTCCTCTATAGTTAAACCCAAAGATCGCTTAGGCTGGAGTAGTACTGGGATGGGTGACCTTCCGAGAAGTCCCAGTGCTTCACCCCTGTGAGCATCACCTAGATCCAATGAGTGCTAAGTGTTCCATTTATTCTCATGAGAGATGGATTCATGTTGAATCACTACTCATGAAACATGGGTCAATGAGTTTGACTCAAAATCACACAGTTAAATCTTGATATTCAAATCACAATTTGACTTGCTATGGAAATTATCTCCTACTTATCAAATAATTAATAATTTTACAATTTACATTAATAATTTATTTATTTATTAAAAATATATAGTTTAATTTCTCATCAATATAATAATTAGAAAATTAAAAAATCAAGATTTATAATTTACACATTTAACTATAATTTTAAAAATAAATTTATTGTTGATTAATAATATAAATAGGGCATTTGTCCTTTAGGGATAAAAAAATGAATTTATAGAAGAAATTAAGAATTCAAATATTATTTTTATTTAAGAAAAATATTTTACATGTATTTATTTAAAATTTATTGTTTGCAAAATAAGATAAGAGGGTCCAAAATTTATTTCAATTTCTATTTTTTAATCTTTATTAATTTCTATAACTACTTGATTTATAAAAAATAAACTAATAATAATTTATGATCAAAGTTAAAAGTCAAAAATATTTTTAGACATATCTATATAAAAATATGTGATATACTTAATGGAAGTTGTTTATATAAAGATGCCACTTTATCATAACACAACAAATAAATAAATAATATTGTTTCTAAAAGTTAGTTATCATTTAAAAAATATATTAATATTTGTATTGTATTATATATAAATTGATAGTATAGATTTTGTATTTTACAAGAAAGTGAAATTTTGATAAGGTATTATGGGTCAAACATCTCTAGATCTAGTTATATTATAGGTAATTTACTATGGAATTTCATTAATCTTATGATTGTAGGAAATAATGTTGTTCACATATAAATCAAATCAAAGTTAAATTTTCACCAGTATTGCACATCATTATATAGTTTTGTTTACTCTTTTATGTTCTTAGCACAAAACCATATGAATCATTAGCTCTATAAGGAAAATTTGAGAGCAAAGTCTCATCACATAAGACCTGAATTGTGTGATTCATTCTTTCTGGGTTTAATGGTTTAAACTTTTGTAACTTTTAAAGATGCACATGTCTCTACACTCACAAACAAATTAAAAGACCAATAGTTTCAATCATTCATATTAAACTATAGTCAAATTATTGCTCTACCAAAGCATATAAGGTAGGAACTTTGGTGCTTGAGTCCCTTGTTCAACTAGTTTCTTGTATTAATTTAATTAGAAATAGATGGATCAATTGGAGTTATTTATATTTCATAATATCCATCTCACCTTTTAGATATTCTTTAGTACCTAAAATATATTATACCTCAAATAGAGAAAAAAATATTAATTAAATTATTGAAATTCTTCTTTAGTTATTAAATAAGTGATGTCAAAGTATGGTTATGCTTAATCTTTATTCTTCATCTCCTTAGGTTCCTAGAATGGTAATTAAAAATTACTAGTGTTTTAATTTGGGTCCTTTGGAGTGAAGTAAAGGATTTTACCATGTGGCATGGGACTATTACATTGAGCACTTTATTATTAATTACGCACTTACTCTTTATCAATTTTCATAAATTAATATTATATGGTACATACATTATTAAGGACCGAGAAGTTTCATAAATTAATATTATATGGTACATACATTATTAAGGACCGAGAAGGAACATATTCTTACAAAGTACTTATTTACTAAATTATAATTTATGTCAAATTAAAAAAACTATAGGCTTATAATAAAAATTGAATTTAACTATTAATGATTATTAATTTTATATATAATTAAATCATTTGTAAATGTTCATTTTATGAATGAAATAAAGGAGTACATTCTAACTTTTATAAAAATATTGTACAATTTTTTAAAATTTCAATTATTTATTCTAAATTTTTTATCCTAAAATCTTGCAGCAAAAAATGAATATGGAGGATGCCTTCGAGAAAAGAAGTTCTATAAGACCAAATAGATTGAGCCAATTAATAAATATTTATTACAACTTTAGAAATAATCAAATAATGAAGAAATACTTATTTATCATTGGTTCATTAGCACAAAATTGTTGACTACTTGAGTAGAGTTGAATGCAATAGTATTGACTACACAAGTACAATAAAAAGTAGCCAATAGTTTTTTACTATAAACTTAATGTTTTTTCTAATTGTTATTAAATCTATTTTAAGTGAAAACTCACTATCTTACTAAAATAAGTATTAATTTTTAAAAATTATGGTAAAGAATTCGTTAACATAATTTTATTGTAACTTAGCTTTTTACAATTGTCTATTATATATCAATTAAATTAATAGAAAATTCACTTTTGAAATCATATTGAACTAATGTTGGATACTCATTTAACTCAACTTTAAAATCATAGTTCTTAGAAATTTCAACGTTGTACTTGAAAATTTTTGATGTCATTAATTATAAACAATTATCGTTTTTAACAAAAGACGTAAAGTACCCTACTATACAACATAGATTTGAAATAATAGGTTCTGGAAGTTGCTCTACCACTCTGCAACTTTTTCGCTCATTTGGCTTTTCGAATTCTTGATGCTTGATGTTGGGGGAAGATCTGCCTCCCCCCTGTAGATCCTATTGATATGTGCCTCTGGGGCCACCTTATGACTCGATGCTAGTTGAAGCTGACCATAGTCTGCCTCTTGGTAAGTTGGTGGTCATTCTTGGGACACGTGTTAACCATACCAAGCATGGTTGGAAATTAACGCTTTTGGGGGCCTCCGAGAACATTTTAGAAGCTTTCTTGGTTATCATTAATACCACAGAGGAAGGCACTGAGATTGGTCCGATGACTCGGCAGTTGATAGAACCATGGTGGATCTGCACTTGGCGATGGCAAGTAGATTCCTAAACTTGCGCCCTTCTATTGATATGATGGGTAGATTCCTAAGCTTGAAAGGTAGTGTATCTATTTCTACTATGACGGGTAGCTTGTTCCTTTTAAGGCTTACTATTGCTAGAGATCTCTCTACGGTCTTGGGGGGTCATGGTCATATAGAAAACACCCACTCAATTTGGCTAAGTGGAAACCAGGTTTCAACCCGGCCAATGACCTATTGCATATGGCTTTAGTATGGATTAGATTACAAGGGCTCCCATTAGATTTTTGGGATGAGTAGATATACCAATGGATTGGGGATTCATTCAAAAAAAATTATTTTTGTGGATGGTGTCAACATGTCTAAATCTAGACTTTTGTTAGCACACTTCTGTGTGAATGTGGCAGTGAATAAAACCCTTCCCATCTTTTTCACACTAAAATCAAGGTTCAAAAAGCACATAAAATCTTTGATTTATGAAAATGTGTTCATGTTCTAGCAAAATTGTAGAACTAGGGGCCACGCCACAAATAATTGCCAATTGAAGGTTTAGAAAGCAAAGGAGAAAGTCTCCTCCCCAAGGGTTGTGAATAATACTAAGGGGGAAAGATCAAAAGCTAATGAAACCATCAACCAAGTGAGTCTTAGGAAAGACCTAGAGGAAGGAGAAATCCTTGTCTATTTGCTGAGTGAAGAAAATATTGGCGAGCTAAATGTTGAAACATTAGAAGGTGCTAAATTATAGGAGATCTCAGAGGTCCAAAAAGGCTTGCAAGAAGAAGAAGCTCTGTGTAATTTAGCTATGAAGGAGGCACACACCATTGTTGGTAACCAACACACACCAGATGTTGTGGTCATGCATCTTAAGGACCCTCAAGGTCCTTTGATCCAACTTGTTAAGGTGGATGGAGGAGGTACCTTGGATCCTGTTCTCCAACATCATGTGGATGTTGTGACCCAAGTGAGGGATCTACAAAAACTGAAGGGTTGTCTGAGTGAGACCCTCAATGATCTGGTTAGTATTACTAGCCTATAAGAAGATACAACACTCAACCCCCTAGTTGAAGGATTACACTAGGGGGATGACCTCTGACAATAGAAAAAGGAAACCTTGATGGATGCTAAAACTGAAGAGGGGGTAGGGGAATGGAAAATTCAAAAGAAGAAGAATAAGGGAAAAAAGACTGAAAAGCTAGATGTTGACGAAGAATCCATAAGATGAAGACCTAAAGAAAGGTTTAGGCATTACAAAGTCATTGCAAGGGAGATTATTGCTGGAAGGAAACTCACCCTAAACAACCATTGTAGAGGTAAGAAATGATCTTCCTATCCTGGAACATAAGAGGAATAAACAAACCTAAGAAGCATTTTTCTATTAAAAACTATATTTTTTTAGCACAAGGTGGACATCCTGTTGATCCAAGAAGTTAATATGACTTACAAAAACATTTCCCAAATTGTTGACAACCTATGGCCAGGGGCTACATACTTCTATTCTGAATGCAATGGGGTTTCTGGGGGTATTGCCACCCTTTGGAACCTGAGAACACTGAAAGGTTCCCTCCTTTCCTTTTACCAAAATTACATTTTGGCTTCTTTTGAAAAAGATCAGAACTCTTGGCATCTTCTCAATGTGTATGCCCCTAACATTAGGGCGAGAAGAAAAGCCTTACGGGAAGAAATATAGAATTGCTTTTCATTCTTTCTCATTTGACAGTTTCCTATTGGGAGGAGACATTAAATCCCCTTTCCTTTTGTTTGAAAAAAGTTGGGGGTCTTGTTGATTATAGCGACAACATGGGGGACCTTTCAAGCTTTATGAATAACTCCAATCTTGTCGATATTATGCTCAATGGAAACCCCTTCATGTGGAGTAATAATAGGAAAGATTCTCATTTTCTCCAAGTAAGATTGGATAGATTTCTTGCCTCCTCCACTTGGGTGGCCTCTAATGACTCTCATTTGAAGTCTCTGCCTCACACTATTTCTGATCACAACCCGTTGTTGTTTTGATGGAAGGATACTCTGCTGAAAGGTCCTCCCCTATTTAGATATTAGATCATGGGGGCTTCCCATCCATCCTTCAAGTAGACGGTTAAAAGGTGGTGGAACACTCCTATTATGGGCATTGCTATGTTTAGAGTTTCTTCTAAACTAGATATAATTAAATCTAAGGTCAAAGGTTAGAGTGAAAATATCTTTGGGGACACTTTTACCTCTATTAAAGATCTTTATTTCTTACTATCCCACCTCTAGGCTTAGTTAGCCAAAGGGAATGCTCTGCTGGATATTCAACACAAAGAGGAAAAGTGTAGAGGGGATTGGAAACAAATCTTGGACAAAGAGGAAACCTGTTGGAAATAATAGTTAGAATCCAATGGCTAAGGGAAGGGGACAATAATACATCCTTCCATCGATCTGCTACAAATTATAAAAGAAGGAACACTATGTACACACTTCAAGATAGAAGCAGAGGAACCTGTAATGAAAATTTTCTCTTGGGAGTATGGCTACCAATGCATTTAAATCCTTCTTTGCCTCTATGGGTAATAACATGAATAGATTCCATGATGGGCTCCTATAATATATCCCTATTGTGGTTATTGCTAAGGAAAATGAACAACTTCTAAATAAAGTTTTAGATGAAGAAGTTAGAAAAGTTACATTTTCTATGAATTCTTCAAGGTCCTTAGACCAAATGGTTTCCCACCTTTCTTCTATCATGACTTTTGGGACATTGTGGGGCTGGATGTGTCCAAAGCTACTAAGGACTTCTTTGGGACTGGTAAAATGTTATGACAACAAAATAAAACCTTTATTATGTTGATCCTTAAACACAATTCTACCATTAACATCAATGATTACAAACCTATTAGCCTATGCACCACCTTTTACAAAAATCTCTCCATAATTATGGTTAGCAAAATTAAGACTACATTGGATAAACTTATTAGTGTCAATTAGAAGGGGTTTGTCATGGGTAGATAAATATTGGATGATGTCATCTCTACACATGAAATCGTCCACTCTATGGACATAAGGAAACTCACGGGTATGAGTCTTAAACTGGACATCTCCAAAGCTTATGATAATGTTAACTGGTCATTTCTTTATAAAATTCTTGTTCAATTTGGTTTCAATGAAAAAATTGTCACTCTTATTAAAGAATGTGTGGAAATGGTTAAATAGTTTGTTATTGTCAATGGCACCCTAGAGGTGTTCTCTGCCCCATCTAAAGGCCTCACACAGGAGAATCCCTTCTCACCATACCTTCTACTTTGGTGAGTCCTTGGTAGTGGGAGGTAGAGAATGGAAATGCCTTCTAAATCAATATGTTGCTATGTTTGGTCAAAAAATTAACCTTCAAAAGAACAGATTATTCATCTTTAATATAGACCAAGATATTCAAAGAAAGATTATCAAAATTATGGGTTGCCAGCCTGCTGCTCTCCCTTCTACTTATCTAAGTCTCCCTCTTACTTTCAAATAGGTTAAAGTTAGGTTTTGGGTCTCTATCCTTGAACGAACTTAGAAAACAATTACGGGGTGGAAAATTAACCTCCTTAGTCATGTAGGTAAACTTCATCTTTTGAAGTCTACTCTATAGGGCATACTGGTCTACTTTCTATCTATTGATAAGATCTCTGGTATGATGGTTGAAAAACTAGAAAGGATCCAATGCAATTTCCTATGGTCTAGAACTATGGAGAAAAAAAGACTTTCACTTGTTAATTGGGACACAATTTGTGCCCCTAAAAAGTATGATGGCCTAAGATTAAGGAAAGTCGGGAACATTAATAAAGCTCTCAGTTGTAAAATGGATTGGAAACTAATGTTAGAAGATGATGATTGGTACAAAATTATGAGAGCCAAGTATATGCAAGGGAGAAGTTTCAAGGATAAATTAAAAGATGGGAATCTCCCTTAGGGTTCCAAAGTTTTGAACAATATCACTAAATGTAGAACTTTGATTTAGAAAGGCCTTAAATGGAAACTTGGAAATGGTCATGCAATTAAATTATTGAAGGATAAATGGAATGCCACTATCCAGTTGGACATTACTAAGCATCTTAATTTGAGTAAAATGCTAACTCAAAGGCTATGTGACAAAGTAGAGGGGTACATTAGTATGGAAGGTGGATTAACCTAAACCATTTTTTGACAAATAAGTAGCGGTTGCATGTCATCAGTTAGGAATTGAATAATAATATGATGCACACAAGAATACCTCATACGTACTAACCTTGAGGACATAATTCTCTGGGCCTCTACGGCCTCTGGAGAATTTTCCACAAAGACAACCTATGACCTCACTCTAGCTTTACCTATTTCTAGTCTTGAATGGGGAAAAATTTGGGATAAGCACCTCACCCCTAAAATAAATTCATTTTGGTTGACCCTGCTGCATGGGAAGGTCCTTACTTAGGCTAACCTTGTTAAAAGGGTATTTATGTTAGCCAATGTGTCATGTGCAAAAAAGAACATGAGAACATTAATTATCTCTTTATTCATTGTGAGGTTACTACCTTTATATGGAAACATGTTCTCAATAAAATGAGACAATGTTGGTCTATGGATGTGGATATTAAACAATTCCTTAACTAGGATTGTACCTCTAAACACCCGCTCATTTGTATTCTATGGAAACTAATTCCCTCTCACATCTGCTGGTGTATTTGGAAAGAGAAAAATAACAAGTTTTTTTGGGAGGAGGAGAATACCCCTCAGGTTACCCTACTATTGGGTCTTTGGATGCTATTAGCGAACATGAATACTAGTACTTGAAAAAATTTAGATTCACCCCCTCTCTTGTGGATATTGATATTGCGAGGGAATGGAACCTTCTTTAGGGTTTTAGCAAAATTGATAGTTCTAAAAATGTGGCTAGAGGAGACAATCAAGTGGGTGGAGGTATAATTAGGGACTATGAAGGTAAATGCTTGGCTTCTTATGCGGGAGACCTAAGAGATCATATGATCAACCAAGCTGAGGGAATGATGCTCGTCTAGGGTCTTAATTTCTCTTTGGCCACGAGGATACCTAAAATTGAAGTTGAGGGTGACTCTAAAGTCATTATTTAGGTGATCCAAAGGAAGGTCATTACTAGATGGAGAGCTAGTACACTCCTTAATGATGTTGGTGCCCAACTAGATAGATTTCAAAACATCAAAAGCAGGCACATATACAGGGAGGGAAATGTTGTCACAAACACCATGGGTGTCATTGGGCTACAAATGGAAGGGTTCAGATGCTAGAGGAACGTTAATCTACTTCCACAAGAGACGAGGAACCTAATCAGTAGGGAGGAGCATACGAGATTTAGTAACTATGGTTAACACTTCTTGGTTTGCTAGATGGTAGAGGATTAAGGGGACTAAGAGTTACCCTTTCCTTATTTTAAATTATTTCATTTCCCAAAAATATAGTTGACACAACTTAATATGACTTCTCAAGGCATTTATGGGATTGATTCAAAGGAGTTTAGAGACAAACTTTTAATGATTTTTCATCATTATGGTAAGATCTTGGGAAATTGTTTTTCTAATGCAGCCTTAAATAAAATTAATTTTAAAGGCAAGTTGATTACAAAATTTTTATGAATAACTAAGGCTTCACCCGTGTATAGATAAGTGAATTTCCTAATTAGCTAGTACTTTCATCATTGTCATTATGAAAACAAAATGAAAGTTTTTGGCCACATAAAAAAGGGCCTTTCAAAATTTATTCTTGTCTCATTGGAAAAAAAATATTTTTTGTATTTTACCAAGTCTTTCAAGTCAAAAACCATGGGCGATAATAAGCTCTGCATTGAGTCTAACAAGATTGACATGGAATTCAGAAATAATGTGAAGGATATGTTTGTGTGTGAGGAAGGAGCTCTATTGTAGTTCATGGAATGCATGACTAAAGGCTATGACAAGAGTATTTTGAAGTAGTTTTTGGCTTCGTGTAATGACAAGAAAGTTATAATGAGAGGCCTAACCTTTGAAGTGAACAAAGAGGTTATCTCTAAGGCCATGGGCCTAGCCATGGGGGGGAGAAAATGGAAAAAGACCAATAAGACTTCCGACTATGAAGCCTTAAAATAATTCTTCAACCCTCTAGAGGAACCAATCAAGAAATAAGGTGGATTCAATAGAGAGGACCTCCTAGGTATCTAGAGGGATCTTTGTCACATGGTTATGAAATACCTCACCTTGGAAGGTAAGTTTACTATTTACTATTTCTACCATCTACCTTTTCTGAACCACTTGTGTCATAAAATCTTAATTTCCATTCCCTTTTACCTTTTGCATTCTATTGAAAGCAATATTGAGGCCAACCATAAGGGCAAGGACAATGTTATTTTTCATCAAGGATTATTGCTTAGGTTGTATAACTTCCATCGTGCATTATGCCCTTTGGTTAATGAACCCAATGTTACTCATGCTACCACTCTGACCAAGTCCCTTGAGGCTGGCCCTTCCTAGACTAGTAGGAAAAAGTTTAAAATGTAATTTACCTCCCTGCCTAATTGTGAATTTACCACATCTCCTAAAAAAGGCATGTGTGAGGTGTATATTGTGGAGTCAGGTGATGTTATTGAAACCCCTAGGGCCCGTAGGTCTAACTAGATTTTGAAGGAAAAATGTAAGAAAGCCTTGAAAAAAACTAAAGCGTTAGACTCTAATAACTCAGTTGCTAAATCTAGTGAGGACATTGTCCACTCCTCAAGTATGTACTAGGACTCCCCCCTCCCTCTGATGTCAAGAATACTGCTCTTCCCTCCCCCTTGATACCTTGGTAAAAAACCCTATTCAAATACCTGATCCCATTCCCTCTATCATGAAAGTTTCTTTCAAGGAAGAGGCTAAGGATTCTAGTGGCTAAATGCTTGGTGCATTTCTGGGAAGGATGAAGGAAAATATTTAGAAATAAGAAGTGACACTTCAAGAGATGAAAAGAGAGGATGATGGCTTTAATAGGAGAATTGCAAACTCTAACAAATTTGTAATTAAGGTGATGCATGCCTACTCAATGATATTGTGTTCCCTCATGATAAGATATATGGGACAAATCTAAAGATTGAGGAAGACTATAAAGACATCTTCTAATTCTTGAAGGAAGAGTGGACTTCCACACTACTGTTTAAGTGATTGGGTGGCAGTTAGGGATTTTTTGTCTTATATTTTTTAACAATTTTTTTATTATAAGCGCAAGTGGCTTTAGAACCTTTACTTGACCTGTGGTGTAGAAATTTTAAGTTATACTCTTATACTCTGGATTTTCCAACAACATATTTCACCATAATTCACCTAAAGCATTGGCATTCACTCTCAAAAGAGTTAGATTTCCAAGCATTGTATTTGTAGAAATAATGACAAAGAAAATCATCCATGATTTTCTTGTCAACTTTTTTGTTTAATTACATTAATTAATTGTCTATAAAAATGTGATCATTGTTTGAAAAAAATGATGTTCTTAAAGCATTTAAAAGCTAAAGAATCCAACTTATTAAGGCTTCATTGGTCATAGTTTCCAATTAGTTCTTCATTGAAGGCTTAATTTCATAGACTAAGTACAAATATGTACCAACACTTCTTAAGTTGCAGAGGCCAAATCATTTGGAGTAATTGGACTAAGTGTATTTTTCATGATTTTAATTCTGCAAGTGAGCCATATAAAAAGACTACTTTATGATGAAAGAATCTTATTAAAACTTTTGTGGTATGATTTTAGCTGCAAACAAATGGGATTTTTTGTAGACTTATGAAGATAATTGGTATGTCCTCTTAGAGATATAAGATTTTTCCTTAAAGGAAAAGTATGTATATTGACATTAAAATGGAGTGGTTACAAACAAAGATGGGATTATGTAAAGAGAAAATAGACTATCTATAGTTTTGATTTGAAGTTTAAGGCCTCATTAGTACCTATTTGTTTGGTCAAGATATGATAACTAATAATTTTAATGAATAGGTCAACATTTATTTATGTTTACAAATTTGGGCTTGATGGTGTTGGAATGATTGGGAAAACACACTATTTTTGTGACCATTTTAATTTATTTTCTAATTCCATTGAGGACACCTTAAATATTTTGTATCCTAGTCCTGAAGTATCATTGTTGGCTCTTGGTGATTTTAGTAGCTATTCAAAGTACTTGATGGCCTCATTGGGTTTGTTGAAGCTCTCTACAATTTCCTTCTCTCTTTTTAGGTCATTTTGGAGTTGTTCATTTTGCATCTTCAGTGTGGAGATCTCTATGTCCTTAACATTTAGTTCATGATGTGCATTCATCATCTGACTTAGGGTGTCTAGCTGCATGTTGGAAATTCTTACAAGCTCAATTGATTTTTCTTCTAGTCTATTAGCAATGTTTCTCTTGTCTTCTTCTATGATAGCTTTATTTTCAATGTCTCTTTTCTTCTGTTTAGTCACTTCACAAAGCATCATGGCTTGAGATTCTTGTTCAATCTTGAGAGTTCCGATCTCTTCTACTTGGACTCTATTCTTCTCCACCAGATTTGCTATTGCTGCATCAAAGTCTTTAAGATCTCCATTTGCAAACACTTTTGAGCTATTAATCTCCTTGTAGTGTGTATCATTCTTAGCTATGGCAATTTCTCTTCTTCTCTTTAAGGATTTTCTCAATTCTTCCCTGGCTTCTTCCAAAGTATGTAGAGCGACTTGTACATCAATCACTTGGTTTTCTATGATCTTCCCAAGTTTGTAGACTTCCATTTCTAGATATTTTCTCCAAGATGTAAGGCTTCTCCTTGTGAGAACTTGTCTTTGATACCAATTTTTGGAATTTACAAGTGGGAAGATTTACTTTTGAGAGGGGGGTGAATCAAAAGTAACAGACTTTAACCTTTAAATCTTTTTAGCTTAGATTATTCACATGCATCTACCATATCTAAGTCTTTAGGATCTCCATTTGCAAACACTTTTGAGCTATTAATCTCCTTGTAGTGTGTATCATTCTCAGCTATGGCAATTTCTCTTCTTCTCTTTAAGGATTTTCTCAATTCTTCCCTGGCTTCTTCCAAAGTATGTAGAGCGACTTGTACATCAATCACTTGGTTTTCTATGATCTTCCCAAGTTTGTAGACTTCCATTTCTAGATATTTTCTCCAAGCTGTAAGGCTTCTCCTTGTGAGAACTTGTCTTTGATACCAATTTTTGGAATTGACAGGTGGGAAGATTTACTTTTGAGAGGGGGGTGAATCAAAAGTAACAGACTTTAACCTTTAAATCTTTTTAGCTTAGATTATTCACATGCATCTACCATATCTAAGTCTTTAGGATCTCCATTTGCAAACACTTTTGAGCTATTAATCTCCTTGTAGTGTGTATCATTCTCAGCTATGGCAATTTCTCTTCTTCTCTTTAAGGATTTTCTCAATTCTTCCCTGGCTTCTTCTAAAGTATGTAGAGAGACTTGTACATCAATCACTTGGTTTTCTATGATCTTCCCAAGTTTGTAGACTTCCATTTCTAGATATTTTCTCCAAGCTGTAAGGCTTCTCCTTGTGAGAACTTGTCTTTGATACCAATTTTTGGAATTTACAAGTGGGAAGATTTACTTTTGAGAGGGGGGTGAATCAAAAGTAACAGACTTTAACCTTTAAATCTTTTTAGCTTAGATTATTCACATGCATCTACCATATCTAATTAACATAAAAGTAAAGAAATGCATGAAAATAGATAACACAAGATTTTGGTCACCCAAAAACCCTCCAAAATGAGAAGGTAAAATTGGGGTGGGGATGACACCCACAAATTATCACCGCAACAATATGTTACTATTTAAGGTTACAGAGTTTGACCACTTCCAATCGTTTGCCCTGTGAAAGGCCTGCCCTATTAAAGGCTGTACACCCTGTTAAAAGTGACCTGGTTAAAGGATTTACAAACACTAACTTGGAATGTTACCCTGTTAAAGGATGTATCACCTTGTTAAAGGTTTACAACATGGCTGTTAAACCAACCAATCTCCATAGGATTTTCATTCCTAATACAATGGCTAGAAAGTATTAGAATGTGTTGACTTGATGATTTACAATCTTTAATTGTTGATTCTAGATCCTTGTTGTGCTCACTCTAATCTGATCCTTCCTTGATCTGATATGTCTCTGCTTGAAGTGTTGATGCTCTATTCTAACCAACTAGATTCTGCAATGCTGCTCTTCCTTCTCTAAGTCTTTACACCCCTCTAAACTTCACTAGCATTCTCCCATATAATTCTCACTCATTTATGAACTATGGGGTATCATCCTTCTTTTAAAGGCTTTGAAGACTTAGGGTTAGGTACACTTTTCCTATTAGTTGCATGTTTTCTCCATTTTTCTTATTGGCTGCATGTTGATTACATAGGGAATGTAAAAGATTCAATCTTATCTTTTAGATCCTTTGAGATTAATCTTAAGTCAGCTTAAAAATGGTTTACATCTAAGTTTATGAAGGCACAAACTCATATGCCAGTCCTATGTTACTTGGCTCTTATTGATTGTTGATGCTTGGCACATATAGGAATTTTGTCTTGCTTGACATCTATAGTAACTCTGTCTCGCTCGACACCTATACTTTTCTCCGCACTTATAGTGACTCGACATCACTTATCACTCAACACTTGAATCTTTCTCAGCACATGAAGGTCACTCAACACCTATTGAATTTCTAACTTGACACATACTATAGCTCAATATCTATATTATACTCGGTATCATTTTGGAAATTGGTTAAGTGTGTTGACACTTAATTGTCAAAACCAATCTGAGACCAATAGAAACCAAAGATATTTTTCTATTTTGAAGTATAGCGCTACCAACAATGGAGATCAACATAACTCTTCTTGTCATAGTTTTATCTTTACTTCAAGTTATCTTCCCTACAGAGCTCAAACCTTTCTTAAAATTTTCAATAATATCACTTTGCATGTTATAAATTTTCTCTTTTTTGATGTTGTGTCTACACCTAAAAATTTTAATGGCTCTTACAAGTTTTTTCCTACAAGAACACAAAAAATAACATGGGCTTTTTTAAGTGTTTCCAAATCATCAAATTTTCTTTTTTTTAAAATTTTACTATCTTATTCAAAGCTCTTTTTTTGGAAAGATTTAATGATTTAATATCAGCAATTGATTTCAATTTATCTACACCCGTTGCAAGTAAATGATCTAAATTTCTACGAGTGATATTTTTATTTACACATGTAGCTAATCTTATTTATGTTCATCCATACCAATTTGAGCAACCGATCCTAACCCTTCTCCAACTTCCATTGATTTATGTCTTGGATTGTCATGTCCCGTACCTTCTCCAACATCTATTTTCTCCTATTGTGATTGTTTGTTGTGAGCTAAATGCATATAAATGAATGAAATTAGAACATTATTTAGAAAATTATAAAAATACACATATAAATTTACATGTACATACCTTCGTTCCTTTGGTAATGATTTTCTATTTTTTTTCACGATTTCTCTATTCCGCACCAAGTGATCTATTTCTTGCAAATTTACTTTGTCTTGATTTCTTTCGCCTTATCATGGGTCTTTCCAAAAGTATAAAAATATTTTAAATTATCCTTAAAAAAACTCTTACTTCTTCATATTTCTTCAAAAATAAAAAACATCTTATCAGGTTTTCTTGAATTGATTATGAAAATAAAAGTAAAATGATATTTATATCAATCAGAATTTTTTTTTAAAAAAGTTATTGGTTGACACGACTTCATAAAAAATCCCCTGTGGGCCCTATATTAGGGTTTAGGGGGCTTCACAAAAATCCCCCAAGGCTCAATGTGGCTGATAAGGGCTTCATTCAAAGCCCCCTCGACCACGATCTAGTCGAGTGGAACACCATTGGAAAGTGGCCTAGGGGGCTTTGAACGAAGCCCCCCTAGATTGGTCAAAAAGTACCCAGGGGGCTTTGTATGAAGAGTCTAAATGGAAAGCGTCCCTAGGGGCTTCATTTGAAGTTGTCTTTGCACAAAGCCTCCAAAAACAAAAATTTCAAAAAAGTCCCTTGATTTTATATTAGATTTTCCCTTCAGAAGGCTCAAACAAGGGATAAATAGGTCCATATTCTAAAACTAAATATAGAATATTATTTTACTCTGAATAAGATTTATAATAACTATACTTTCAGTATATATTGTGTTTCTTGTGATGTTTTATTTTTAGTTTTATTAAATATAGGATTTTTGGCCATTTCTTAAATCCTTGTTTGAAGCTTCAAGAAAAATAGAAAAAAAAAAAAAAGATTTTCAAAAATATGCATTACAAAGTTGTGTGTTATCTCTCTAGAAAATCAAGAAAAAATTCATTTTGATTTATACAATGCAAATTATATCGGTAAAAAACAACCTATATCTAAATTATTTTTAGGGCCACTTTGCCATTGAATAAAGTCTATAATTTTTAACAAAATTGAATGAAACCAAAAAGAGTTGCTAGGTATCGATGTTTTCATTAACAAAATAGGTTTTGAAGGGCCCTAAAATCCTATATATAGGGGCTAAAGCTAAGACATTAAGATCCTTAAAGCATCATCACTCAAAA
Organism: Cupressus sempervirens; assembly: GCA_028749045.1. Lineage (NCBI taxonomy): Eukaryota > Viridiplantae > Streptophyta > Pinopsida > Cupressales > Cupressaceae > Cupressus > Cupressus sempervirens. The sequence goes on along the minus strand of CM053789.1, from coordinate 555,235,151 downwards.
GACAAAGCCTGCATAGGAAAGCCATATTATAATATATAGTCCACTAATACAACTGGGGGGGGAGGTAAATCAATTATATAACCATTATCACAATCATTTAATTTAAAAAATCTTAATCATATGATTAATATTAATTGAAACCATAACATGATACTCATACACAATCAACACTAGATATGTTAACTAGGGAAACCCTTGATTAGAGGGAAAACCGTGGTGGGGACAGGAACCACAAGATGATGTGCTAATATAAATATTCCTTGTTAGAGGATAGACCCTATTAGGAGTTTTGTTACAACATTAAATATATATGAGTCCTTGTTAGGAGACTTTGAATCCCTATTAAGAGATCTCAACCCTGTTAAGAGTTGTGCCAACCTTGTTAAGAGTTGTAGAAGATAATTGGACTCATTGCCCAAACAACTTCAAGGTAAACATCAAAGAACCCATTGTCCAAATGATCTTTGAATTATTCCTTGCAGAATAATAGGATTGAAAGGAACTTCTCCCTCTGTCTTTATCTTATCATCTATATTTCTACTTCTTTAGATCTTGTAACCAGATCTTAAACTGCACATCTAATGATCACTTTGGTCACTTCCACACATTTAGTAAGCATTTTGTTCCTTCTCACACTACACACTAATACTTTGCATTCCACTTGATCCTCTAAATCAAGACTTCTTACAAACAACGTGTTGGTGTTTCAAAACTACCAAGCAACAAAATACTTGATACCAGGATTCTAAAAGTATAGCTTGGTCTAAGGGTTACCAACCTCCTATATTTAACTCAAAAAACTTCAGATCTAAACTCAACTTAAACAAAATTACAGGGATTACCTACTCTTTAGGCTCTGCAAAACCAAGGCAGGTGCACCTAAGGGATAAATGGGTATATAAATGATTTATGGTTCTTGATTTCAACATATTCTTATTAACATCATGCTTTCTACTTCACTTCTATCCCTTACAGTAGAAAATGGTCACAATTCTTCTATACTTTGCAAATAATCCTTGACAACAACAACTAAAAATGACATATAAGGGATTATTACAAACAAGCTTTGACCAATAGTTTAATTTTTCATAAAAGAAAGTAAAGATTGATTTGATTTATGTTTTTTCTCTATGAAACCCCATGAACTCAACAATTTGCATTTTAAGTAGTGATTAATGCCTTATCCATTGATATAGAGAAAATTATACCAGTAAAAATCAATGATTAACTCTAAATTCTCTTCTTATGAATATCCTCCCATACACCTAGAAAACCTGTCAATTTAATGAAAGCATTTATTTAATTCCTTGAATTAAGAGAAATCAATGAATAGACATACAACCTATACAAGCTGCATTGAAATGAAAGAATATTATTCATTCAATCTCAAATCTTCAAATATAGGAAATAGGAGACAAAATTTAGAGACACAAATATTTGTAGAACCTTCCTCTGTATTTATTTTCCTTGAAAATAATACATTACTAGCATCAAGTTCAAAATAATTCAAGACTAGACACTTAATCCTTCTGTGTTCTCACTACTCTCAGATATGAAAAGAAGAATACATCAAAAAGTTAACACAAAGGCTATTGGACCAACTACAAAAATATCCTAAGACTCAAAATTATATAGAGTTTAGACCATTTCTCTAGCCTTGGTGTCATGCCCAAAACCGCGGGGCAAGAACACACACACACAATTTTTAAAAAAAAATTTAAAATAGCATGAATAATAAGGTTCAAAAAAGTTTAAGAGTTGAATTCACCAGAGCCAGAATAGTTTAACTACGTACATCTTAAGTTTATAAGGATGAGAAGAATTCCATTTCAATAGCTACTTATACGTTAATGAATCTGTATCAACCTTTGATTTCGTTATTGCATTGAGGTTACAACGATATTTTGAAATTGTTTAGAAAACAATTTAACTTAAATATGACTAGAAACTAAAACAAATAAAATATCAAGGTCTACTAAACTAACATCAATTTTACTAAGAATTTAAAATTTTAATACATACTAATAATATAATAGAAAAAAGAAAAACAACATGTATATATACTTAATAAATGCTTAACTATCAATCAATATTTAACTATAAAACAATTTAGTCATTAAGACATTCATCTTAACCAAAATTAAGAACTTTAATAAAAAAATAAAAAAAAAACTAGACTATCAATTCTAACTATCATAAGCCCTAACTAAATCATAATAGAAGACTAATGTTAAACCATACTAAATAATTTATATACACTAAACTAAGAATCAATAACATGATAACAACGAATTAAAGCAAAACTAAAGTAAAATTATGGACATAATAAAAGAAAAATTAACTTATCTAAAATTTATCTAACACTAAAATCCACAAACTCAATCTATTCTAACAAAATTATTAACTTAACTAACAATATAGATGTAAAATCTGAAATTAACTTAAACTTAAGACTAGCTAACTCTAACACTACTCTCATTAAACAAACTTTAAATAATATCTAACACAACTATAAACTACTAACTAAAACTACCTACTAACTAACACTTAAACTAATCCCTAAGAACACAAACACCACTACTCCTCACATCCTACCCTACTCCCAAGTCAAATCGACCCCTAACCCCTCTTCATGGGCAGCGCTTCCCAAGCGCTGTTCTTGGGACAACGCTCTGCCCCATGCAACCCCAAGCACAGACAATCCTTGGGTTTTAAAACTAGCGGCCAAGGAAGTAATGAAAGTGGAGAGAAAGCAATTAACTTGCTTACAAAACTTTGCAAAAAGGTAAACCAATAAAAAGCTTTTCCCTCCAAGCTGAGCGTCCAACTTGGTGAGGGAGATGGGGATGGGATAGGGTGACATGATGACGTCACCCTTCCATCTAGTCAATCTGACTTGCTAATAAAATTTTTCAAAGAAAACTATTTAAAATATTATTTCAAATCTGACGTCCACCAAGAGTGATAGAATGCATTGAAGACATAAAGTTTTATGGTTGATGATTGACAACAAGCATGAATTGAATTATTATTTTTAATTCTCAAAAGTAATTGATTAATACCCTTTTTATATGAATTTATATTAGATTTCACTTGCAAGTCAAAGGAGTAAAACATAGAATATTCTCTGTGGCAAAAGAGGGAATTAAATTTTTCTTCATACATTTTCCAGAGAGGGTTTTTAGGTCTGGGGGTGCACATTAATTTGGAAGCCAAATTTGACTAAGTGCAGTCATAATTTATATATTTTCTTGTTAAACTTGGAATAAATATAAACTTATTGATGACAATGGTTTCTTAAGTATACTAACAAGGATGAGAAAAGGTATTATTTTCTCCCTCTCTCCTATAATTTATGTTTTGTTTATCATAATACATCAAGTTTTATGATCTATCTTTTTGAATTTAAGGAAGTACATAATCTCTTATTCAAATTGATTTGTTCATAAGGAAATTTAACAAGGAAGAGATAATTGAGTTCTCAAAGTAGGAATTCTAATTCATCTAAATACTTATACATCAACTTGGAAGTTTCATCATATCAAATAATTCTTCATTAACAAATTAAAAACTTGAAATATCACAATTCAAGACATTATCTATGATTCTATTCTCTCATCTATATATGCAATTTTATTTTTTTTGAAATCACATGAGAACCATGCAAGGAGATTCCCATAATCTTTTCCTTTATCTATTATTCATCCTATTTTGATGAGCATCCATACGACTAAACATTATGATTAAAACTTATGAGAAGCAAATACACTCAACCATTATTTTATTGGCTAACCTGATTCAAAGGCTCGACCGGGAAAGAACCAGGGAGAAAACTCGGCGTCGTTGCCATTACAACAAAGTTTTGGAGATACAAATTTCATAGGATTTCAATCCTAAATTACAACACTTAAATTGAATTTTCTTCATGACCCTCATCAAGGGATTCATAACAATTTCTACAACACATTATTAGAACCATGGATGGAACAGAATCTGATCAGGTGACAACCAGGCATAACTAAGAGAAAATCAAACATGCATATTCATACATGGTTTTCACAAAGGGATTCACAATGAATCAAAACTAGGGAAAGGTGGATTCTTCCAACCAGGAGAAGTCAAGCACAACACCAAATAGATGTCCAATCGGGGCTATATACCAAGAACTTCCGTTCTTCCATTTCAACATACCATAATCATACAAGGTTTGTGCAGACAGGTAGGGGTCCATAACACCCTACCCTTTCTCCCTCTTCTCATCCTGAGAAGAGACTCTACACTGGTTGGAGTCTAACTAAACAGACCTTTCCCAAAATTGGTCACTTCTACCCTCTCCAAGGGTGAGTAATACCAAAACACCCATGCAAGAAAATCTCAAAATTTCAAACATAAACATGAAAGGAAATCATCCAAAAATAACATGGTTTGCAAAGCTTCCCAACATACCCACAAGCATACAAACATTGAAACAACAACAAGGTAGCATACACATGAAACAAACATGAAAACTGAACCAGGGAGATGAGAATTTCCTACCTGCACAAAGAGGTAATGGCAAAGGAACAAGTTTGAGTAGAGTTTCCTTCTCCTTGCTTCAATCTTCAAGAACTCCTCTCTAAATGTAGAGATTGGGTAACAACAACTACAAGTCCAAGAAGGGCCGCTAAATAAGCCTCCAACTCAACCACCAAAAAGGAGCAATAACTACTACCACCCACTAGCAATTCTAGAAACTCCTAACTCAAATCACACTAGGGTTAAACACTAAGTGGAGGTGAGGTGAGGTGACTCAAGATAACCACTTGAAATTTCGCACAAAGGAAAAAATGAGATTTTTGAGTGATCTCCAAAGTCAACAAAAGGGGCTTAGGGGTTGGAAAAGACCCCCAACCCATACCCATACCCCTTGGGTATAATTATTTCATGATTTGAAGCCTTAGGAATAGGTTTAGAGCCAACCAAAAGCTAAGAATTAATTAGGACCAACTAACAACTCCAAAATGCAAATTAAGTGCTAATCCAGATTAGGGATGACTAACCTTGATTAAGAACTTAATTAGCAAACTGACACTAACTTAAACTGACTTAGGTCCATGGGTTACACAACTAACCCTAAACAACATACAGACGAACATAACCAATTTACGAGTGTCAAGCGACACTAACAGAACATAATTACGAACACTAACATTTACTGATCACATAAGGATACATACATGCATCTCAATTTAAAATACTTGAACTACAAATAACAAGGTTTCAAAAATTAACACATAGAGATCAGTTATGTTCCTTCGTCGATTTCCTCGGCTAAAATATCTGCACACTCATTGCACACATCAGTAGTCTCGAAAATCACATGTACATATATACGTATCAGAAATTTACATAAATTGAAACATACATAAATCAGGGTTTCTTGCATCCTACTTATATCCTTAATCATAAAGATTCCAAAATCAATGTGTTAATCCTTCCTTTTACTTAATTCATCACATACATATACATAAAGCATTAAATGACGGACATCAACTATCTAAAAATAACATCACACAACATGAAATATTATAATATATTCTAAGCATCAAATAATGTCTCGACATCCTGAGTCATGAGTATCAAAATGATAAAGTAATAACTAAGGCTACACAGGGTCAGGGTGAGGCCTCACACTTGGAATCTAATTTATATAGCATTAGACACAACTGGCTTCAGGCTAAGAGAAGAATGATAGCTAGCCTTAAGACAAAAATATATTACATACAAAAGGTTATTGTCATAGTAAGACAAAAATTTGTACAAAAAATTGTCTACATCATGATTCTACTTTTTGTGGGACCAATGTTGTTGCAGCTTCTTGTTGTCATTGCTCTTCCAACCATGGGATAGCTTGATTTGAACATGAGGAGACTAGTTCTATTATTTGGAAACTTAATAAAACTCATGGATCTCCCTCTAAGTCATTATGAACTGATAAGCCAATAGTTACAATTAGTTTTTCTACTGCCACGTCATCATTTTGACTAACTTCCTTAGTTTCTACAATTGGTTGATCTTTTTTTCTTTCCTCTGGTGCATCTATTATTTGTAGTTCATCTAGGTCCACACCACTTTCATTAGTTTCATTAGCTATCAGTTTATTTGACTGGGCAAGGTCTACCATCCATTTGTTGAATAGTGAGTCATCTAGCCAATTAAATTCAATATTTCCTACTTCTTCAAAACATCTTCTCCCAGTTTATTAATTTCATCAAACTCCTTTCTGAAAGAATCAAAAAATATTTGAATTCTAATAGCTTCTTTAGTTGTTTTGGTAAACCATACATGGCCCTTTTCATTGATTATTTTATTCAATCTGATACACATTAATTCATCTAGGTCCTTGGCCCACTCTTCTTTATCTTTCAATTTATCCATGGCCTTGAGTGCATGAGGGAAAAGTTTGAAACTTTCACTAAGATACTTTGAAAAATAATTAACAATCCTCCTTTGCTATGCAAGTCTCTTGTTATCAAAATCAAAGAGGTCATTAGTCATGTCAAAAGTCTTCTCTATTTTCTCACAAGAAAGACCAATGATTAAACAACATAAAATTGTGACATCATTGTCCCTATTGTTCTATTTTTTCACAATTGTCTTCAAGGTGTCTTCGTTACCTTTTAACTCTTCTATGTATCCATTAGTTTTGACAATTTATCATAAAATGCTAGCCGTTCTACCTTGTCTACTAGATACATAATGGAGTATATAAATTTATTTTTATATTGAACACCCAACTTCACAACTAATGACAATATTTTATTCCTTTCCTCTTCAAACTCTTCATCTGTACATGCTTGGAGTCCCTGTGGGGTACTTAGTATTTCTATTAAAGGAATTGCATTAAAGGGTGCAATTGGAGGACAAGGAGGATAAGTAATCTTGAATTTTCTAGATTGTCCTTTATACCCCACCATCTTATTTTCAAGCTCAATCCTTTTCTATACTTCCTTGTTGTAAGCATCTAGAACCTATTCATATTTTTCTTGTAATTTCAATTTTTGTTTTTCTCCTTCCTAGCAACAACTAATGTGAGGTTAGATGTTTCAACACTAAATTCTATGGCCTCATCATTTGGAGTATCTTCTACCCTCTTAACAATCAAATTTCAACTAATTTAGTATCATCAGGTTGCGAAAAACTAGCTCTTCACTGTCTTTTTAGAGACCAAATTAATAAAGCAACATGATCTTCTATGAACTTAGCACCTTTAAGTCCCTTTCTCACATTTGCTTTAGCACCTAGCTTCTTAGTGATAGTATTAAAAGCCATGGCATTTGTAATATTCTAATTTGGCATAAACAAAAACTCCAGATGATTTGATCATTCTTCTTCCTTCTTTAGAAGTCAAACTTCTAAATTCTTGCATCGTTTCAGCCTTTATTGCATCTTGTATAGTTGCATCTTCCATTTCCAGATGCCTGACATTCCACTTATTACATATTTCTTCAAAATTTTCAGTATTAGTTCTCCAAGAAAATTGGTAAAAAGCTCTTGATTTGACAAAATTATCATCTGATAGGAATTCATGACTGGCTTGTTCCACTATAGGGTCTAATTCTTTTCCTCTATAATCAACAACTATTAATTCAAGGCTAGGCATGGGAGGTTCTTGGGGATTTCCTTCCTCCAATTTTGTAGTAGTAATAAATTCTCCCCCTTGGGATCTTAATTGTTCAATTTTCTCTCTATTGAGTTGTTCCTCTCCTATATGTAAGGGAGATTAAGAAGACGCGAAATCCTCTATTTGTGACATCTGCTTCTCCTCTATCTTCTTCCTCTTAGGCCTTGGCTCTTTAGACCTTTCTCCCAAAGAAGCACTATTTGATCCAACTATTTTCTTTCCTTTATCAACTGCATGCTTTATGTTCCTAATTATGTTATAGCTACAGTTATTTTGGACAACCAATTGTCTTGATCCTACTGCTGGAGTAAAAGGAAACTTCTTCATTACGTCCCTTTCTTTCATAGGATAAGTATTGATGAGAATATTATTCTTTTCATTCATTGCCTCCATAATCTTTAAAAGGCAATCATCAATTTTCTTACTCTGTCTGCTGATGTCTTTTCATCTTTTAATGGGCTATAATCTTTCTCAAAATAATTAATGAATTATAAAACCCTAGAATAGACTCTCCACTTTTCTTTATTGATTTCTTTCTCTTGGAGAGAAAATTCATTTCTTATTACATCTTCAAGGAAATAGAATTGATGCTTACGAGAATTAGTCCTAGCCCTTTGTCTAAAAATATCAAAAAATTCCTTGCTATCATTAAATCTAGCACGGGAGACTACCCTTTTTTATGGGTCTAGAATCTTGTACAAAAACTAAACTTTTTGATTATAAATTGATGAGCTACTATGCAAGATGGGAAAATAGAGCCTCTTGACCTACCATTTAATTATGCTTCTTCCAAACCACCTAGTTGCCAGAACATCTTAGCTATTCCTATCTTAAGAGGTACTTTATAGGGAAGCACATGTGGTGTTCCTTGGAATCCATATACTCTAAATACTATTGACACTAGATATGGTGTGATGTTTGCCCAATTATCGAAAACTTTCAAATTTCTAGGGTTATCCATAGGCTTGATGAAATCTAATAATTCCTTGGGTATCCTAGGATTATCTTTCAATAATAGGATCCTTGGTCTAGATGCAAAATATCTATCAAATCTTACAAAACTGGCCTCCTTTGCATCCCAAGTCATATCTACACTCCATAATTGGACTGGTAGAGATTCTTCATCATGTTCTCTTATTAATACCATTTATTTCTCAAAAAATGTGACCCCTTTATATAAGAACATGTGCATTAACAAAGAATAAAAGCCAAAGGTCTTCTCAATTTTCCTTTTTGTAATTCTAATTAAGCCTACACTAATTTCTTCAGCTATAAAATATACAAAATAAAAAATAATATCCACTCCAAAGGAAGAAATCTGCACCATCATATACATGAACTTTATTGGCATAAATTCTTGTTCATCTTCACTAAAAGCCTTACACAAATTCATATATATATATATATATATATATATAGCCCTAGAATTGAAGAACTACTTCTTAAAAGGATTTTTGGTTGAAGTTGTGACAAAAGTTAGGTTTCCAATTGTGGCAAAGTGTCCTCTTAGTGCTCCTTGCCTAATTTGATCCTTACAGGAAAAATATTCTTTCCATTCCCTAAAAATCAATGACCTCATGATAATCTATTATAAGATCCATTCCAAAAACTTCTTGTATTTCTTCTATAGTGATCTTCACTAGGCATTCCACATTTATTCCCCTCACCATCCTAGCTACTAGATCATAATTTTGGGATACAACAGTGAGGAGGTCTGAATCCATGAAGACTTCGAGAACTACTAACTTGCATAGTTCAATATTCTAGATGTTTCCATGGGGGGCAAATAACTTCCTCTCTGAAAACCATTTTTTGAATAATTGTAACCCCATTGTGGAGGTCACAACATCCTGAATCCAATTCCCTTTGTCAAATAATCCATCTTCAACTCACAGCCTAGGGTTTACAAGAACTAACTTATTTATTTGGGCGGACTCATTGGTAGCTTCATTCAATTGCTCTAAAAAATCATCATGAATAGTTTTACTGGCATATTCAATCTTCCCAGAAAAACCCTTCTTTGGAGGCATATTGAATGACAATTAAGAAAATACTAGAATTATTACTTATGTGCAGAAGGAGATACTTACTTGGCCCTTTCACTTCTTCTCTAAATGCTACAATAGATTGTTGTCACGGAAAAATTCTAAACTCAAAACTTGGCAAAATAATGTTTTCTCCAATAGGTACTAGGCTCTAGGAATTCAAAAAATCTATTTTTAGAATAAGAAATTTTGACTTTCTTCACTCTATTTCCTATATTAGTTTAGACAAGAAGCTTTTAATTCCCATCAATGGCTATAGAGAAGAAATAGAGTGGCATTCCTTTTTAAGTTTGAAAATGGGTCGTCTATTTACAAAAAATTGATGATCAGAAAATAAAATGCAGTCTAACTTGGCTTCAACCTTCTAACTTGGCAATCAATCTAATTAAAATTTGACACACAGACCTTTCTCCACTTTGTTGGTAACTTGCATATTATTCATGTATGTAACCAGATACGTGTCAAGCTCTCACTATGTCACTATGGATAGAGGTCGAGAAGTTTCCCTTAGAAAAATAATGATAGCCTTTGATCTCTTACACATCAGATGATCAAGGATAGTACTATAGAACTCCTTTGAAAGTAGGCCACCATACTACGTGTCAATCTCTTGCTATGTCATCAAGAGTAAAGACCTTGCAAGTCTGGTTGGTGACAAAGTGACATCCATTGATTAAAATTGAATATAATAATAGGAAACACAAAAACCACATTATAAATAAGATGGGCTTTTTGGACATGTGTTTTCATGTTTCTATGTTGCCAAGGGTAAAAAATATGTAACTTTTTACGGCGACAAAGTGACCTCCATTGATCTTGAAAAGATTTGATGGTGTAGACCAAACATCTTTTCTTTGTAAAGCATATCCCCATGGAAAATGAAAATATGACAGCTAGAAACCCTTTTATGACTTGGAATTTGTGGCACTTTCTGTAAGGGTTGGTCCACCATATTCCACATTTCAAGCTCTCACTATGTCAATAAGGATAAAAATTGAGCAATTATGGATATTGACATAACAACAACCCTAGATTGAATCAAGGATCAAGGATGGACATAATTACATTGAAAAACTAGCCTTTTATCATAAAGCACAAATGGGATATAGATAGTTTTCATCTCACTCTGACACACCAACTAGCTACAAGGAGAAATGGCCCACATAACCATGTATCCTAATGTCACTATAAAAAAAGAACAGACAACTTTCTTTGGTGACAAAGCAAGGTTTTTTGATCTACAATCTGATCTACATTAACAATCTTGCTTTTGAAAGCTTGTCTTACTAGGTCACACAGAAAGATGTCACCTTGTCACTATGTCACCAAGAATAAAAAACTTACAACTTCCTTTGATGACAAAGTGACAACCCTTGATCTTAAGGGAGATCAACGACCATCATAACTTAGTGGATTTTCACACATAAAACATAACTCACATAATATTTGAAGCAAAAGCTTGGGTTATAATTTCAAAATGAGACTTAGGGTAAGGTTAGGAAACACAAACAAATTTAAAAGGTACCTCGAAAAATACAAAAGGAGCTTTCAAATAATTTTTTCCTGCACATTTCTTTAAAATGCATACCTAACTCAGGGGTTTTCTTGGGAAAAATTTAACACTTGAACAACAACACAAAATTAGGGATTAACCTTCGAGGGTAAAAAAAAATTTAAGAGTACACAATACTAATTTTGAAAAGGAACTGGATTTTCGCTAGACTATACCAGAAATTTTTTAAATGTGAAAAACCTAGGCAACAATGGCTCTATCTGGGGATGATGGATAACTTGTATCCATGCAAGAATGCAAAATTTCTTGCAGAAGAAAACCACACACATGAAGCACAACATGACAACTTCTGAGAGAGCAACAACTAGGAAGAAAATTGTACAAGGGCTTTATAGAAATTGACAAGGATTTATAGAACATATAGATAACCTACACTACTGTTCATGGAGAAATAAGTATTTGTAGGAAAAATACCTCTTCAAGAACTGTCCATGAATTGGTAGTTCAAGAATATCACTTGATAATTCTTTCATAATGTATTAATACTCTCCTCATGTAGTATCAATTAAATAAAGACCCAGCCATATAAGATCAAATTTTCCATGTTTACCTTTGTCTCCAATCCTAGCATTCCACATCAAAACTAGTTCTTCTAGTCCAAACTTATTAACCACTATCTTTCTATCATACAACAATTTGACCTGCAACTGTAACTTTGTATTCTTTGTAGTGGCTTCTTTCCTAGTCTTTTTTAGTTCTACCAACTCATCCATTATCTCTTTTACATCATAAATGATGCCTTCATTATACATTTGAATGTAGTTGTATAGGCCTATTAAATTATTTTGAGGCATTCTAGCCTAGATTCCATATACAAGATCAAAAGGTGCAACACCTATTGCTTTCTTCATTGTTACTCTGCTAGCCCAAACTGCTAGTTTTAACTTGGAATCCCATGCCTTTTTGTTCTCATCCAAATTTTGGAAATATAGATGGAGTAACTGAGAGGGGGGTAGGGGGGGGAGTGGGTGGGTGAATTAGTTACCACAAAAAAAAAAGTATAGATCCCTTAGATGTCTGATAAAACTAGTTATTATTGTCACTCGATAAACATACAAAAAAATGCTATAACTCAGTAGATGTAGTGTATGTTATCTTTAATAGATCTTAAACATTCATAGTGATTAAAATGTATGCATAAAAGAAATAACATGAACATATGAGACACTAGATTTAATGCGGAAACCCAATATGGGAAAAACCACTAAGTAATTGGCTACTAATTTTCACTCGTCTGAAGTGAGCCCTGTGAGGAGCCAACCCTGTTAAAGGTTACAAAACACACTGTTACATGTGACCTTATTAGAGGATTTAATCACCCTGCTAGAAGTGACCTTTCAAAAGGACTTAAAAAAAATTCAATAGAACTATCACCTGTTAAAGGATTTACAAATGGCTGTTAAACCAACTTTATAAAGAGATTTTTGAATCACTACTACAATGGTGAGAAAGTAACACTGAATGACCTGAATGAGATGCAACTAAATTTACTGATATAGATCTCTATTATGTTTCACTAGATCCTCTTTGATCGAATACAACTTTTCTACTCCTCAAGGATATCTGATCCTCTTTCAAAGTTTGCTCACACTTTCCTCTTTAAACAATCAACACACTTGCATGCTTGCTCATCCTTACTTTAGAATTCTCAACTTGACCTTTTATTTATACTTTACAAATTTTCAAGTCGGCTCATTTATAACTTACAATTATCAATAATCATTACCCTAGTCGGCTACAAACATTACATGAAGTAATTAAACTTCATTTCCCAAAACAATGAAATCCTTCATTGGATGACCCTACTCGGTAAACACTACTTTAGAACTGATTTCTAGTGTTAACCAACTGAAGCTCAATTAACACTACGAATCTTGCAAAATCCTTTGGAGACTGAGTGAACTCGATAACCACTGACTTTCTTTTGTTAACCTTATGAGCATGATTAACACTGACTTCTGCCACAAAATCCTTCAATGCTTGAATGAGCTTGGTAGACATTGTTTTCTTAGAGTAATGATCAAGAATGCTAGGAGACTCTATAATTTGATTTGCTGACCAACTGAACTTGGTAAGAACTATCTGCTAACTGATATGACATTTGTGTAACATCAAAGGCAACACACAATTAAACAGTTGTATCCAACAATCTCCCTCTTTGGCATTGATGGTAACACAACATGTCATAGCACAATGAAATTTGAAAACAAGTCTTTTCCTAACAGAACTTTCTCCCTCTTAGATTTTGTACCATAAACTTCTCTAATGTAGTAATCTCCCTCTGTGAAGGAATTACATAGCTTCTTTTTCAAATAGTAAACTCTCCCTTAAACAAATTCAAAATTTAGAAAGATGTGATAGTAAACTCTCCCTCTTTGACAACACATGCCAAAGACAACACATACCACAATGAGTAGCAATGTACGTTAAGTATTGATTCATATGCAATATTCCCATGACTATGCTACATCAACTGATAGATCTTCAACTTGATTCTATTGATGCATCACTAAAAATTTATTTTAGTGAGCTTCAAATAGGGGAATGACCCCTAACTTACCTCTTAGATACAAGAATGCATCCTTAGGTGATGACTTAAGGAATATGTCAGCAATTTGTTCTTTTGCATGGACATATTCCAACCTAATTTCTTTATCCTGTACCAATTCTTTGACAAAGTGATATTTTATTGCAATGTGCTTAGTTTTGGAATGCATCACTAGATTTTTAGATATGTTAATTGCACTTGTATTATCACAAAACATAACAATTGGTTCTTTCATCTCAACCTTCATGCCTTCCAATAACTGCTTAAACCAAACAATATTAGAACAGTTCACTGCTGCTGCAACATGCTCAGCTTCAGCTATAGATTGGGATGTGCAATTTTGGTTTTTGCTTCTCCAAGATACCAATCTTTTTCCAAGAAAAAATGCTCCACCACTTATACTTTTTATATCATTAATGTTTCCTGCCCAATAAGCATCAGTAAACACTTTCAAGTCCAAATTACCTCCAAATTTATACCACAATCCATAATCTTCAGTGCCTTTCAAGTATCTCAAGATCCTCTTGATTGCCATCATGTGATTTTCTCTAGGTTTTGCTGAAAATCTTGCCACTATACCAACTACAAGAGCAATATCAGGCCTTGTATGAACCACATACTATAGTTTTTGAATCATTGATCTATATAAGGTCTGATCTACTTCTTTTGAATGATCATCCTTTGTAAGCTTTAGTCCAGTACACAAGGGAGTTCCAACTAGTTTTGAATCTTCCATACCAAACTTTTTGAGTATCTCCTTGATATACTTAGATTGAGTGATATAGATACCATTCTTGCTCTACTAAATCTAAAGAGTAACAAAAAATTTAATCTCACCAAACATAAACATTTAAAATTCCTTGTTGATTTTCTCTAACAATTCTTTGTATATATCATCATTTTCTATAAACAAAGTATCATCCACAAATATTTCTGACAAAAAAATCTTGTTATCTGGTCCTTCCCTAATATACAAGCTACTTTTATTGTTAGTTCTCTGAAAACCAATTTGAATAAGATAGTTATGCAATCTTTCATACCATGCTCTAGGGGCTTGTTTCAGACCATACAATGCTTTGTGTAATTTGTAGACCATGTCCTTCTTTTCTGGATCAATAAAACCTTCAGGTTGCTCAATGTAGACTTCTTCATCTAGAATACCATTGAGAAATGCTGATTTGACATCCATATGATATACCTTAAATCCTTTATGTGCAACATATGCAAGTAAGGTCCTGACACCTTCTAGTCTTACAACAAGAGCAAAAATCTCTCCATAATCAATTCCTTCTTCTTGAGAGTAGCCTTTACATACCAATCTAGCTTTATTTCTTGATACCCTACCATCATCATTTAACTTATTCCTGAATACCCACTTTGTTCCAATTACATTTTTATCTTTGGGCCTAGGTACAAGAGTCCATGTTTTGTTCTTCTCTATTTGCTCTATCTCTTCATTCATAGCCTCAATCCAAATTTCATTTTTCCAATTCATCTTTGACATTTCTAGGTTCAAAATCAACAAGTAAACAAGTACTTTTTAACTTACTTCTTATCATAGTACCTTTATATTTGTCTCCAATAATCTAATCTGGTGCATGATGTCTCCTGACATACTTGGCCAATTCAGATTCCTTGCCTTTTGAATGAATTGCATTTTCATCTTCTTGAACTTGAACTTCAAGTTCTAGCTGCTCTGGCTCATTAGACATTGGCTCAGTAGCATTTGAATGTGACTCAAGTTCTTGCAACTCATTTTGAACTTCTTACAACTCAATGACTGACGACTCGAGAGTAGAAGTCTCCTGACTGATAGATGTATCTAGCATTGTATTAGGTTGAATGAAAACAAATCTCCTATAATTTTCTCATTCATTTTTCCTTTCTTCTTCAGTCCTTTCTACAAACTCGTTAACTTTCACATGTGCACTTTCTATGATTTTGTGAGTAGACAAATTCAAACATCTATATGCTTTACTCTTGCAAGAATATCCCAAAAATATGCCTTCATCACCTTTCACATCAAATCTTCCCTTTCTAGACTCTTTCAAAATGTAACATTTACTTTCAAATACTTTCAAATAACTTACATTGGGTTTATAGCCATACCATAACTCATAAGGGGTTTTGAATGAGTCCTTCTTCAATTGTACTCAGTTCAAGGTATGAACTATAGTGCTGATAGCTTCCTTCCAATATTTGATAGCAATGTTCTTTTCAATCATTAGAGTCCTTGCACAATCTATGATGGATCTATTCCTCCTTTCAGCTATTCCATTCTGCTCCATAGTTCCAGGAGTTGATACTTGTCTTTTGATTCCTCTTTCAATGTAAAAGTTATTAAAGTCATGGGAGATGAATTCACCACCTTTGTCTAATATTAAGCATTTCAGTCTTTTCCTTGTTTCCTTTTCTACTCTAGCCAAATACCATTTGAAATTTTCAAATACTTTTGACTTCTCTCTCAGATACATAACAATCATCATTCTAGAGTAGTCATCAACAAAAAGAATAAAGAAATTTTTTCTAGTATAGCTCTCAATTCCAATAGGTCCACACAAATTAGTATGTACAATTTCCAACATTTCTTTAGACTGATAGTTTTTACTTACCAACATCAGGTTTCCTTATACTAGGAATGCCTCTTACTTTCCTAAATTTGCTTATCTTTACCATTTTATAAAAAATCACAATACATAACTTTATGTGCCACAACCAACTTTCTTCAACCTAAGAAATAAAACATGAGCACTCACTAAGATCAAGATAAAAAAATTTACCTTTTGTTTGTTTGCCTAATCCAATCAGTTTTCCTTTGTCATCCAGTAGCCTTGCTTTTCCATGCATGAATTTAATCTTGGATCCAATATTGATTAGCTATGCCACACTCAATAATTATGTTTTAGTCCTTCAACCCAATAGGCAATATCACATACAAGTTCTTTGGTTAATGAGATTTAACCTCTTCCTTTTATGTAACAAGGTTCGTTATTTCCAAACCTTACACTACCACCATCATAGTCTTCAAAATGTTTAATCTTCATTTTGTCACTAGTCATATGATGAGGACAACCACTATTTATGATCCATGTATCATTTTTCCTTACATGAGAGATAAGTGCCATCTTATCTTCCTCATCATTATCAGATTCATCTTTCACAACAATGTAAACAATTTCATCTTCACTATTATCAGAATCCATAGAGTCCTTAGCCATGAAAAATGTTTTCTTACCTTTGTCCTTGAATGATTTTTAGTCTTTCTTGCCATTGCACTTATGACCTTTCTTCTCATCCTTGTTTTGCTTGATTGGGCAACTGGTAGCAACATGACCAATTTCCTCACATGAAAAATAGATTAAAAGAACTTTACCTTTATATTTTCCTTTGCCTCTAGAATAATTCCTTGCAAGTAGAGCTTTAACCACCTCAAGATCACTATTAGAACTTTCTTCTGATTCTTCTTCACTTTCTAATTGAGAGTCCTTTATCTTCTTGCCATTTTCTTTGAGTGAAAGTAGGGCTTCAAATGTCGATTCAATGTTCTTGGAAGCTGGATCATAATTGTCATAGTTATCTAGCTCAAATGGTGTCAACCTTCCTACGATGGCATCCTTCTTTCTTGAATTGTAGATACTCTAATTGCATAAATGCAAAGAAATGTTCTAAGAACTTTACTGACAATTGTTTCCTCCTTGATGTCTCCTCCAGAAGCTTTGATTGCACTGACACTTGCTTTGACCTTTTCAACATATTGGGCAATGCTTTCATCCTCTCTCATTCTCATTTGATCAAATTGTCCTTTTAGACTTTCTGCTTTGGCTCTTCTCACATTGTCATCACCTCCATAGATATCTTTCATCTTGTTCCACATCTCAAAGGAATTTTTGCAGTCCTTGATATCATCAAATTCTTCATAGCTTAGGGTTGATGCAATGCCTATCATCATGGTGTTATGAGTCTTCTTCTTAGCAATGTCATTGATAGATAGTGTACCAGAAGGATTTGTATATTCTTCATCAAGATATTTCAATCATATATCTCCAATGGAAGCTAGATGGGGTCTCACGAGACCTTGCCATGCTGAAAAGTTATCCTTGTTAAGCCTTGGAATTTCCCTCTTGTAAGACATCATAATCTTTAGGTTAGATCCTTAAAATATTTCCTGCAAGCACCAAAAGATCTGATACCAATTGTTGGAAATATAGATGGAGTAACTGAGGGGGGGGGGGGGGGGAGGGGGTGAATCAGTTACCACAAAAAAAAATCCATAGATCCCTTAGATGTTTGATAAAACTAGTTACTGCTATCACTCAGTAAACATACAAAAAAATGTTCTAACTCAATAGATGTAGTGTATATTATCTTTAATAGATCTTAAACATTCACAATGATTAACATGCATGCATAAAAGAAATAACATGAACACGTGAGACACCAGATTTAACATGGAAACCCAATATGGAAAAAACCACCAAGTAACTAGCTACTGATTTTCAGTCTTCTAAAGTGAGCCCTATTAGGAGCCAACCCTATTAAAGGTTACAAAACACATTGTTAGGTGTGACCTTGTTAGAGGGTTTAATCACCCTGCTAGGAGTGGCCTTACAAAAGGACTTTAAAACAATTCAATAGAATTGTCACCTTGTTAGAGGATTTACAAATGGATGTTAAACCAACTCTGTTAAGAGATTTATGAATCACTGCTACAATGGTGAGAAAGTAACAATGAATGACCTAAATGAGATGCAACTGAATTTTCTAATACAAATCTCTATCCTACTTCACTAGATCCTCTTTGATCGAATACAACTTTGCTACCCCTCAAGGATATCTAATCCTCTTTCAAAGTTTTCTCACACTTTCCTCTTTAAACAATCAATACACTTGCATGCTCGCTCATCCTTACTTTAGAATTCTCAACTTGACCTTTTATTTATACCTTAAAAATTATCAAGTCAGCTCATTTATAACTTACAATGATCAATAATCATTACCCCAGTCAACTACAAACATTACATGAAATAATTAAACTTTATTTCCCAAAACAATGAAATCCTTCATTTGCCAATCCTGCTTCGTAAACACTGCTTCAAAGCTGATTTCTAGTGTTAACCAACTGAAGCTCAGTTAACACTGCGAATCCTGCAAAATCCTTTGGAGACTTAGTGAACTTAGTAAACACTAACTTTCCTTTGTTAACCTTGTGAGCATGGTTAACACTAACTTCTGTCACAAAATCCTTCAATGCTCGAGTGAGCTCGGTAGACATTATTTTCTCAGAGTAATTTTCAAGAATGCTCAATAGACTCTGTAATTTTCTTTGCTAACCAACTAAGCTCGGTAAGCACCCTTTGCTAACTAATATGACATTTGTGTAACATCAAAGACAACACACAATGAAACAATTGTATCCAACACCAAAGTCCTTTTTATGACTTTTAACAGGGTCTTATTTATAGACTCAGCTTGTCCATTCCCTGTGGATGATAAGGTGAGGATGTTGACCTAGTTATGCCATATCTATCAAATAATTTCACAAATTCTTTTGATCTAAAGCACATTGCATTATTAGTCACAATCCTTTGAGGGCATCCAAACCTTGTTATAATATTACTCAAAAGGAAATTATTCACTACTTTTTTGGTAGCATTTCTTGTAGGAATAACTTCCACCCATTAAAAAAAATAATTAGCAGCTATCAAGATCTAGGAGTAACTAGTGCTTGACTTGGGGGAGATCTCACCTATAAAATCTATAACCCATTTCTTGAAAGGTGCTTGAAATTCAACTGGTTTTAGAGGGGTATTTCCAAAAAACTTTAGCTTACTTGTAAACCTTTAACATGCATCACATTTTCTAACAAGAAGTTGTGCATCTTTGAAAAGAGTGGGCCACCAAAATCTAGCTCTCATTATCTTGTGAGCAGTAGTCTTAGCCATATAATTCCCTTTATATACTCCTAAATGCATATGATTTAATATCTCCTTAGATTGTTCCCAATCAATGCATTTCAACAATACTCCAAAATTCCTCCACCACAGATTATTATTATTAACAATGATGTATTTAGTTGAATGCAATTTAGTACTTCTTTTTCATTATCTGTCAAGTGGGGTGGGGCTTCCATGTGTTGCAATTAGTATATGACATTAGTGTACCACTCACAATGATCTATGCCACATAGGTCTTACCTTAGATCTTCTATTACCATATTTATTTGGTCGGCATCCAAGTTTGATTAAGCTATGAGTTTTGCTAATCCTTGACCCCTTACCAATTTAGTAATTTGGATATCAATATTGAACTCTTGAATTATGTTAATCCACCTACACCTGCTACCAAATACCTTCGACAGGGAGAAGATATCCTTAACTACTGCACCTGGTATAAATGCTATAATAGTGGCACCTACAAGATAACATCTGAAGGCTTTGACAACTTTTACTAAGGCATAAGCCTACTTTTCATATATATGATATTGTAATTTTGTAGGCTGAAGAAACTTGCTGAAAAATGCAATATGTTGCTCATATCCTTCCTCATTTTTCTACAATAGGACTGTTGCCATAGTATGAAAATCTGCAATGGAAAAAATATGCATTGGCTTTGCATAATTAGGAGTCCTGAGGACTAGTGCATTTTTTTATGGTAGTTTTAATTTCCTAAAGGCTTCTGAAGGCTCACCTTCCTAACCAATAATAGCTCTTTTCTTGCGCATTTTAGATATTGGCCTACTAATTTTAGAAAAATTAGTAAGAAATCTTTTTAGAAAATTTACTTTCCCCAAAAATGATTGTATTCCTTTTACAACTTTTTATCTTGGAAACTTTATCAATTGCAGCCACTCTTTTAGGGTCAATCTTTGCCCTATCCTTTGACACTATGTGACATAGAAACCTTCCTTCTATTACTCCAAATGTGCACTTTGGGTTCAAGGAGACTCCATATTCTAAGGATTTAATAAAAATATTCTCCAAGTGTCTATGATGGTCCTTGACCTTTTTTGAATATGTTGTAAGGTCATCCTGGTACACTACCATAAACTTATCAATGTAATCTTGGAAAGCTACATCCATGGCCCTTTGAAAAGCTACTCCTACATTGATTAAACTAAAGGACATTCTTACATAAACATACATGCCCCATGAAGTAGTAAAGGTTGTTTTAGACTACTCCTTTTCATTCAGAAGAACCTTGTTGTAACCTAAAAATCCATCTATCATGGACATTAATTCTGAACCGGTCACTTCTTGCAACATGGCCTCCATGTTAGGTAAACCATAGTTATCTTTTAGAGAAGAAATGCTTAGGTTTCTAAAATCCATACAAAGCCTTATATCTCCATTCTTCTTCCTAAAATGTAGTAAGTTTGATACCCATGTAGAGTGTCTAATTGGCTTAATTATTCCTCCATCCCTTAGCTTTATTAACTCTTCTTGCATTTTGGGAGCTAGGGTGGGGTTTATAGGCCTCTACTTTTGTCTGAAAGGTTTGACATTCTCTTTAAGTGGTATGACATGTTGAAACAAATCCTCTCTATTAGCTTTGAGGTCATCATATGACATGTAAAAACATGCTTATACTTTCTAAGGAAATCAATTAGAGGCTTTCTAATTTCAATAGATAAATTCTGACCAATATATACCTTCTTTGGAGCTTTAGAGGTACCAATATTTATTTCTTCAAGTTCTTGTGGTTTGTGATCCCTAACCATTGACTTCACTCTATCTTAGTTTTTAAACATTCTTTATAAGACTACAATCCCTTGGGTACTTTGTTGGTTTTTAATTGCAAAATTTCCTGGCAAAAGATTGTCTCTTTCCCATTTGTTGTCTAAAAAAAAAGCACTACAATCAAGTTCTTGACCATGATATTTGTCCTCATTTGACAAGAAATTTTGAATATCCATATCATCATCAAAAACTTGTCAGTGTTCTATATTATTAGGAATTGATGGCCTATTTTGTACTTCAATTTGTGAAATACCAACAAATGATGTCTTTAGGCTTAATGGCTACATTTGCTAATAGATCGGCCATCTTATTGTTACAACATTCTTGTACTACTTCAACCTTTTATTATTGGATGCATATGTTTCTCTTACTTGAGAGACTACTCATTTAGAATCACCAATGACATGCCACTTTTTTATTCCATGATTAGTTGTGACTCTTAATCCTAGTAGGAGTGCTTCATATTCAGCTATGTTATTGGTACATGAAAAATTCAAGGTAAATGAATACCTAAAAGTATTCTTCTTTGGAGATACAAAAACTACCCCAGCTCCTGAACTTTCCCTAGAACTTGCCCCATCAAAGTACATGGTCCACAATATCTTTGAATCCATGCAACATTATACTTCATGTGCAATTATAGGTGGAAGTTTCTAAACTTCTTGAATAATCAGTTCAACCCTGAATGCATTTACATTAGTGTCTAAAAAACATGTAGCATCCTTGTCAATATTATCCCCAAAAATATGATTAACCCTTGGCTCCCTGTCTACCCTGATAGCTTTGTCACCTATATGAAAGGTTTCATATGATGAATCACATTGTAAGATGTCGTTGTTGTACTCATTTTTTGGATAATAACATTTCATAGTCCGGAGGAATGTCAACCACAAGGACTAACATGGTCATTTCAACTTTAGGCTAGGTAGCTAGCTTAAAAGGTAGTGCATTAATAGTACCTATAATAGTAACTTCTCTTGCATCCATGGCTCTGCACCTACCTTATTTGGTGTCTACCTCTAAACCTAGTGCTTCCATGACTTTAAATGACATTATGGTATGGAAGTCTCCTAAATCTATCATGCAATTTTTTAGAGTTCTACCTTTTATAACTAGACTGAGGAGAAATGGATCAATATCCTATAAATATGCTATAGATGAATTATCTAAAAAATTTTGGGGAATTTGGGACATAATACTAGTATCTTCTATTACAACAGGGGTTTGTTGTAAGGTCATTTTTTTAACAATATTATTGTTGTTACCTATCTCACCCAACCGCCATAAATCTTTACTCTTATGCTCCTCTATTCTAAACAATTTAGGAAAAGGAAATTTTATAGTTATTTGAGATAGCATATATATCATATTAATTGGATCACACACAGTAGGTTTCACAAGAATACCTAGAGTTGAGACTGTTTGAATAGCAAACATTGCCACTTGGTTGGTAGGACCAAGCTCTGACTTCTTATCTTGTACATTGATTTTAACTACTTCAACATTCTAAAACTGCACTTTCTTCTTGGGCTCCCATTTCTTGCTCTTACCATCCTTAACCTTTGTTGTCATTGTATTTTCCTTCTTATTTCCATTAGTCATCTTGTGAGCAATATCTTTTATGAAGATGCTAGATGGCTTACCAATAGCACTATTGATAGTCTTATTTCTCAAATTATAATTACTATGTACTTGTGATACAATTTTTAATATAATTCTATCAATCTCTTCCTTGGAAGGTTTTCTCAGATTTATATGATCAACATTAGAAGATGTTGTGAAAACCCTATCATCTTCACAATCTTCATTGTATGAGAATATTTGTTGATGATGTAATTGGTAAACATTCCTATGATCAAAAACATAATTTTTAGGTTCTTCTAGATAAAAATATTCATAGTAATCACATAGATTCCCCATGTTATAGCTAACATCATCACGATCCTTCTCCTCTCCTTCCTCATTTTTCACATTTTGATTTGTAGGAAATGACGCGGCTACTGCATAGTAATCAAAAGAATGAGGTAATTGGCATATGATGAACCATGGTACATCATCTAACATATTGACATAATTCCTTTGTAGAGGGTTAGGAGTACTCTTATCTTTGGTATTTTGGGTAGTGCTGGGGATAGGCTTGCCATCTTTCTAGTGACTAGTGTATGGATATTTTTGCATTCTAGGTTGCCTATTGAAATGATTATTGTTCACCAAGGCTCTCTCACTAGCATTAGGATTTTTTGTATTGAAATTTGGTGGATTCATCTTTTTAAGAGATTCAATACTTGACCCATTGTGTCCTTCTTAGGCTTCTTACCTACAACAGGTTTATTACTTTATCTTTTATGTTCCTTAGGTTCAATAGTTTTGGGTCATCTCTTCTTCCTAGCTTACCAAAGTCTTTTATATTATTTTAAATATTAACTACCACCTTGTAAGTGTCCCTTAAGGTTTTGGGATCCTTGTCTCTTAAATTATAAGCCATCTTACTATCAGAGGCATTGAACTATGTAGTAAGACATACATCTTCGTTGAGTCTCATTACTTGGAAAAGCTTATACATTCCCTTTTGAAATCTTAGAATAAAATCAAAAGTGGACTCATTAGGGCTCTTTTTGATGTTTTTGAAGTCATTCAACATGAAACCAACATTAGTATTGTCTCCATAATATTATTTAAATAACTTCTCTAAGTCATTCCATGAACTAATGTTTTCATATGGCAACCTCTTAAACAAGTCTCTTACATCTTCAGTCAATGAATGCACAAATAGATTCATAACCATATCTTCATTCTCTACCTCAAAATCATTAAGCATGTCTACAAATACCCTTAAGTGTCCCTCACTAGTAACAATATTATTTCCTAAAAACTTCACAGCCTTATGTCTAAGGTCAAAGAATGTAGGTTGTGAGAAACCAGGGATACCTAGGAATGACATTTGTCTATACTTTTCCATGTATATAGGTTTCTTTTAAAAATTGACAAAATTTGATGTTCTTGTTGCATTTGTTTGGTTTTGGACAATACTTTGAGGTTGTTGTATTTGAATAGTAGGAATCTGAGTACTAGTGGTGGACAATGATGCAGGTGTTGATTGAGATACATTTTGGCTAGGGACTATTGCTCCACAAGTAGGCATAGAATTTGTGGCTTTAGTAGAAAAATTAGGCCATGAAGCTAAGGAAAAATTGGATTTAATAAATTGGATCTTCCTTCTAGTCTATGTTACCTGTGCTTCATTTTCAACTTTCTCAAGCTCCTTTGTTAAATCCTCCCTCTCCTTTCTGGCCTTTTCTAAGTCTAGATCTAATTTAGACATAAGAATACTTGTAGATTTTTTTGGGATAGCTTGAGGTTCATTTATTTGAATCCCTACAACATTTTTCTTTCCTTTATTATTAGGTTTTATAGTTAGATCTACAAGGTTTGGTTGGACAGGCTTGCAAGGTTCAAGTTGACATATGATAGGTTCTTGTCTCTGACTTAGGATTTTTTCTTCTTTCTAAACCTTGGACCTTAAGTTGTTTATATCTTTGAAAACATTAGTATGTAGAACAAAAGTTCTTTCTTCTAATTTCTTATTCTGCTCTTTTAAAGAAGTCATCCTTCTAAGCAAGTTATCTCTTTCAATAACAGAATTCATGGTGGCTTGTTCTCTCTCCTTCTCCAAACAAATGCATTTGACATCCTCTTCTACAACCCATTTCTTAAGAACTTCAATCTGTGAGTACTCCTATTTTGGGTATGAAGAAGTTGTTTATGAATCTACTGGATCATCAAGATCTATGAGGTTTGTTTCCATATAAGGAACTTGCCTAGGATTGAAAGAATCTTCCATAGCATTCATGTATGCCAACCTATGATTCATATCTTTTATCACATCTGGTCTACTCAACACATCCCCCACTAAAGACACATTCTTATCATGGTATGCTCCATCTTCCTGTAGTGGGGTACTAAACATCCCTCCTAAGAGTCTTATGGTTTTTTATTCTAAACTTCATGAAGAAGATCCTCTCCCTACCACATGTTGGTATTGAGAGTTTACGAACACACTACCTTTGGATTTCCAAGTAGAATTTGGATTTTCTTTCATTTTATTTTATTTCTTCCTACCCCTTGAAGTAAATCAATGTACGATGATACTTTTGGATTGGCTTTTGTATAGGCTCATGTATTTTTTCTCTTATCAACCATTTGTAAAAATCATTTGTAAATAAGCACTAGCTTCAAAACCTTGACCGAGTTGCTACACTAAGCTAGGAAAATATATAATATGAAATAGTTTTGGTCTTAGAGAAAAATTTCATGGAAAAAGATAGAATAGATCTAATACACAAAAGGGCCAATCATGAAGACTTTTGAGACTACAACTCCTGCTTGACAGATAAGACACTTTGTAAGGATAATATACATCAGTATACTCCTATGGTATTGGGAAATTTATAAATTCTCAAGGTTTTTCACAAGAAAAGTCTAATATAAACTCGAGCAATATTTTAAAGAAACTGAAAAGAGAGGTATACAAATAGCACCAGAGATTGCAGTATTTTTTATAATCGACATATATTAAATAGCTCCCTAGTAGAGTCACCATTTGGTTGGTGTTTCAAAACTACCAAGCAAAAAAATACTTTATACCAAGATTCTAAAAGTATAACTTGGTCTAAGGGTTAGCAACCTCCTATATTTAATGCAGAAAACTTCAAATTTCAAGCCAACTTCAATAGAATCAAAGTGATTCTCTACTCTTTAAGTTCTACAAAACTAAGGCAAGTGCAACTGAGGGATATATGGGCATATAAATTATTTATGGTTCTTGATTTCAACATATGCTTATTAACATGATGCTTTCTACTTCACTTCTATCCCTTACATCAAAAATGGTCACAATTCTTCTATACTTTGCAAATAATCCTTGACAATAGCAGCTAAAAATGACATAAAAGGGATTATTACAAAAAAGTGTTGACCAATAGTTTAACTCTTCATAGAAGAAAGTAAATATTGAGTTGATTTATATTTGTGATCTATGCAACCCCATGAGATCAACAATTTGCATTCTAAGTAGTGATCAATGCCTTATCCATTGATACATAGAAAATTACACCAATAAAACTTGATCTATTCAATTTCCTTACAACTAAAACTATCAAAAATTAACTCTAAATTCTCTTCTTATGAATATCCTCCCATACACCTAGAAAACCTATCAGTTCAATTAAATCATTTAATTAATTTCTTGAATTAAGAGAAATCAATGAACATACACACAACCCATCCAAGCTTCATTAAAATGAAAGAATATTATTCATACACTCTCAAATCTTTAGATATATGAAATAGGAGACAAAATTTAGAGATATAGATATTCATAGAAACTTCCTCTATATTTATTTTTCTTGAAAATAATACATTACTAGCATCAATTTCAAAATAATTCAAGACTAGACACTTAATCCTTCCATGTTCTCATTACTGTCAGATATGCCAAGAAGAATACATCACAAAATTAACATAGAGGCTACTGGACCAACTTCAAAAATATCCTAAGACTCAAAATTATACAAAATTTAGACAATTTCTCTAACCTTGGAATCTCATTTATTTAGCATGAGATGCAACAAGCTTCAGGCTAAGAGAAGAATGGCATTTGTTCTTAAGATAGAAAGATATTACATACAAAAGGTTATTGTCATAGTGAGACAAAATTTTGTGCAACAAAATGTCTACATCATAAGTGTTCTTTTTGTGGGGCCAATTTTGTTGTAGCTTCTTGTTGTCATTGCTCTTCCAATAGAGTGGGATAGCTTGATTTGAAGATGAGGTTTCTTATTCTATTATTTCAAAACTTAAAACAACATGTGGATCTCCATCCAAGTCATCATGAACTAACAAGCTAACAGTTACAATTGGTTTTTCTACTACCACATCATCAGTTTGACTAACTACCTCAGTTTCTGCAACTAGTTGATCTTCTTTTCTTTCCTCTAGTGCATCTACTATTTGTAATTCATCTGGGTCCACACCACTTTCATCAAGTTCATCAGCTATCAATTGATTTGATTGGTCAAGTTCTACCATCCATTTGTTGAATAGTGAGTCATCTGGCCAATTAAAATTAAATATTTCCTATTGCTTCTTTAGAACAACTTCTCCTAGTTTATTAATTTCATCAAACTCCTTTATGAAAGAATTAACAAATATTTGAATTCTAACAATTTCTTTAGTTCTTTTGGAAAACCATACATGGACCTTTTCATTGATGACTTTATTCAATCTGATACACATTAATTCATCCAACTTCTTGGCCCACTCTTCTTGATCTTTAAATTTATCCATGGCCTTGAGTGCATGAGGGAAAAGTTCAAAACTTTCACTAAGATACTTTGAAAAATAATTGATAATCCTCCTCTACGATGGAAATTTATTGTTATCAAAGTCAGAGAGGTCATTAGTCATGTCAAAAGTCTTCTCTATTTACTCACAATAAAGACCAATGAATGAACATCATAAAATTGTGACATCATTGTCCCTACTATTCTATTTTTTGACAATGTGCTTCAAGGTTTCTTCATTACCTTTTAACTCATTCCATGTATCCATTTGTTTTGAAAATTTATCATAAAATACATGCCATTCTACCTTGTTTACTAGATACATAATGGAGTCTCTTAATTTATTTTCATATTGAATATCTAGCTCCACATTTAATGACCATATTCTATTCCTTTTCTCTTCAAGCTCTTCAAGTGTACATGCTTGGAGTCCCTATGGGGTGCCTAGTATTTCTATTAAAGGATTTGTATTGAAGGGTGCAATTTTAGGATGGGGAGGATAAGTAATCCTAGGTTTTCTAGATTGTCCTTTATACCCCACCATCTTATTTTCAAGCTCAATCCTATTATGTACTTCCTTGTTGTAAGCATCTAGAACCTGTTCATATTTTTCTTGTAATTCTAATTCTTGTTTTTTTCTCCTTTTTGGAACTACCTAATGTGAGGTTAGTTGTTTCAACACTGAATTGTATGGCCTCATCATTTGGAGTATCTTCTACCTTCTTAATAGTCAAATTTCCAACCAATCCTGTATCACCAAGTTGAGAAAAACTAGCTCTTGATCCTCTCCCTAGAGACCAAATTATTAAAGCAACATGATCTTCACTAAACTTGGCACCTCTAAGTCCCTTTCTCACCTTTTCTTCAACACTTAGCTTCCTAGTGATAGTCTTAAAAGCCATGGCATTTTTAATATCCCAATTTGGAAAAAGCAAAACTCTAGATGATTTGACCATTCTTCTTCCTTCTTCAAGAGTCAAACTTCTAAATTCTTGCATAATTTCATCTTGTATAGTTGCATCCTCCATTTTTGGATACTTGGCCTTCCTTTTATTACATCTTTCTTCAAAATTTTCAATATTAGTTCTCCAAGAAAATTGGTAAAAAGGTCTTGATTTCACAAAATTGGCATCTGATAGGACTTCATGATTGGCTTGTTCCACTACAGGGTCTAATTCTTTCCCTCTATAATGAGAAGCAATTAATTCAAGGCTAGACATGGGAGGTTCTTGGGGATTTCCTTCCTCCAATTTTGCAACAGTAGTAAAAACTCCCCCTTGGGAACCTAATTGTTCAATTTTCTCTCTAGTGAGTTGTTCCTCTCATATATGCAAGGGATATTGAGAAGGCAAGTAATCTTCTATATGTGACATATGCTTCTCCTCTATTTTCTACCTCTTAGGCCTTGTCTCTTTAGACCTTTCTCCCAAAGTAGCACTAATTGATCCAACTATTTGATTTCCTTTATCAATTGCATGCTTTCTATTCCTTATTATGTTATAGCTAGAGTTCTTTTGGATAAACAATAGTCCTGATCCTACTGCTAGAGTAAAAGACAACTTCTTCATTACCTCCCTTGCTTTGTAAAGACAAGTATTGATGATAAGTGTCTTCTTTTCATTGATTTCCTGGATAATCTCTAAATAGGTGATCATTAATTGTCTTTCTTATTCTACTAATGTCTTTGCATCTTTTAATGGGCTATTATCTTTCTAAAAATAATTAATGAATTCTAAAACACTAGAATAGACTCCACTTTTCTTTCTTGATTTCTTGCTCTTGGAGAGAAAATTAATTTCTTATTACATCTTTAGGGAAATAGAATTGATTCTTACAAGCACTAGACCTAGTCCTCTATTTAAAAATATCAAAAAATCCCTCACTATCATTAAATCTAGCATGGGAGACTGTCATTTTGTATGGGTCTAGAGTCTTGTGCAAAAATAACCAAACACCCTTTATGATTATAAATTGATAAGCTACTATGTAAGATGGGAAAATAGAACCTCTTGACCTACCAGTTAGTTCTACTTCTTCCAAACCACCTAGTTGGCACAACATCTTAGCTCTTCCTACCTTAAGAGGTACCTAGTAGGGAAGAACATGTGGTGTTCCTTGGAATCCATATACTTTGAATACTATTGATAGTGGATATGTTATGATGTTTGCCCAATTATGGGAAACTTTGAAATTGCTAAGGTTATCCATAGGCCTGATGAAATCTAATAATGCCTTAGGTATCCTAGGATTATCTTTCAATAATAGGATCCTTAGTCTAGATGTAAAATATCTATCAAATCTTACAAAACTAGCCTCCTCTACATCCCAAGTCATATCTGCACTCCATAATTGGACTAGCAGAGATTATCCATCATGTTCTCTTATTAATACCATTTCTTTCTCAAAAACTATGACCCCTTTACATAAAAACATGTGCATTAACAAATAATAAAAACTAAATGTCTTCTCAAATTTTCCCTTTTGCAATTCCAATTAAACCTACATGAATTTTTTTGAATATAAAAGATGCAAAATAAAAAAATAATATCCAATCCAAAGGAAGAAATCTGCACCATCATATACATGAACTTTATTAGCATAAATTCTTGTTCAACTTCCTTGAAAACCATACACAATATATAGCCCTAGAATTGAAGAATTATTTCTTAAAAGGCTCTTTGGTTGAAGCTGTGACAAAATTTAGGTTTCCAATTGTGGCCAAGTGTCGTCTCAGTGCTCCTTGCCTAATTTGATCCTTGCAGGTCAAATATTCTTTTTCCAATCCTTGAAAATTAATGAACTCATGATAATTTTTTGTAGGATCCATTTCAAAATATTCTTGTATTTCTTCTATAGTAATCTTCACCAAGCATTCCCCATTTATTCCCCTCGATATACTAGCTACTGGATCATAATTTTGGGATACAACAGTGAGGAGATTTGAATCCATGAAGACTCTGGGAACTAGGTAAAAAATCTAGATATTTCCATGGGGGAAAATAAATTCCTCTCTAAAAACTATTTTTTGAATAATTGTAACCTTGTTTTGGAAGTCACAACATCTTGAATCCAATTCCCTTTATCAAATAAACCATCTGCAACTACCAACCTAGGATTTATGGGAACAAACTTCTTTATTTGGGAAAACTCATTGGCAGATTCAATTAATTTCTCTAAAAAATTATTGTGAATATTTCTAATGCCATATTCAATCTTCTCAAAAAAAAACTTCTTTGGAGGCATATTGAATGGCAATGAAGAAAATACCAGAATTCATACTCATGTGTAGAGGGAGGTACTTGGCCCTTTCACTTCTTATCTAAACACTACAATGGATTGTTGTCACAAAAAAAAATTGAGCTCAAAACTTGGCGAAATAATGGTTTTTTCGATAGGTACTAGGCTCCAGGAATTTAGAAAATCTATTTGTAGAATAAGAATTTTTGACCTTCTTCACTATATTTCCTATATTAGTTTGCACAAGAAGCTTTTAATTCCCATGAATGGCTCTCAAAAAGAAATAGAGTGGCATTCTCGTTTAAGTTTTAAAATGGGCTGCCAATTTACAAAATCAGACGATTAGGAAATAAAATGCAGTCTGACTCGACTTCAACCTTCTAACTTGGCAGTCAATCCAACTAAAATTTGACATGCATACCTTTCTCCATGCTACTAGCAACTTGCATATTATTCATGTATGTAACTAGACACATTTCAAGCTCTCCCTATGTCACTATGGATGAAGGTCGAGAATTTTCCCTTAACAACATAATGATAGCCTTCGATCTTGCTATGTTGCCAAGAGTAAAGACCTTGTAACTCTTGTTGGTGATAGAGTGACATCCATTGGTTAAAATTGAATCTAACAGCAGGAAACACAACAACCACATTATAATTGAGATGGGCTCACTAGACATGTGTGTTCATGTTGCTATGTTGCGAAGGGTACAAACCATGTAAATTTTTATGGCGATAAAGCAACCTCCATCGATCTTGAAAAGATCTGACAGTGCAGACCAAAGATCTTGTCTTCATAAAGTATATCCCTGTGGTGAATAAAAACTAGTAGTTGGAAAGCCTTTTATGGCTTGGAACCTATGGCGCTTTCTACAAGGGTTGGTCCACCATATTCCATGTGTCGAGCTCTTTCTATGTCGCTAAGGATAAAAAATGAGCAATTCTAGATAATGACATAGTGACAACCCTAGATTGAATCAGAGATCAACGATGGACATATTCAATTGAAAAACTAGCCTTTTATCATAAAGTAAAAATGGGATATAGACAACTACCATCTCACTTTGACACACCTACTAGTCACAAGAAGAAATGGCCCACATAACTACGTATCCTAATGTCACTATGTTACTATAAATAAAGAATAGGAAAATTTCTTTGCTGACAAAGTAAGATTCTTTGATCTACCATCTGATCTCTACAATGCAGATCTTGCTTTTGAAACCCTGCCTCCTTACTGAGACCCACAGATAGGTGTCACCTTGTCACTATGTCACCAAGGATAAAAACCTTACAACTTCCTTTGGTGACAAAGTGACAACCCCTAATCTTAAGGTAGATCGAGGGCCATCATAACTTAGTTAATTTTTTCATAATATTTGAACCAAAAGATTGGGTTATAATTTCAAACTAAGACTTAGGGTAAGGTTAGGAAATGCAAAACAAATTTAAAAGGCACCCAGGAAAATACAAAAGGGGCTTTCAAATGATTTTTTCCTACACATTTCTTTAAAATTCATTCGTAAGTCAAGGCTTTTCTAGAGAATAATTTAACACTTGAATGACAACACAAAATAAGGGATTAATCTTCAAGGGTAAATAAAAAGTCAAGAGCACACAACCCTAATTTTGAAAAGGAACTAGATTTTCACTAGACTATTTCAAAAAAGAAGAAGAAGGTGAAAAACTTGGCCAACACAAGGAAAATGACTTAGATTTTGAAAAGGAACTAGATTCTCACTAGACTATCTCATAGTGATCATATGTAAAGAGTGGCATTATCCTCAAACCTTCTAGTGACTTAACATAAGATACAACCACAAATGTCAATCTTACTCTTTCTCTTGGATCTATGTCAATTGTGGCTTTTGAAAGAGTTAGCCCTTGAGATTTTTGAATAGCCAATGCACATGCCAACCTTAATAGTAGTTGGAAGGTCCCACCCCTATAAAATGGTGCTATTGGTATTATGTTTGGATGATCATCATCAAATGGTACTCTAGAGTAGTTATCAACTTCAATTGTAACATATGCTAGTGGCTCAGGTGGAGTAGTTCCTAGTGTGTAGACAATAATTTTGATATATCCTAACAATCCATTCACAAGACCAGCTTCTATCCATAGATTTGTAGTGAACACTACTCTTGCATTGTTACTAATCAATAACCTGGTATCAAATTCTTCACTTGATAAATCTTCATTTCTATTACCATTCCGTGACTTTGTTGTGAGGTTGCATGCAACTAGATGTCTTAAAGAATACATAATCCTCATGTTATGATTACAAGCATTATCATTTGTAGATAATAAATGCACTATCTTATCAAACTCATCATTGCTTACAACATCTAATCTTATAGGTGTTCAAGGTCATGAGCATGTTCTAGTCATCTATTTGTGGATTCACATCTCTCAAATTTGTGAGAAGCTAACGTAATCTTTGTTGTTGGATATTTTCTCCATCTTTCCTAAATACTTCATCTAGTGTAATCACTATCTTGAATTCTTGCCATAATAACTTTTCCTGCCTATTGCTATCATATGCTGGTCTATCATTAACAAGAGGTAATTGGCCCAAAACACCAACTAAAATAATAGAAACACTTGAAAGATAGTTACAAAATTTTAAGTTAAATACATAAGTAAAATCACAAGATATGCATTCTATATGACCAATGCACTAATAATAATTAGGAGACATTAATAACACCATGTAATGTAAGGAAAGGGATACCTCCAATCTTATGTCTACCTTATGTGAGAAAGCTTGTCTAAGTTGACAATCTTTATTTTCTAGCATGTTCTAGCCAATGAAACTCATTTCATCAATCAAAATATATTTGATATTTTATATCTCTTGTTGAAAGATTGTAAGTCTTGTCCCTTCTAGTTGGGAAAAATCTTTAATTGGTATTCACAACTTTGAATGAATGGTAGACGCTCCTATATTGAAAGTTAAAACTCTAGTTGGTGCAAGCAATAGAAGTGGAGAAGTATTTTTCATCAATGGTATTTAAAGATATTGATTGATGATGTGTGTGAAAAATGTGGACACATATGCAAACACAATTCTATGAATCCTTAGACTTGAAATCCTTCAAAATAACACCATGAAAGTGCAAGATCTCAAGAATCAACTCATAGCTTCCTATCATCAATGTGAAAAGACCTTCAAAGGTATGAAGTGGTGGCTCTCATATGAACATTAGCCTTGGTCTTCACAAGTACATCCAATGAATGGAAGATTCAAATGATCATGAACATGCAAGATATCTCCAAGTCTCCAAGAAAGCTTCAAAAAATGTCTATCATAACGGTAGCATAAGAAGTCATGATCTTCTCATAAGAATGCTCCAAGTCCTTAAGGAAATCACATGAAAGCTCCAAATAATGGTGATAATAAAATTTCCTTTCCCAAAATGAAGGAAGGAGGTCTCCTCCTTATATACCAAAGCCAAGAGGCATTCCCAAATTGGAGGGAAAATGAAAATTAAATAAAAAAGTGTGACCTACATAAGAGAATGTGCAATTAGCATTTAATTAAGAGATGTGGAGTGTAGAACTCCATAAAATTATAAGATGAGGGGTGTTCTTATTTAATTTAAATGTAAAATAATCCCTTTTCTTATAAAATAAAGTGTGACATTTATTTAATTAATTATTTTAAAATAATAATTGTTGCACATAAAATTAAGTGAGGAGGGGTTTTATTTAATTAAAAGGGAGAAAATTCTTTTAATTAAATTTTAAAAAAATTAAGAAGATCCAATCATTTATTTAAAATTAATTAAATAAATGAACTCCAATTTAATCAAGGAAATTGATGTAAGATAATAATGATTAATTAAATAATTCTAATAATTTAATTTGATCAAAGGAAATGATGATGCAAATATTGGTTCAAGCTTGAGATAAATTATGAAACCAGGGCACATAGTCAAGGTGACCATTTTAGGGTGCATACATTTTCCCCTCTTTGGCTAATGTGTGTCCACATACATGACAAGCACATTAAGTCAAAGAACTATAAAATAAAGTGTGTATAAAGATTGATTTATGTTTAAAATATATAAAGATTAAGCATCCAACTCTTGTTCCCTCAACATGTCATCTGGCGTCTTATAGTGCTTATAACACAATATGTCATTGCAAGTCTTATAATTTTAGGTCTGCCCAAAGAGTTTTTTAGCAAATATAAAATTCATGAAATATATATATATATATATATATATATATATATATATATATAGGAAAAAGACAAATATCAACACATAGAAAATGAAAAATCACACATTGACTTTCCCTAGGTACAATAATCATCTATCCCAAGCTAGTTTGAAAAAGATGAGTAGATTTTGAATCAACTTTGCAAATAATGAAGCTAAATAGAGTGTTCTTGCCCCCTCGAGATCAAAATTGAAATGAAGGAAAGTCTAAGCAAGAACAAGATAGATATGATCAAATTAGAAAAAGGTTCATAATGAAAGATAAGAAAGATATAGATCAAGAAACCAAGGTTAAATCACTAAGCATGAAAAGAATGTCCCAAATCAACTATGCAAGATATGACATTTTGATTGAGATCACAAACAAGTGACATGTACTAGAAAGCACAATCATGAACAAAGATGATAGCAAAGAAATGATGAAGGAGACCTCCAAAAGGTAAAAATAATCACTAATCACCAAAGTAATATGAAGATATGAATGTGATTAGAAGCTTCCCACAATCATCACTAGTCACCAAGGAAACTATGATGATATTAATGGGATCCGGTAGTGTTGAGAAACATTGCGAGTCTTTAGATCAAAACCACACAAGAAAAAAATCTACCAAAAATGTGTCTCATGGTCCATAGTTCTCTAGCTATGCATCTTGAAGAAAACCATAGAGACACGCATCAATACTAATCAAATCACTCATAAAAAAAAATGAAAAAGACCACATGCCCCTAGTCCAAAAATGACTAGGGAGGGAATATAAAAAACATATAGATATAGTACAATAAACATTTATATATAGCAATGAATAATCATCATACAAAGAAAGATCAAAGCATAGCTCAATATTAAGTATAAACTAAAGCATGACAATCAAGACAAGACTCTTAGGGTAGTGTTAAGAAACACTATTTTGGTGTTTAAGATATGTAAGGAACACTGTTGTTGATATTGAAAAATACCATTTCTTATCTTTTTTCTTTTATATTTTTTTTTGTATTTTTGGAATATATCACTTTTTTTTGTATTTTTTCAGGACCCATAAATATGTATAGATTCCCCCAACAAGAATGGACATCAAGGATAGAACTTTTTCAAATGAAGCGCATCAATAGGATTATGGAGCTAATCTCCATTGGGTGTAGACAACAAATAGGCAGTTGATCCAAAAGTAGCTGTAATAATAAAAGGACCCAACCAAATAGGCTCAAATTTTCCTTTTTGAGCTCTATTTTTCTTATTCTTAGGATTATCATGCAAAACAAGATCTCCCATTGAAAACTCTCTAGGGAAAACTTTCTTGCCATACATCTTAGACAATATTTTCTAATGAAATCTCATGTGATCAAAAGTAGTTTTTCTTTTCTCATCAAGTAACTCAAGTTCTTGTAATCTCATAACTCTGTAATCTTCATTTGTCACTAATCCATTAAGAGTAACTCTCAATCATGGAATATCATCCTCTAAAGGCTCAATATTGTAAATAGAATAAAATCCTTGCTGGAAACTATAGAATCAGAGTCTATCAAGTTCCTCTCAATTTCTCTTGAATCATAAAGCTGTGCAATAACTGGAGAATCTAGCTCATGAGAAATATGTGAGTTTGAAATCTAATTAATTGTACTAGATTGAGAATCATAAGCATGAATCACATCAATACCCAAATCAACTATAGAAGGCTCTAAAGATAAATCTAATTCATGCTTATTTGAATATGCTCTTTCATCATTGTTTTGTATATTTGAATCATTTTGGATTTTTGAAGAAGAAGCTTCATTAACTGAACCATGTCCATCTCCACAAAGAATATTAGTAAAAGGGATCAAATCATCACATTTATCTTGTTGATCAAGTATAGACACTTCCTCCTCCTCATCATCATAAACATCAAAGATGGGTCCATCATCATTTTCTTCTTTGTAAATCCAATCTCTGACAACACTTCCTTCTTCCACTTCTTCCATTGGAAGCAAAGGTTCAACCAAAGAAACAACCTCACATCCCTCCATTTCACTATTAAGTGTCTTAGCTTCTATCACAAATTTTACAGATTTTTCAACCGTCTCATCTAAAACTCTATCCAAAGACATGTGATTCTACTGAAATATTATTGATAGCCAGAGTATTAACTCCTAAAATACACATCTCAATTTTATTATGTGCAAATGTAACACAATAATGATATGTGGAAGGAATGGCTTTCATTTCATGTATCCAAGGTCTACCCAATAAAATGTTATAAGAAAGGGTACTAGTATCAACTAGATGAAATAGAATATCTCTCTCAATTGACTCAATCCAAATAGGTAAAACAACCAATCCTTTAGATTGTCTTTCACTACCATCATAAGCTCTAATATTAACCTTCTATTTAGTATCAATATCTTTTTTTGAATATCCCAACTTTTTAAGTATGTTGAAAGGACAAATATTCAACAGAACACCCCCATCTATCAACACATGTCTAACAAGAGTTTTGTGAATCACGACTTCAATATGTAAGGCAAGATTATGTGGATGATTCAAATCCTTATCATTTTCCTTAATTGTAACTATGTTGATAACATTGTCTGCATTAGAATATCCATAATTTTGATTATAATAAGTATAATTCACTTTAGCTTTTCCATTCTTAGATGATTCACCCTTTTCATGCTTAGGCAATGGATCCTTATAAGCTTGATGATCATTATTAGTAGCATGAATAGCACCATCAATTACTAGCTTTCCATTATCAATCAAATTCTGAATATAATGTTTTAACCTTTGACAATTTTTCATAGTATGACTAGTTTTGTCCTGATGATATTTACAATAGGCATTATCATCCCAATGCGGACCCTTCACAAGAGGTGGTTGCCAATTCTCAATCAAAGTTAATAGCTTTCCATTAGACAACTCTTCCAAAACATCCTCATAAGGTCTACCAATCTTTGTAAAATTTCTTCTCTCTTGAGGATTTCTATAATTGTATCTAGAATTATCTCTATTATTTTGCTGAGAAGATGCTTGAAGTTTCATAGCATGAACACTATGTGATAACTTGTAAACTACTTGGTAATCCTACTCTTATTTCCATTGTTGTTATTATTCTTATTTCTATTATGCTTGATAATTCCTTAATTCTTCAAAACATCTTCAATAAGGAAAGTTTTTTCTACCATATTATGAAAAGCCTCAAACACGCATTTTCTAATTTCAATTCTCAATTCAAGAACCAAATTACTCACAATTATACCAATTTTCTCTTTTTTTGGAAATTCTCTAGAGCAACAAGAACATAACTTTCTCCATCTTTGCAAAAAGGTAACAAAAGGGTTCTCCTTGATCTTGTTTGAGGTTGCATAAATCCGACATAGAAACTAGTTTTTAAACATTGTAAGAGAAGTGTTGAATAAATTTTTGAACAAGGTCCTCAAACTTCTTAAGTGGGGGAGTAATCTTAGTGAACCATTCCATAGCTTGACCCTTTAAACTCCTAGGGAACAATCTCATAAGATAAGCATCTTTATATGCAAATTCCAAGCTCAAAACATTAAATTGTCTCACACAATCACTAGGGTCTCCATTCCCATCATACTTATCATAATGAGGAAATTCTATTTTCTTAGGGAATTCAACCTCTAGAATACTCCTCTCAAAAGGTAGAGGAAAAACACTCTGTAGAGAAAATGGATTCTTAGGTTTAATTTTATCCATTAACATCTTCATATTTTTCTTAGTTTCTTCTTGAAATGAAGGATTTTATCTCTTGATATTCTTATTCACATCAAAATCATAAGGTACTTGAACACCTTTTTTGATTAAATCCATGAAGTATTTATCGTTATTAATCTAAATGTATTGATCCATGTACTTGTGAAATTCTAGGTCTTGCTCTAATAAATCATAATCCACACCAAAACCATGTGTAGTAAATTGAGGGTGTTGTTGTGAATTCCTTGGAGGAGACATTTGGCTTTGCTGATATCTAGGAGGAAGATATGGTTGTCTCCCATTTACCTTAGAATATTGTGAAGGTGACATATGTCTAGTAACTCTTGGAGGAGGAGAAGGAGGTGGAGAACCATTATTACCACCAAGAAAAAGTTTCTAACGTGCTATTTCATGAGCTCTCTTTTTTGCCTCACATTGTATGAATGCATCCATGTAAGCTTGTTTTTCTTGTAGAAGATTTCTCTCCTCATCACTTGTAGGAGATATAGGAGGTGGAGAAACATTACCTCTTTGAGAAAGAATATCATTAACCATTTATTGAGCCATATTTTTAGCCATTTTTCTAGCCTGGGCTTCCATATACATACTCACTTTACTAAACTGATCATTAGGGGTTCTTGGAGTTTTGTTGAGAAATTCTTGAGACCTAGGAAAACTTTCATTGACTTGTTGTGCTACTTGTTTCTCTTGATTCTCCAAGTATGCTATCTTTTCCAATTTATCTTGTCTAATTTTATCATCCATTGGGTGAGAAGATTTGGGTGATAATCCAAGAGGAGCAAGAAATGGAGAGTAGTGCTGATTTTCTCCAAAAAAATCATTTGTTGAGGTAGTTCCATCAATATCTTCATGAGTTATGTGAGATCCCAAAGGTTCAACCCCATGTTGCCTCAATAATCTATCATTTATCATGTCATCCATGCTTTTATCTTTGCTTCCAGTGAATAACATGTCTTGCTCAAAAAGTGAAGAGGGCCTAGGTATGTTCAATTTACTAAGATTGGGGGGAGTAAACTCAATTTCCATTTTTCCCTTAGCTGTTTGATCAAAGATATGTTCTTTTCCTTTACATTTTTGATGAATTGGAACTAAGGGTAATTGACCAAAGTTAAATTGAGGTTGTTTACTGTGACTCACTTGAAACCTAGTCATAAATGACATGAGAGGGAAAATACTAGTAAATAGGAAGACTCCAAGAAGCGTTGGTATCACTCTTGGGTAGTAAAGTAATCACTTGTCTAATTAATAAGGTATGATAATGTAATTGTCTATCACTCTCGTTAACTTAATCATCCAATAGAAGTCTCATGATTGGTTAACACAATATGCCACTATTGGTCTCACAATTGTGGAATTATCAAAGACTTATAATGTTTTGTAATAAAATGTAATAATATGAGATAAATTGATATGTTTAGACAAGTGAATACCCACAATCCAAGGATGAAATCAAAGAATCCCAAAGAAAACTTTCTCCACTAGGGAAATCTTTAACTTTGCAAGTTTTGATGTTGGCGACAAGATAAGACAAGACTTACTAACTCAAAGATAGCTATCATGCAAGGATCCAAAGTGACAACAAGTTTAAATGCTCAAGATTAGGTCTACAATGGTCAAATCAACTCAAGAATGACAAAAACATGGTTACTTTAGAGTCCAAATGATGAATGATGAATTTTCCTTTTTTAACCAACTAAGATCAATTTTGGATTTATAAATAATAATTAGGCACATAGATAAACAATAAGGCATTTCAAGCAAACATCTACAAGAAATGGGCAAGGGAAAAAGAAACCTTGTGCATGAACAAGAATAGGGTCATAGTATGAATCTAATCCATAGAACCACTATTGTCTATGTTCTCAAAATGTTTTTTCAATCATGCAAATAGTCCTAGAAAAGAAAATATGGCAACACTAAGGTTCTTAGTAATGTTCAACTCTACAGCTTTTGCAATCTAGAGTGGGCAAAATCCAATCTTGATGCACCAGGGTTTTGACATATTTTGAGAATTTAATCAATAGGAGATACTAAGGAGATTTGACAACCCAAAAAAAGACTACACCTATGGGGATTTCCCTTACAAGAACATTTATATAGCGATTGCTACTACCACATCAAAAATGGCTATTACCGCTTGAGGTTCCATCCACATCGTTGAACCAATAAAGGGAGTGTCCACTATGAGTAATCCTCTCTAATCAAGGAAGACTCACAATGTTTTACCACAAGGGGACTTGGTTTGGATTCAAGGGTTCCATGTTTCTAATGTGCCCAAAAGGGAATAGAGCATACTCCTCTAGCCTCTTCACCTCACCCAAACATAGCAAACAAGATGATTTGACATGCTAATTTGAAATCACCTCACCAAATTTTTGGAAAAGCCAACAAAAAATACCACCAATATCTAAAGAGAAAGTACCAATGGATGTTGAGGACAAACCCAAGTGGAATAGAGAGATAATGATAAATATCCTTCCTACCTACAAGGGGTTCCGTTGTCAAGAAGAGCTTCGCATGTAAAGCAGGAAAATAAAGCTCAATCCCTCAAGATTTTCAAATAGTGTTCATAGGGCCTAATTACTATGTGAAACATATATGCATGAAAGCAAATCTAGATCCAATTTTAGAGCACCAAATGAAGCGCGAATCTATGAAAGCATGTAAAAGCACTCAAGCCAAACACATGAGATGTTCATTTTAGTTCCAAATCCAAATTTTATAGAGATCTAGAAAAATACCTAGCAATCCTTGCAACAATGAACACCTTTCATTTACGCTTGAATGCTCACTCACAATGAACAAAGCAACGAACATAACAAGAAAATACAAGATATGCAGTATATATCCAACTTATGCAAAACTAGGGTTAGATCTAAAAATATGATTTTTAAGAGTGATAATAACTAGAAAATAACCCAAATGAAATCTCACATCATGCATTGATCCATGTGAAAATTAAATGCAAACAATTCATTAAATGCCCTTTTTTAATATTGATTTTTGACCTAGTCAACAAGATTGGACCTATATGATATGAATTTAGATCCAAAACCATAAATGTAGAAAAGAGACCCCTATCAAAAATCAAAAAGATTTCAAAAAATGTAAGAAATTTAAAAAAATATTTTCATTTGTGCCCTAGAGAGCCATTTTGTCAAAATAGACTAGTTTTTGCAAATTGAATTATTGAACCTTAATATGATCTCTAAAATCAAAACACAAAGAATCAACCCTATTTAGAATTCAAAGACCTTTTCAAAAATGTATATTCTTTAGAAAAATGTGCTAATTTTCATCCTAAAATATTTTTCCATGAAAAATCAAGAAAAATGATAAAAAACTAAAAATACCATGAAAAAACGTAAAAATTTCACTAACGCTTCTTTAATATGTTGTCAACTTGCAAAAAAAAATCAGACTAGAATACCAAGTTGTTTGGGATATATGATCAAATCTTTGAAAATATAGAGTTTTCTTCTCCAAGCAACTCTACACAACGGGTTAGCTCCAAAAAATCCAAAACTAGCATGAAAGAGGTGGGTTGCCCCATGGTGGGTGCCAAAAATGTGTGTGAAAAATGTGGACAAATATGCAAACACACTTGTATGAATTCTTATACTTGAAATCCTTCAAAATAACACCATGAAAGTGCAAGGTCTCAAGAATTAACTCATAGCTTCCTATCATCAATGTGCAAACACCTTCAAAGTTTTGAAGTGGTGGATCTCATATGAACATTAGCCTCATTCTTCACAAGTACATCCAATGAATGAAAGATTCAAATGATCATGAACATATCTCCAAGTCTCCAAGAAAGTTTCAAAAAATGTCTATCATAACGGTAGCATAAGAAGTCATGATCTTCTCATAAGAATGCTCCAAGTCCTCAAGGAAATCACATGAAAGCTCCAAATAATGGTGATAATAAAATTGTCTCTCCCAAAATGAAGGAAGGAAGTCTCCTTATATACCAAAGCTAAGAGGCATTCCCAAACTGGAGGGAAAATGAAAATTAAATGAAAAAGTGTGACCCAAATAAGAGAATGCACAATCAACATTTAATTAAGAGATGTGGAGTGTAAAACTCCATAAAAATTATAAGATGAGGGGTGTTTTTATTTAATTTAAATGTAAAATAATCCCTTTTCTTATAGAATAAAGTGTGTAACATTTATTTAATTATTTCTTTTAAAATAATAATTTTTGGACATAAAATTAAGTGAGGAGGGGTCTTATTTAATTAAAATGGGACAAATTCCTTTAATTAAATAATACAAAAATCAAGATGATCCTACCATTTATTTAAAATTAATTAAATAAATTAAATCTAATTTAATCAAGGAAATTGATGTAAAATAATAATGATTAATTAAATAATTCAGATAAATTGAATAATTCAAATATTTTAATTTGATCAAAGGAAATGGTGATGTAAATATTGATTCAAGCTTGAGATAAATTATGAAACCAGGACACATAGTCAAGGTGACCATTTTAGGGTGCATACAGATGGTACCAATTAGATAAGACTTTCCTGTTCCCAATGTTCCTTGAATTATCATAAATAAAGGATTTACCACTTGATTGCTATGGTAGTGTGTAGAATACTATCAACTACCTTTTGTTGCTTATGACTGAGAGTTGTAAAGTTGATACATTGTGGAATGTCATTATACATAAGACATCCATGCTTTTTCATTTTAGGTATGAAATTTATTGCTCAGATTGTCTCCTCTTTAGTTTGATATTCATTATACCAATTCGTATTTCTATCAATATCTCTTCTTCCCAACATGTCAATTTTAGAAACTAACATATGTTGACCACGGTGTAACCTAGATCTTGATTTACAGTTTCGAGTTGTTCAAATATTATTTTTGCATTTCTTCTGGCATATCTTCACCCACTCCCTTAATTTATTGTTGCTCTTTGTTGTTCTCTTTCAGTTTCTATCTATTTTTCTTGTTGATGTCTCTGTTATTCTCTATGATAGTCTCTTTGATATTGTCATTGGTATTATCTCCTTTCCTCCTCAAAATTCACCCTACGTCTCCCCATAGCTAGTAGAAAAAAACATTAATGAAGTGACATTTATTTATATATAGATGACAAATATTTCACCAATAAATATTATTAAATGTGAATTAATTTTTTTTATATACTGTATGCTTGAATGATGATAAATAACCTTGGAAAAGTAACATATGTTTGTATATAAATGAGAAATACACAATGAGTGAACCTTACTATTAGAATGTAGAAAAAAATCTGGAGAAAGTTATTGTGCAAGTAGATCAATGAGATTATATAAGCATCAAAATGTATGCATAGAGTATCCATAAATAGAGAGAAACATTGGAGAAAGTTTATTAGATTGTTAAAAAATATATTAATAAAGAAGAAGAAAAGAGCACGAAGAACTTTTTTTAAAATTAAATTAAAAGATTTATGGAAGCGTAGACTTTTATTATGAAATATACAACATCAAGATAAATAGTCACAAAAGATTATTACATCATGGAAATTAATAATCTTATTTATTACATCATTTTATTATAAAATAGATAAGTACATAATGTTGACATATCAGTCAAGTTTGTTATTAGTGACACACACTTACTTAGATTTTGTATGGCTACCGAGCTCATTGTACAGTCTATAGTGTTTTCCATGTAATCTAGTAGTAG
Organism: Cupressus sempervirens; assembly: GCA_028749045.1. Lineage (NCBI taxonomy): Eukaryota > Viridiplantae > Streptophyta > Pinopsida > Cupressales > Cupressaceae > Cupressus > Cupressus sempervirens. The sequence goes on along the minus strand of CM053789.1, from coordinate 555,190,380 downwards.
CTATCAATCATTTCAATGGTTACCAAGTATATTCAATTAGTGTGAAGCCCAATAGTTCAAACCAAGCAAATTCAGTCTAACCCGAGCAGTTCAGTGGTTACGAAGCATTGTAGTTTCTACTAAGTTTGTAGCTCACGTAATGCAAAGCTAGTGTAAACTGAGCTTATGTGTTTACTGAGTGATTCAGTTTATGAAAAGTCACACAGTATCTACCAAGTCACCGGTGCAGACTGAGTTCAGGACTACTTTGAAGTGATTAGTATGGATTGAGCCTATACATCTACCAAGTGCATGATGATGTGAAGTAATAATAGCGGGTGCTAAGTATCAGAACTTCACCAAGTCAGTCTTCAGAACCTGAGTGTCTTCATTTGGGTCAAAATTGTAATATTGGTGTTAACTTGTATGATGGCCAACTTTGTAATTTTGTAATTTGGATTGATATATATGTAATGTATTGTATCACATGCAAATGCATGATAATGAGCATGTAAAAGTGTGAATGTGAATAATTAAAGCTAAGTAACAAATAAAGAGTAAATTGTGAAGGTCATATCAAAAGAGGAGCAAAAAAGACATATTCATCACATAAAGATGATTAGTACATTTAAGGAATCTCTATCAACAATCCAGTTGTAAGTCAAAGATCTACTGTTTCATCTTAACAGGTGAACTAGTCAAAATCCTTTCACAAAGTAGACTTAATAGTCTTTCTTAAATCTCTTAATAGAGTGCATACTTCATTGTGTGTTTGCAAAACCTCTAACAAGGTGGACCTAGCAGTCCTAATTGATCCTAACAGGGTAGATCATCAGAAGTGATCATTGTAAGCCTTAACAAGCCAACTTTATATTGCAGTATTGAAGTTTTGTGGGTATCATCCCCACCCCAGTTTTACTTTCTATTTGGAAGGTTTCTGGGTCACCAAATCATTGCATTCAAGTGTTGTGGATGCTTTTATATTTTTAGTTTCACATGCATGCAATTAGATCAGATGCAATAAATTAATTGTCAAATTATTTATTGGATTCAGAACTGAAATTATTGTTAGAAATTTTAGAAGTTACTAATTCACCCCTCCCCTCTCAGTAACTTAGCATAGTATTCAATATTTCCAACAATTGGTATTAGAGCTTTGTGGTTCTCAGGAGAAAGTTTAACAACTTAAGCAAAGATCAAGGATATGGAGATATTCAGACTTGATAAGGCAATTGACAATGAAAATTTGGATCTAGAAATGGCCATTGCACAACTTAAGAAAGCTAAGGAGAAACTTTCCCAATTCCTAAAAAGAAGGAAGGAACTTGTAAATTAGATGAATGATTGTCAGTACATGTAAGAAAGAATTGAAGATTTATTCCCTTCAAGCAATTCAGATGAAGCAATGATGCAATCAAAGAAATCCTAGAGAAGAATGGTTCCCTACAAGAAGAAGTAAGAAAGCTCAAAAGAGAACACGAAATTCATTCAGTGAGGCTATGTGAAATCTTGGAACAAAGGAACAAGATAAAATAAGAAATGGATTGAAGAAACAATGAGATCCAGAACCAATCCCTTTAGCATGTAGATCTTATGGATCAAATCTCCAATGCAAATGAGTCAATCATAAGCTAAAGACAAATCAATGAAAGATTAAGAAATGATCTAAATTTAGAAAGACAAATCAATGAAAGAATAAGAAATGAGCTGAGATCTGAAAAACAAATCAATTAAAGATTGAAAAATGACTTAAAAATTGAGAATCAAATCAATGAAAGAATGATGAAATCTCAAGTAGACATTGTTCAACTAAATGAGTAGAATCTCTATAGACAAAAGGGTAAAGCAAGAATTGGATACAAAGAAGAAGGCAAATCCTCTAAACAAGGTGCTCAAAGGAATCAAAGACCTACTTGTAATCATTGTGGTAAGTTAGGTCATATATCAAACAAATGTTGGAGTAATGGTAAAGAAAAATTTAATGGAAAATACTACAATTACAGACATCATGGTCACCAGGCTAATGAATGCAAAGAGAAACCAAAATTTGAGGTTGTGTGTCACAAGTGCAAAAAACAAGGTCACAAGGCATTAGAATGCATAACTAAGTCATTCAATCCAGTAGAGCAAATTGTGAAAGCAATATTTAGTTGGGACTACAACACTTAGTGTAGATGTCATTAATATTATGGAGAATATGGACACATTGCCATGAATTGTGTTAAACATCACTCAAGGAGAAGAGATACCACCATAAGATGTTTCACTTGTACCAAACTTGGCCACCTGGCCAAAAATTGCATGAACACAAGTAAAATTAAAGATGAAAAGAAGGAAAAAGTAGATAACATTCAAAAGAAAATGAGGTAACAATGGATTCCTAAATCTACCGAGGATGTTAGTTCAATTAATGATCGTCATGTCACTCAAGAAGTGGGTGACTCCACCATTTTCAACTAGGTTTCCAAAGGAGAACTAGAACTACATTATCAAGATCACATTCAAATAGTTCCAATTGAAAAGTGACAAAGATCCAAAACAATATTCAAGATACAAAAGGATCACTGAGGAAGATCGGTATTAGTTATCACTGAGTTACCTTCTCTATTGAGTAAGATCGGTTCATAGACTCTATCGAGCGTGGTCGAGAGTAACAAGACACACATGATTATTGAGTCACAAAGCCTTCACTGAGTATATAGTAGAAGAGTGGATGAAAAGCTATCAAGCATGATGTCAAACTTGATGTCAACCCAGCTAACTTTGTACTAAGCATTAATGCCAAAGTTTTAACAAAAAACATGAAATCAAATTCATTTCTCACTATAAAATCTAAAATGTTATTGCAAAGAAGCAATTTATAGAGCGATCAAGCAATTTCAAGAAAATTTGCAGCAAATTATCAAGGTTTTCATAGTTTACTAAGTACAATGGCATCAAGTAGTAGCAAAGTGAAGAGAGGGCCTGAGATGTTGGTTCGAGGAATCAAATGGAAAGTGCTAGATTTTAAACTTGTACGCGCATTTGCAGAAACCCTTGACTCAGTTAGAGCTCAATTAAAAATTCCTCCAAAGGTACTCCTTATTAATGATATTCATACTCATTTCAAGTGCTCTATTCAAGAAATTGGAACCATAGAAATGGATGATTCCAAAGTGAATTGTGTGTTAATGGAATTGTTAAACCCAAGCATAAGCATTTGGAAGACAAAGTTTTAACACATTGTCCCCACATGCCCCAAGGTTTTCAAATCAAATAGATTAGATTCATTCTAAGCCAGGTGCATAATGGTCAGCTATGGCTTGAGCAATCAGTTATGATCACAAAGAAAATAATTCATTGCATCACTGGCCTCCCCACGCTCACCAAAGTTAAAACCACCAAAATCTTAGGTCAGGCTGAGCTAGAAAAGAAAACCCTAGTAGAGTGGGATGGCAGAGGGACAAAAATTAGCAATGTAATAGATGCAAAACTAAAATTTTGGATTCATGTCATAACACATAAGATATATAGTTCAAGCCATCTAAACAGTGTATCCTGTGAAGTTGTAGACTTGGCTTATAAAGTGGTGAAAAAAAATCTATCTTATGACTTGGCAGATCTGTTGTTGAAGCAACTCAACAAAAATATGGAGAGTATTATGACATCCAAGAACAAACCCTATAAATTTGGTTCACTCTTGACATGTTTGTTCTTCTATGTTCAAAAGTTCTTCCCTTCCAAAGGCATAATAGTATGGAGAAAAGATGTGCCTATATTATATAAGATAAATGAATACATTGCAGAAATGGGAGAGAACTATGTTAGCATTATGGACAACTAATTTGAAGTTTTCAAAGAGAAAATGAACAATAGGTTAAGAATACATAAGAATTTAGTTGAGGATTACAAAGATGATGTATGCTTTATGGTTGATTGTGACAAAGTTTACATTCAGGCAGTGAAGCCCATAATTATATGGGTAAAACCTTTTCCTTATGAGGTAAATATTGATGAAGAAAATGATATTATTGAGGCTCTAATTAATGAACCTATTGATCCCAAGGCACCATACTTTGGAACCTATGATGAGGCCAAAGCAAGAATAGAACTAAAGATAAAACTCCCTCAGGCAGTTAACAAGGGAAAAAGGAGGATAGCTAAAGTGAAATCTAGCACACCTCTCATGTTAACTAAAGGTAAAGGAGAAGATGTAGAAGAGGTGGAGGATGAAGAGGAATCAAAAAAGGAAGAAGAACCTATAAAGAAGAAAGGCAAGGTGATCATCACCAAGCCACCTAGGCCATCCACTACGATCTTCACAAGGAGGTCCAAAAAGAAAGGAAGTGAAATTGTCCTTAGCAAACCTCCTCCGACCTTCTAGGAAAAGTTGGAATAGATGGAAGAAGGTACAGGCATAATAGAAATTGAATATTTGAAGTATGAAACAAGGATAGAGATAAAGAAGAAATAGGTTGAAGAACTGATGTTGACCAAAATGGGAAAATGGAAGTATTCACTAGATCAGATAGCCTCTCAAATCTCTAATGAATTATTAGAGAAAATAAAGCCAAGATGGGACTTTGCAATGCAAATAGAAAAACACATATATTTACAAACCCTAAGGTAGTTGTTACTGAGCATGATAGATGCTAAGGTAAAAGAGTCATTGAAGACAAATGAAGACAAAATAACTCTTAGATTTAATACATGTTTAATTTTGATCAAGGATATAGAGCATGTGGTTAAGAATGTCACAAGCATGTGGAAGAATGTTTATCATTTACATAAACCAAGTGACTTCCCAATAAATGTTAAGGATAATGATGATGACAGTGATGATAATGAAGAAGAAATTTATATTGAGCCCACACACTTTGACAATGAAGAAGATGAAGAAGATAAAGAGGAAGAAGCTACCAAGGAAGATAAAGAAGATGATGAGGAGACTGACCCATTGAAGATAATAGTTGTAGTCATTGCCTCACTTCCTCACTCTCCAAGCAAACCAGTAGCTATATAAAACTTAGAGACAACCTTAGCAAGTTTGATTGTGACAACCATAGATACTTCAAATGTCCAATCACTCTTCACCCCCATTCAGCTCAATGTATCTATAGAAAAAGTGACTTCCACTTCATCTACCGAGATGCAACCTCTCACTTCTTCAGCTACCAAGTCATCAATCATGAATACAACATCTTCTACAATTTTGAGCTCTTCAATAGTAAGTACTTTAGTTCTGGATACTACAATTTTTTTTGCTTTAGTTTTGACTACTTCAATTTTGACTTCTTTAGTTTTTGATTCAACAAGCATTCCTGTTAGTATTCCATTGGTTAGTACTATATCAATTTTCACTACAAGTCCTAGTATATCTACAATTGTTTCCATCCTAGATACAAAAACATTAAGTACAAGGATTGTTGGACCTAAGGCTCAACCAAGTACAAGATTTTTGGGTAGAGGAAAGGAGATAGAGGAGGACATAGACTTAGATGAGAAAATAGAAATTCCCAAATGGAACATTGATAATCTTACTACAAACCAAATGCACATAGTTGGTGAACTCCTTTAGAAGAAGGAAAAATAGCAAAAATTGGGAGAAGAAAGAGATAGAGAGTATAAGATTATTGATGATGCTAAATAAAATTTGTTTGAGGCAATAGGTATTGAGGTAGATTCATCTCAACCTATTTTGTTGCAATTAGGAAAAGCAGTCCAGAAGTTCAATGAGGATAGTAGTGGACAGGATAAGTTAATTGAGAAAGCTAAAAAGAAATTTGACAATAAAGTTCTTGACCACATTTATCAACAAATTTCTATTCAACAAGTTGAGCTTTTGTCAATTTTGACCAATTTTGAAACATCTTGCACCAATGTGACATCACTTTTTATGAAGATATGTGATGTTTTCAAGTTCACAAAGGAAATAAAGAGTGAACTGTCAAAAATTGATGAGGATCTGAAAGCCAGTGCTCAGTAGTTGCAACTTGACCATAATTCAAGCTCTGCACATCACATGAAGATCATATTTTTTTTAGACATCTAGGTAGAGTTGTTGAGAGAAGAAGTAAGGATTTGGTCATTACTGATTGATATTCAGAATATGATCCTTCCTATCATGGATACAATACAAAAACATATTTTTTAATTAAAAACCTTGATCCATAAATAATAACTTCTCTATTGCAGATCACATTATAGAACTCTCTATAGAAGTACAAATTTCTCTACATACATGCAAGATTTTGCAAGATAATTGGGACAAAACCTTGACACTTATTCTTAAGGTACATTCTAATTTTTTTATCTCAAATTGATGTCTCCATGTAGATAAGTTTTGAATAAATATTTGGCATTATTGTCAAAAAGGGGGAGATTATTATTGAGACACATGTTATGCTATATATAGAGACACATAGTATGGGGGAGGAACATGCTATGAAGAAAATGTATATAATAGATGATGTATAGTATACCTTACAAAGATAAATTTTGAAAAATCTCAAAACAGTATATTCTACCAAGCCAGTATCACATGGTGATGCATATAAGATTTTGGCTGATAAGTGTTTTTGTCACTAATGCCAAAGGGGGAGATTGTTGACATATTAGTCAAGTTTTTTATTAGGGACACATAGTTATTTAGATTTTATATGGCTATCGAGCTCATTGAATAGTCTACAGTGTTTGCCATGTAATCCAGTACCTACTAAGCATTTCAGTGGTTACTGTTGGCACTTAGGTTTGCACCCTTGTCCAAAGCCTATGCATGAGGACAACCTAGTGAAACATGGAAACAACCTCCAAGCTGTGGGACTTGAACTATGAGGTTGAGTCTCTGGAGAAGGTCAGCTTCCTCTTACTATTAGGATGCACCTAACTACTTTTGGAGAGGAAAAGGGAGAAGGAGAGCGTGAAAGAAAATCTACCTAATCTAATCTAAAGAGGTGATGCACCAAAATCGAGTGTTCAAACCAAACTCTGCCCATATATGCACTATTGAACTAGAATGAAACTAAGGATATACACATTCAGACTTGCTTTAATCTAATAATCACATGTAGATCAGAAGACCAAGATGAATGATACAAGGAAAGAGAGATTCACTTATATTATCATTCATAGGCCAAGGAGATATAGTCATGTAGATTATAGATCTCTACAAAACACCAATAAGAGGCAAATAATTCTTGCACTTTCATACCAATGGCTGAAGGAGATAAGACATAAAATCATGTAGTTCACAGGCACAGGGGAATTTACACTGAGAATCTGCAGAGCAGTAATAGAGAAAACAGAGAAAGGTCGACATTTACAAAATTCACAAAAATTACCTTTATAGTTTAGGCATAACTGAGATGTCCTCTAACTGTAGTTACTTTGCAACTACCTGCCATTAAGTCCTGCAAGGAACAATCATGGAGAAAATTTGATTTGGATACAGATCCAGATGTAATGATATTTGATCTTTGTTGGAATAGGGCCGTGAGAAGATGGAAATGACCCCATAATTGTGCTTTGACCAGGTAGATAGATAGATTGGGGTGGTAGAGTATTCCTTGTCTCGTATTCATTTTGGGATGGTTGGGATTGATTACAGAGATTAAATTGCATAAAAAATCCTGACCTTCTTCATTCCTGAGCACCTGAATTAGCAGGGTCAACAAGTCAACTAAACTCTGCATCCAAAATAGTCTACGTGGATTAATAACCTCTTTCCTTTATGCCACCTTGTGGGTCTCCTCGACTTTTACCAATCTCTCATTACTAGCCGTGCCATCTTCTCAAACTTTGACTACAATGGTCACACTAATTGCCAACCGTTAACCATGAATGCCTTAACTAGACCCACTGAGATAGGTCTCAGCAAGGCGCTATGTCACTATACATATCCTCTGAGCACTTTCCCATGGTGAGATAGTGCCCACCGTCGATATCCTTAGATCTGATGATCGTGAAGCCTCGCCATAATACTACACTTTGCCCTTAAAACTTCTAGGCCCACGAAACAACTTAGCACACCTGGCATCTGACTCAGCCCAAACTATTACCATCCCTGTAGTTTCATAATACTCAGCCCCACCCTGCTACGTGTTGCTGAGGTGCTATGTTGTTATGTGTAACATCCTCACATCTTTCGATAGTGAGATAACGCCTACCATGGATTTTCTTTAGATCTATGGTGATCAACAAAATTGTACAACTACGCATCGAGTTGGCTGAAGGGACCAATGAAAAACCACCATTGTACTATGACCCTCCTAACAATTGCCATTGAGGATGAGCTGTAATATCACTTTGGAGAAAGGCGAGCCCATGATGTCATCTGTGCCATCGTCACTGAGGTGCTATGTCACTATGGATAATTTCCTCGCAGCTTCCCATAGCAAGATAGTGGCCACCCTTGATTTCCTTAGATTTGACGGTGAGCAAGATGGATTTGATCTATCAGTGTACTAACCAATGAGAACTAGCCACGTGCCAACCTATCTGACAAGGCCTTGTATGGCCCACATTTTACATATTCATACCTTAGCCAATGAAAAGATTGATCAACTTCCAACATGTCTAACAAATTCATCACTAGTATCCTACAGGGCATACTTGGGACCCACTTGCCTTCTGACATCACCATAGTAACACTTTTTGTCTGGGCATTATGTCGCTAACAACAAGGAATACAAATTTCTCAATAGTGCCATAGCACCCACCATGGATGGGACAAAACCTGGCACCAAAGAAACAACAAGGTAAAAGGGAGGACCCACCTGACACGCAGCCAAAAGGCGCTATGTTGCTATGGAAAAGGACCGTGCAACTTACCATAGCGAGATAGTGCCAACCGTAGATATCTTCAATCTGACGATGAGGGACTTGCGGGCTTGCAGAAATAAATCATAAGGTTTGATCATTTAGTTTTTTGATATTCGTGGGATATTTAAAATAAAATTAAACTAGGAAGTGACCGTTGGGCAGGTAAGAATTTAAAATTCAAATATTTGGCAGGGGGGTACAATATGTAACATTTTTGGTGACTCATAGGGGATGCTAGCCTACTATGCATAAGACCAGTGAACTGAAGCATCTATTGGGCTATAGAGTCAAAAGATGTAGATCTTGTGTATACTGTGAAACCCTAACCCTACCTCTAAGAGGAAAACCCTGAAACTCCTATCTTTGCAACTGGAACCAAAGACCAAAACATCCTTCTACAACCTTCAAAATTTCGAGAAACTAGCTATCTCATAGAGACAATCCTATGCTCATGCACTTCTTGGAAAAGCAGGGAAAAAACTAGTATGAAACTAAACTAACTATGTACATGGAATCTCAAACCCTCAAAAACATGGCTTGAGATAGATCCCATTAACTGGGATGGGCAAAATTTCACCACTAGGCCTGCTTAACTAAAAAGCATTGGCCTGCTTGCAACTGACAATCAGATAGGGACCACTCCACAATGCATCAAACTTTGAGTGTCTTCTTGGTTTTGTGCTATCTGCATCCCATTTCAAAACCAAATCTCCCTCCCTAAAGATTTTGACCTTAGCCTCCTTGTCAAAACTCTTTTTTACCTATTGCTAGTGTGCCTCTAGGGTCTGCATGGCTTTATTTCTCTTTTCTTCCAGCTCCATCAGCTCTGCCATTCTCACTATCATGGCATCATCTTCAATCAACTCCAGCTGATTAGCTAGCTCTAGGGATGGGAACTCCAATGAAATTGGAAGCCTTGCTTCTCTACCATATACTAACACAAATGGTGAATTCCCTATTGACCTTTTAGGTATTATTTCGTCAACCCACAATGCAGTCTTCAGTTTTTTATGCCAAAACCTCTGGTAAGGATAGTAATTTGAGGATGTGCTCAAATAGATATTATGATCCACTACCCATGCACAAATCTGAGCTACAAAAAAAGACTTTGCATTATCTAAAATAATGGTTGAAGGGGCACCAAACTTGGTCACAATTCCATCAAGGAATTCAACAACTAAAGATTTAGTGGCATCCTTCAATGCAACTACCTCTGTCCATCTGGTGAAGTAATTTGCAGCAGCTAAAATCCATTTATGACCAAAATTGGAGGAAGGATTGATAGGGCCTATGAAATCCAATCCCCATTGAGCAAAAGGCTGGTCCACCTGAATAGGATGAAGGGGAAGAGCTGCAAGTCTTTATTTGCTAGAGAAGAAGGCACATTTTTCACACTTCCTCACATGCCTATGACAGTCATGGAACAAGGATGGCCAAAAGTAACCAACCCTCATGATCTTAATTGCAGTTGTCCTTGCTAAGAAGTGGCCACCATCAGGACCATCATGAAGTTCTTTGATCATTCTTTCAGCTTGGTCTGTATCAAGGCATCTTAATAGGGCTCCATTAAAAACTTTTCTAAAAAGGAGACCATCAATTATGACATAAGGGATTGATTGCAATCTATACTGTCTCCTTTTAGTTCTATCTAATCCTTGAGGGTATCCATTACCTAATAAGAAATTCATCATATTATCCATCTAAATCTTTGGGTCGCTATTTCTTACCTCTTATTGCTCTGTCAGTATCATAGCAGCTTCCTCATCAGGTTCCTGAGATGATAACATCTATTTACACAATCCCCTCCCTCTTACCAGCTTGGTAATCTGAATGTCAATATCATATTCCATCACTTTAGTAATCCAGCTAGCTCTTTTCTCACTAATATCTTTGCTCAAAAGGAAATCCTTCACATTGGCATGGGGTACTAACAAATGAATCTTATTATGAGACAAGAGGTGTCTAATTTTTTTTAAAGCTCTGATGACTGCAAGGGCTTTCTTCTCTACATAGCTATACTTATCTTCATACTCGTTAAGCCCTTCACTAAAGAAGGCTATGGGCTGCTCATCAACTTTATCATTTCTTTGAGTCAAGATAGAAAAAATGCTTGACTCACCACCTAGGGTATAAAGGATGAAATCTTTCTCAAAATTTGGATTCATGAGAGTAGGGGCTGAGGCTATGGCTGTCTTGATCTCTTCAAAATTTTCCTTTCCTTCCTTGGTCCATGTGAAGACCATACCTTTCTTGAGCATAGCTATAAGAGGTTTCACCATGGTAGCAAGATTAGGAATAAATCTTCTCACAAAATTTATCCTACCTAAGAAACTTTGCAGCCCTTTCTTGTGTTTAGGAAGAGGGAGGGAAAGTATTGCTTTTGTTCTCTCTGGATCAATAGTTAAGCCATCCTCAGATACAATGTGTCCTAACAATTTTTCTTGATTGGTAGCAAAGGCACACTTGCTTGGGTTAAGGGAAACACCAAACTCTCTGCATCTTAGGAATACTTGTCTTAGATGATCAAAATGATCTTCTTCATCCTTAGAATACATTATAATATCATCAAGGTAAAATAAAACAAACTTGTCAATCAACCTTTTGAAGGCCATCCCCATCTCCTTCTGAAATGTAGCACATGCATTGGTTAGCCCAAATGGCATCTTACAATAAGCATAGGTACCGCATTTAGTGGTAAATGCAGTCTCGTACCTATCAGACTCTTTAACTAGCACTTGATTGTAGCTAAAAAATCCATCAAGAAATGAAAATATCTTTGAACCACTAACCTTGGACAAAATTTGCTCCATAGAAGGGAGAGGATGGTGATCTTTAAGGGAATCTTGGTTAAGGTCCCTAAAGTCCACACACAATCTAATTTCTCCGTTCTTCTTCCTAATAGGGACAAGGTTTGCTACCCATGATGAGTGTTTGATGGGAAAAATTATATTGGCCTCAATCAACTTGGATAGCTCCTTTCTCATTAGGGGTTCAATCTTGGGATTTAATGGCCTATGGTTTTGTCTTACTGGTTTTACATCATTAATTAAATCTATGGTATGCTAAAACAATCTTGGGTCAAAGCCCTTTAAGTTATCATATGTCAAGGCAAATATATCATTAAATTCTTGACATAGATGAATAAAATTTTCTTGTTCAATTTTAGAACATACCTTCTCCATGTTTAAGGACTTTCCATCAGCAATCATGACTGGAGTGTAGTCATCTTCATTAGCAGCTAGGTTCATGGCCCTGCCTCTTGTTTGGTCATTAGGATTAAAAACACTCTCTAACGTAATGAGACCTTTAGGCAATTTGTTAGAACTGAGATGAATGATTTGGTCACCATACTAATCTTGTAGTCTTCACTGATTTATCTTTGAGAATTCTACCTCATTCTGCAAGAAGCTGACAATTTTCTCATCAAACTCAAACACTTGCCAATGGATGTTGTAATTAGGGATGGCAGGCCTTACTACCACTCTGATTTGTTGCTTCTTCTCCTCCTCAAGATTCCCTGGCACATTATAAGATGCACCTATTGCTAAAAGTCTATCAACATGTTTGTTTTCTTTTCTAGGGATGCTTTAAAAATTAAATGCATTGAAACCTTCAAGCAAATCCCATACCCTATTTTTATAAGACTTGAGAAAACTATTCTTGGTGGTATTCTAATTTCTCACTTGATTAACCACCAACTCACTATCTCGATACACCCTTAAGGCTTGGATTCCTCTTTTTTGAGCAAGTAGGAGACCTTGAATCAAGGATTCATACTCGGCTACATTATTAATGCAACTGAATTGGAGCCTAAAGGAGAAGTAGTACCTTACTTGTGTGGGAGAAATTAACATCACACCAGCCCCTGACCCAATCTTATTCTTTGATCCATCAAAGTACATACTCCATATACCACTTACATCTTCTTTAGTCTCCATAAGATTGGGAACTAGAGCATCTTTCTCTAATATACAGTATGTATTGAGACCTATCTCAAGAGTTTCTAGTGTAGAGTCAAATTGATATGCATTAGCCCATTCATCTAAGAGAAAATCAAGTATCTTTGCTAGGGGAGTGATGGGCTCATTCACTATGTCATTCTCATCCATCTCTAGGATAGGGCAATTCATGTTGATGGAATTAGGGGTGTAAGATTTAGTATGATGGAGGGCTTGAGGCTCTACTTTGATTGAAGCATTGGCTCCATATCTCATCTTAAAAGACATAAATGACCAGTCAAAAGATATGTAACCACCTATTTGGGTAGTAAAGTCTCTTGACAGATAGATGGCAAAATATGGCTTGACCTCAGCAATAGAGATATCTTGGGTTACAGTACAACTAGGGCATGCATGTAAGTCCATCTCCACATTTCTAAGTATCCCTATAGTCTTGACAGTACTACCATCCAACTGTAATACATCCCTAACAATGGGCTCATATTTCATTCCTAAAGCATCAGCAACACACCTAGGCATCATTGAACTGCTAGCCCCTGAATCAATCATCCAATTATGGACTAGTTTGCCCCCTATAATTATAGAAACATAGAATGGAGGAGGTCTAACCTTTTTAATTGTTTCTACCTCCCTTGATGGTTGTACTAGACTTGTGGCACTTTCCATACTGAGTGTCTGATCCTTTGGTTCAATTCTTTCCAATTCTTGTTGTAGCAACCTCTTTTGCATGGGTATAGTAGCAACAACATCCCACATGGAGATATTCACATTTGTCTTCTTCATTTGCTCTACCATACTGAATGGCATAGAAGGTATCTTGGTAGAAGCTTTGGGAGCTGCAATTGTATGGGGTTGAGATGGAATAACCTGAGGATCACTTGTATCTTTTCTGCCATGATTTTGCCTTTGCTGCTGAAAGGTACTTGCTTGATTATTTGCTGCTTGCTCATGAGATATCACATTTGAAGTTGAAGCTTGCTTGGGAGGAGGGATAGCATCTTCCATAGCTCTTCTTTTGCTTCTAGTGTTATGAGAAATGGAATCTTGGTTTACATTACAATGCTCCTCCATCTGATGATTCATAAAAGAGAAATCACCCTGTCTTTGCATATCTAAGGCATCTTTAAATTGGTCCTCTTTGTATGATGGTTTTGCTGTAGGTTCTTGGACTATCAAAGCCATAAAAGATTTAGCCTTCTAACACATACAATATGCATAGGAGTAGTTACAGGAGAGACAAAAATCTTGATCTTGAGCCATATTATTTTGAGGGACTATGGCCCTACTTTGGTTTACATTTGAGGTTGAAGCATGGTCACCTTGCCTATTCTGATAAAAAGAATTATTCCAATGATTAGGATTTAGAGGCCTACCACTGCTTGGAGTTTGATATTGCAATTGATAAGGCTTACTACCTTGAGCTGCCGTCTTTCTAAAGTCACCACCTTGTTGCTTACTTTCTGCATCATAGAGGAGCTATCCTCCATGTTCTTCCCATATTCTTGCAATCTTTTCTCTAGGTTCTCTTCTCTTTTATCCATGTTCTGCATCATCTCTTTGATTTCATCTATCCCATTTGAAGATGTGGAAACTTGAGGGACTAGGACAAGGGATTGTGATGTAGAAGTTGTGGGAAGAGGAGCCATTGCTAGTTGATGATTTGGAACATCAAGGAAGAAAGGCATAGGAGGCCTTGGATCTAGCTTACCTCCTTGTATTAGGATGTTCTCTGATTTTATTGCTATGTCATAAGCATTAGGCAATGTATCTCCTCCCATAGTTTGAATTGTAGTGGCAATATCACTGTTAAAAGCTCTAAGGTAATGCAAGAAGGCATTACCAGGGGTAGGCTTCACTAAAGTAGGTATTCTATCCCATGTCTTTTGAAATCTATAATTAAAATCAGTCATACATTCATGGGGGGCTCTTTTTATAGTAGTCAACTACTCTAAAAGTTACAAATAGTCACTTTTATCCTCAAAATGTTTGCACAATCCTGCTCCTAATCCATCCCAATCTATTATAGAACCATGAGCTAAACCTCTATACCATTGTAGTGCTTTTCCTTTCAAGGATGAGGCTAGGAGCCTAACTACAACATCATCCTCTTTAATACCATGGATATTGCAGACATTTGCAACCTCTTGAATGTGTTCTAAGGGAGAGATAGAAGTTTCACTAGTAAACTCTGGTATACATTTGAGGACAGCTACTGGTATGTCATGTCTTTGGGCTAATAAGAGAGGGCTCCCACCATTAAAGGTGGAGAAAGTATGAGCTTTAGGCAAAACCATATAGGCAAGTGATCTATTGATATGTATTGATGGAAGTCTAGGCTGAGATCTAATAGCAGGAGTAGAGATAGATCTTGTAGGTGTATTTGTTACTATTGCACTCCTAACTGGTGATAAAGATATCCTAGTCCTCCTTCTTCTAGGGTTTGAAAATGGAAGCTCTTGATATTGAAACTTACCTCTAGAAGATGCCCTTGTTTCTACTTTGGGCATGAATCACTGCAACTTTGGTCTGGAACTAGATTTGTATTTGAAGCTCAGAGTCACCAAGTACTTTGAAGAATGATCCTCTTGAAGGCTTAAGCACTGAAGCCAGTACTATCTCCTCGGTATTGATATTGAAATCTTCCGACTTGACACCAGTAGGCTTGAATTTTTTTAAAAAGTAGTCCCACCGGGCGTGCCAAAAACTGTTGTCACTTAGGTTTACACCCTTGTCCAAAGCCTATGCATGAGGACAACCTAGTGAAACATGGAAACAACCTCCAAGTTATGGGTTTTGAACTATGAGGTTTAGTCTCCAGAGAAGGCCGACTTCCTCTTACTATTAGGATGCACCTAACTACTCTTGGAGAGGAAAAAGGAGAAGGAGAGCATGAAATCAAATCTACCTAATCTAATCTAAAGAGGTGATGCACCAAAATAGAGTGTTCAGACCAAACTCTGCCCATATATGCACTATTGAACCAAAATGAAACTAAGGATATACACATTCAGACTTACTTTAATCTAATAATCACATGTAGATCAGAAGACCAAGATGAATGACACAAGGAAAGAGAGATTTACTTATATTATCATTCATAGGCCAAGGAGATACAATCATGTAGATTATAAATCTCTACAAAACACTAGTAAGAGGCAAAGAATTCTTGCACTTTCATACCAATGGCTGAAGGAGATAAGACAAAAAATCATGTAGTTTAGAGGCATAGGGGAATTTACACTGAGAATCTGCAGAGTAGTAATAGAGAAATCAGAGAAAGGTCGACCTTTACAAAATTCACAAAAATTGCCTTTATAGTTCAGGCATAAGAGAGATGTCCTCTAACTGTAGTTACTTTGCAACTACCTTCCATTAAGTCTTGCAAGGAACAATCATGGAGAAAATCTGATCTGGATATAGATCCAGATGCAATGATATCTGATCTTGGTTGGAATAGGGCCTCAAGAAGATGGAAACAATGCCATAACTGTGCTCTAACTAGGTAGATAGATCGATCATGGTGGCAGAGTGTTCCTTGTCTCGTATTCATTCTGGGTTGGTTAGGATTGATTATAGAGATTAAATCACATAAAAAATCTCAACCTTCTTCATTCTTGAGCACCTGAATCAGCAGGGTCAGCAAGTCAACTAAACTCTACATCCAAAACGGGCTATGTGGACCAATAACCTCTTTCCTTTATGCCACATTGTGGGTCTCCTCGAATTTGACCAATCTCTCATTACTAGCCGTGCCATCTTCTCAAACTCTGACTGCGATGGTCACACTAACTGCCGGCCATTAATTGTCAATGCCTTAACTAGACCCACTAAGACACATGTCAGCGAGGTGCTATTTCGCTATGCATATCCTCTAAGCAATTTCCCATGGTGAGATAGCACCCACCATAGATTATCCTTAGATCTGACGATCGTGAAGACTCACCATATTACCGCACTTTGCCCTTAAAACTTTTGGGCCCACAAAATAGCTTAGCACACCTGGCATCTGACTCGGCCTGAACTGGTACCATACCTGCAATTTCATAACACTCGGCCCCACCCTACTACGTGTCATTGAGGTGCTATGTCACTATGCATAACATCCTCACAGCTTTTCATAGCAAGATAGCGCCTGCCACAGATTTTCTTTAGATCTACAGTGATCAAAAAATTTATACAATTGTGCATCGAGTTGGCTGAATGGACCTATGAAAATCCACCATTGTACTATGACCCACCTAAAAACTGCCACTGAGGATGAGCTGTAATATCACTTTGGAGAAAGGTGAGCCCATGATGTCATCTGTGCCATGCGTAACCGAGGCGCTATGTTGCTATGGATAATTTCCTCGTAGCTTCCCATAGCGAGATAGCACCCACCCTTGATTTCCTTAGATTTGACAACGAGCAAGATGGATCCGATCTATCAATATACCAACCAATGAGAACTGGCCACATGCCAACCTATCTGACAAGTCCTCGCAGGGCCCACATTCTACATAGTCATACCTTAGCTAATGAAAAGATTGATCAATTGCCAATGTGTCTGAAAAATTCGTCACTGGTATCTGCCGGGGCATACTTGGGACCCACCTGCCTTCTGACATCGTTGTAGTAACACTTTCTATCTAGGTGCTATGTCGCTAACAATGAGGAATACAAATTTCTTGATAGTGCCATAGTGCCCACTATGGATGGAACAAAACCCGACATCAAAGAAACAACAAGGTAAAAGGGAGGACCCACCTAACACATGGCCAAAAGGTGTTATGTCGCTATGGCAAAGGACCATGCAACTTACCATAGCAAGATAGTGCCAACCATAGATATCTTTGATTTGACGATGAGGGACTTGCGGGCTTGCAGAAATAAATCATAAGGTTTGATCATTTAATTTTTTGATATTCGTGGGATATTTAAAATAACATTAAACTGGGAAGTGACCGTTGGGCAGGCAAGAATTTAAAATTCAAAGATTTGGCGGTGGGGTACAATATGTAATAGTTACCAAGTATATTCAGTTAGTGTGAAGCCCAATAGTTCAAATTGAGTAGATTCAGTCTAACCCAAGTAGTTCAGTGGTTACCGAGCATTGCAGTTTCTATCAAGTTTGTTGTTCATGTAATGTGAAGCTAGTGTAAACTGAGCTTATGGGTTTATCAAGTGATTCAATTTATGACAAGTCACACAGTATCTACTGAGTCACCAGTGCAAACTGAGTTCAAGACTACTTTGAAGTGATTATTATTGATCAAGCCTCTATGTTTATCTAGAACATGATGATGCCAAGTAATAACAATGTGTGTCAAGTATCAAAACTTCACTAAGTCAGTCTTCGAAACCTGAGTGTCTTCATTTGGGTTGACTTTGTAATATTGGTGTTAACTTGTATGATTACCAACTTTGTAATTTTGTAATTTGGATTGATATATATGTAATGTATTGTATCACATCCATATGAATGATAATGAGCATGTAAGACTGTGAATATGAATAATTAAAGCTAAGCAACAGATAAAGAGTAAATTGTGAAGGCCATATCAAAAGGGGAGCAGTAGAGACATATTCATCACAAAATGGTGATCATTACGTTTAGGGAATCTCTATCAACAATCCAGTTGTAAGTCAGAGATCTACTGTTTCATCCTAACAGGTGAACTAGTTAAAATCCATTCACATGTAGACTTAATAGTCTTTCTTAAATCTCTTAATATAGTGCATACTTCATAGTGTGTTTGTAAAACCTCTAACAAGGTGGATCTAGCAGTCCTAATTGCTCCTAATAGGGTAGATCATTAGAAGTGATCATTGTAAGCCTTAATAGGCCAACTTTATGTTGTAGTATTGAAGTTTTATGGTTATCATCCCCACCCCAGTTTTACTTTCTATTTGGAAGGTTTTTGGGTCACCGAATCATTGTGTCCAAGTGCTATGGATGCTTTTATATTTTTAGTTTCACATGCATGCAATTAGATTAGGTGTGATAAATTAATTGTCAAATGATTTATTCAATTCAAAATTGAAATTATTGTTATAAATTTTAGAAGTTACTGGTTCACCCCTCCCCTCTTAGTAACTTAGCATAGTCTTGAATATTTCCAACACATTATGTACCATTTTAAAATACAAAATACCAATACCAAAAATAATAGAAAGTCCACTTTAGAAGATAGTGAATGTTCACTTTCTAATATAGTAGAGTATTTGCCAAAACATATGTGGGTCTCCACACAAAAAGAACCAAAAGCATATTCAATACCATTGCCTTAATATCCACCTTCTATTAACCCAATCATGAGATTGATGCAAGAAAGCTCGAGAATAGGCTTCAAGAGTTTGGGTATGTGGAAAGTAGATTTCAAAAAACTATTGTTGATGTAGCAGGGATTGAAACTTGTCAACAACCATGACAGACCAACAACAATCATTCTCAAAGACATCTATAGTCAAATGTAATGGAATGTATTTTGGTAGTGAAACAATTGGTGGTGTAGGTCTAATATGATTAGAAAAAAATGTCTTCTTGAGTAAACTCATCTATAATAAAATGATCGTATTGAATAAGAAATGTTGTCCTTTTGAGCATTTTCCACTCTACCTATTACAGTGCTAGGGAACCATGCTCCCTGGAAGCCATCATCATCACAACAAACTTCCACTTTCATTCCATAGTTAAAATTCATGGTCTAGACCTTTAACATAAACATAGTACATAAAAGCTTTTCAATTAAATCTATTTAGTTCAAAATAAGAGTATAAAAAAATAGTTAGTATTGAAATATGAATTAGAAAAAAATACTTTCTAATGTTTGAAAATGGTAGCATTGCCTTCGACATTTCAAACATTAATTTTTTTATAAATAATATTACATTGTAATATTCTATGGAAAAATTATACTGTAATGTTTGAAAATGGTGGCATTGTCTTCCACATTTCAAACATTAAATTTATTTATGCCTAAAATTACATTCTAATATTCTACAAAAAAATTACTTTCTATTGTTTGAAAATGGTGGCATTGCCTTCCACATTTCTAACATTAAATTAATTTATGCATAAAAAATATTAAAATAAAAGACTTGGCAATATAATATTAGAAAAATGGTGGCATTGCCTCCCACTTTTCAAACGTTATTGCCTAAAAGTTAAATAGAAATAATATGCAAATAGTAATCTAAACTAAAAGACTATTATAAATGAAAATAGTAATGTAAATCTAACAAATAATATAAATATATCTTCTTTTATATATCAAAATACCAATCTAAATAAAATACAATCGTAATTCAATATAAATTTAAAAAATCTAAGAAGAAACTTACTTTTGTATTTGATGTAACTCTTGAATCTTGATCTCCAAATTTGCAATTTCCTTCTCTAAATTTCTTTTCTTCTTCAGCAACCTATAATCTTTCACAAAAAATCTATATTCTACTCACTGTCTCTCTTTTCTATTCTACTCAAACTCTTCAAAAAACATTCTAATCTCTATTGTACTCATTGTAAATGCACTTCTCTTTGCAATAGAAGAATGGAATGGAAAGATTCTTATATAATCAATGAAACTAACTCTTCCTCTCCCAACAAAAACTTTTCGTCTCCCACCCCATGGCATATTCATTTATAAAAAATTTAATAGCCAAAAAAAAAAGCATTAAAGTAAACATACTGGCAATCTTGAAAAATGCAGAAATAAAATAACATGTAAAAGAGGGAATGTGAATGGGAAACAAAATAAAAATGTGGCAATGCTATGTAAACCCACCACCCCTTGCACACCCACTACCACAACACACACACACACACCACCTCAGCAAGATTGTTGTTGTTGACAGTGACATTAATTACCTCCACTCACATATGGCAGGGGTGATAGTTATCATCGTTGTGAGCAGCAATAGTCCTATCGTTGCCCATCGTGTGCAAGGTATAACCCCCACGATTGCGATGGATTTAAATAATTTGAATATGGTTTTATTTAAATTTTGTTTTAAATTTTATTTTATATATATATATATATATATATATTTTTTTTTAAAAAAAAATTATATATTATTAATTTTTTAAAAATTTTAAAATTAAATATTAATATCTTTATTATTAAATTATTTAACAGGTGGTCTAAATTGAACTATTTTTTTATTAGTTTTAGTTTCATATTTTAAGCATTTTTTGAAGGCCTATTATATGAACCCTATTAATCTAGGCATGCCATTTGGTTTTTCAATATTTGACCACCTATTATTTTGGCTTCACTTTAGATTCATTTAGATTTGTGTTATTTGAGCCAGCTATTATTTTGGGAATATTTTTTGTATTTTATGATTTAAAAGTTTATAACTGCTCCCTGTTCTTTTTTATTGATGGAGGATCTTTTTTGGCATATTCTCATGCTGGGCATTCATGCTACCATTGTATAGAATGCCTCTCAGCATAAAAAGTATATTTAGGCAAAGGCTTCGTAATGATATCTACAATCTGATCTTTAGTACTTACATACTCCAACCTTATCTATTCTCTGCTTCCTTCTCTCTCAAAACACAATACTTAATGGATATGTTCTTTGTCTTAGAATGCAATACCAGATTGTTAGACATACTTATTGTACTTGTGTTATCATAGTAAATGATAACAGGTTCTATAAACTCAATTATAATATCCTTCAACATTTATTTCATCCACGTAACTTGATTATAGTCATTTGTTGCTATAACATACTCTGCCTCACTGTACTTTGAGATATTCAATCTCGTTTCTTTCTCAACTAAGAAACCAATCTTCCTTTAAGAAAGAATGATCCACCACTAGTGTTTTTTATGTCATTCATATTGTCTACCCAATCTACACTAGTATAAGTGGACAAGGTGAAATCACTTAATCTATCATACCAAATTCCATAATCAGACGTACCCTTCAAATATCTAAATATCCTCTTTACTACTACATAATGATACTCTTTTAGATCAGCTTAGAATCTTACCACAATCCAACTGCATTTTCTATATCTGGTTTGGTTTGAGTTAGATATTGCAATCCTCCAATCATAGATATATACTTCTTTTGCTCAAATGTGGGTATTTCATCTTTACTAGATAACTTGTGACTAGCTATCATGGGTGTACCAACATGTTTGCAACTCTCCAAACCAAATCTTTTCAAACAAATCTTCAGATACTTAGCTTGTGAAATAAATATCCCATCTTTGTTCTATGCAATCTACAATCCTAGAAAAAACTTCATTTCCCCTATCATGCTCATTTCAAATTAATTTTTTATCTCGTCAGCAAACTTATCAATTTCTTCATCATTTCCTCCTAATATTATGATATCCACAAATATTACAATGATAAATAGACCATCATCAATTCTCCTCAAATACAAATTACCATTGGTTGTACCTTGTCCAACCTTGAATACCAAGTTTTAGGTTCTTGTTTCATACCATACAATGCTTTCTTTAATCTGCACATAAAATCTTTATCCTCTAGTAGAGGGAATCCATGAGGATGCTCAATGTAGTGTTCTTCTTCAAATTCTCCATTTAGAAAAGCTAACTTGACATCCATCTGATAAACCTTTAAATTCTTGCTTCTTGTATAATCCAAAAACATCCTTGTTGCTTACATTCTTTCCACAAGTGCATATGTTTCTTCATAATCTATGCTTTTCTTGCTATGAGTAACCTTTGCAAACAAGTCTAGCCTTGTTTCTCACAACCTTTCCTTGCTCATTTATCTTCTTTCTGAATACCCACTTGGTTCATATAAAATTTTTGTCTTTAGGTCTAGGATCTAATTCCCATGTCTCATTCTTCACAATCTGATCTAGTTCTTCCTTCATTGCATGCATCCAATGATCATCCTTACGTGCCTCATCTATACTGTTAGGTTCCACTTGAGAAATTAGACATAATTCCTCATTCACTCTATTCCTTGTCATCACACCTTTATCCTTGCTCCCAATTATCTACTCTGGAGGGTAATTCTTTGTCACAATCCTGCTAGAAGTAGGAGTTGAGATCTCAACTCTTATCTCTTCTCTAGATTTAGATATTTGTTCTTCTCTATTGTCAATAGATACTTCATTTTGCAAGTCATTGTGAGTCTCAAAAATAACTTCAAAATTCTATCTAACAATTCTAGAATTATTCTCTTCTTCATCGGAATTATAATCTACTATCTTCTCATTAGTACCAAAATTTTCATCAATAATAGTTACTAAAGTTGTCTCTTCTAATACTTCCTTTTTCAATTCACTCTTATCATCATAATCATTCAAGATCTTTTCATACTTTTAAGCTCCTTATCTTCATTTGAAAGAGAACTCTTTCTAGATTTTCTTACTCTCATAGAGGATGTAGATGAAAAATGACCAAACTCATTACATGTCCAACAAGCAAAAATTTCCATACATTCTTTCTCTCAATTCATAAGTAGATCAATTCCTTCCTTGATCTTCATGTCTTCTTCAGATCTAGATCGGTCATTTCTTGTGCTTCTATCAAAAAACTCAATGCTTAATTTTGTACACAATTATGATCTTCACCAAGAAGCTCCATCTTTTGGGTGTCAAAGTTTCCTCCCTTTGATTTAGGACTATCCTTTCTGAAATAACTGACACTAATCTCCTAAAGTTGTTAAGCTTTATCTTCAAGAACTTGATGCTTTGATACCAATTGTTAGAATATATAGTCCATTGATATAACTAAGAGGGGGGGGGGGGGGGTGAATTAGTTATAGAACTATTATCGCAATCATTTACTTTAAACAATATTAACCATATGAGTAATTTTAATTGATACCATAACAAGATACTCATACATAATTAACACTAGATATGTTAACTAGGGAAACCCTTGATTAGAGGGAAAACCCCGGTGGGGAAGGTACCTACAAGATTTTGTACTAATATAAATATTCCTTGTTAGAGGATAGACCTTGTTAGTGTAATCACCTAAAAATGGTCATCTAGACTATTAGCCCCCTTCTCAGCATTTTGGCTAAATTAATTTAATCACTTACCTAAGCCAAATTGCTAATAATCAATTTATTTGATTATAACCTATAGTTTGACTATGCTATCCTAAGTTCATTATTTGATTAAAAGAACATGTCCCCTTTTAATTAAATAAAAGACCCCATTCTTCTAAACCACTTAAAGTGCACACATAAAGTCCTTTTTCTATTTTGCAATTAAAAGAAAAGGCTTTGTGACTTTTGTCTTATGTGACAAGTCAACTTATATTCTATTGGTTGATTTGTGTGTGCACATGGATCACTCCTATTTTTGAATTCAACCGTTGATCATCCACCATTTCATCTTGATCTCCACCGTCCATACATCTTTAAAAGGGAGAGAGCTTTCCCCCTCAATCCATCCATCTTTTGAATATTGTTATGCTGCAGGTTTTCTAACAGGTTTCTTTGGAGCTTTGTGGAGAACTTCTATTTCTTGTCTACATTCTCTCATACCATAGCATCTTAGCTTAGCTTTCATTTTTACATGTAGCTTAATCTCACATAGCTTAATAATGGTATTGTAACACTCTCATACATGTTTTAGCATAGCTGCATTTGACATTCTCATTCTAGCTTAATCTTTAGTTGCATTGCATTCTTGAGGAACTCCTTGAGACATTTGCATTCTTGCATCTTGTCTTTGGAACCTCCCATTGCATGGTTTACTAGCAAGAAGAGTATCTCTAAGGCTCATCTGAGAGCCTTCTTATTCTTGAAATATACTCTCTTGCACTCCATGGATAGGGAGCTCTAAGCCGGCATCCAAGCATTCCAAACTCATGGAATCGTTTGGATAGAAGGGTTTAGAGTGGGACACTTTCGAGTGTACATTTTTGGCGCCCACCGTGGGGCTTGAATCAAATTTTTAGCTCCATTTGCTTTCATTTCTTATCTCTGATTTTTTTACAGCAGCATATTGGGTCTAATCAAATGCTTTTGTAGAATTATCACTTTGGTTTTAAGGCCAACCCATAAGTAAATTGGTTTGAAGGCCAAAAACTTAGTTGGTTTAAAGATTTGATCATATCTTTTAAACCGCTTAGAATTTGGTTCTGAAATTTTGTTTACAGGTTGCGTATATGCTCAAAATGTCTCAGTCCAATTTTCAGAGCATTTTGACATGATTTTCGGAAGTTATGATATTTTCTTTATTTTTCATAAAAAGCTGTTTTTGATCGCAAATCAGCGCATTTTTTGAAAAAACTTACATTTTCAGAAAGCTTTTCGAATTCTAATGGGGGTTCTTTCTTTGTGTTTTTAATTTTGAGATCGTATTAAGAATAAAAAATTCGATTTGATAAATTTGGCCTGTTTTGACAAAATCAATCTCTAGGGAGCAAATGAAGAGATTTTTTAAAATTTCTTGCATTTTTGGAAAGCTCTCTGATTTTTAACAGGGGTCTCTTTTTTTCATTTTCATTTTTGGATACGAAATCATAGCAAAAAAGTTCAATCTTGTTGACTAGGTCAAAACCAAAGAGTAAAAATGAAAGCATTTGTGATTAACTTGCACTTTCTTTGCATGTACTTGGTTGGAGGATAAATTAGATTTTTGAAGCAACTCACCACTTTTTATTGCAGATTTTTATGTTATTTCACACTAACTTTTGTTGCTAACAAGTTGTGATTTCAGGTTGCCATCCTTGTGAAAAAAAATTGAAACATTGCATAAAAAGAACGCATATCAAAGCTTCAAATGCACAAGGGCTACTAACGATTGTTTGCAGGGCTGCCCAAAGCATAAAAACTCAAAATTTCTTGCTTTTTTGTTTTCATGTGTGGCATTGAATAATTGTTCATTTTTCATAGGCACATAAAACTTGTGATTGGAGTCTTTTGGTAATAGGAGAGTATGCTCTTCACCCTTGTGGTGAATCAGAAATCTTGACTTGCCATTTGGTTTCAAAAGCAAGGGGTAACTGAATCTTCTTGGCGTGTTTGGGAGAAAATGATTGGAATAGGAGAGTATGCTCTTCACCCTTGTGGTGAATCAGAAATCTTGACTTCCAAAATTTGATCCACTCTTTGTGTAGTTAGAATCCTTTAGAGGGCCTGCTCTCGGACAACCTGAGAGGAACGAACCAAGTGGGGACAAGCCGATTACTTGGCTCTTCCAACCCACTATAAAATCAAGGCTACCAAAGACACAAAACTTTGGTAGACATAGTGTTTGTCTTCGCCTAGTGTGATCGCTTATGGGATTTCGACCATAAGGAGATCACTAGGCAAGAATGCTTAAGGTACTCTTGTGATCGCGAGATCGGTTACTCATCGCAAGGTGAGGTGTCCCGTAATTGGGAGCAAGAGGAACACTATGAACAGATGCCCTATCTAAATATCCTAAGTTAGTAACTACCCTTTTTAGCCACTCAACTTCTTGGTGCAAGGATTGATCCTAGTGGACTACCCGGATCACCCCAAGATTTACACTCACCATATGTGTTCCCTTGGTTATGCTTATGGCATTTTCATGACAAAGCCAATATCTCTTGTGGGCAACCACTTGGTGTGAGGTGAAGGAGCATCAAGCGTGGGCCAAGTTGTTGAGTAATGAACCATGACTTTTAGGTAGATATTGCTTGATGTGTTCTCGAATGTGGTATACTTGTGAAAATCTTTTGAACATACACATGATGATAGTTATACGGCTTTCTTTTAAGACCTCACATATGCTTGTATCATGCAAGGTTGCTTTGTCCCTTGCTTGATTGTTTGAAGACTACTCCATGTGTCACTATCTTGGTTGGAAAGAAATTGTTTTTGAACATCAAACTTGCTATGCTATAAACTATTGTCAAACTTTGTCAACCAAGTCAAAACATCAAATGCAAACATTTTTCTTGTGTTGCTTGCTAAGGGGAGTTTCATCATTTGGCTATGATTTGTTATGTCTCTAGTGCTTAAACATGCTTAAAGTGGCTCTTTGGTCTTAGTGCTCTGGATCTTTTTGTCTTCATGGTCTATGCATGCTTGCTAGTTATCCTTTTGCTAAAATGGTTATCTTGATTTCTTGACTACAATCTTGGGTTGGAGAGTTGTTCACTTGTCACCCCGCTTGCTCTATCTATTTGGCTATTTGGGCATCTTGCCTAGCTATTGACTTGAGTCATTCATGTCGTAAGTTTCTTGGACATATTGTTTGACAAGTCGCTTTAATCTCTCTCTACTATCTTGGCAAGTGAACACTCTACCTCTCTAGTTTGGACATCAAGTTATCTTGTGTCACCCTATTAGCTTCCTCTAGTCTCCTTCATGCTTGATTATCTATCTACCACTATGGAATTCAAAGCTTGTGCTACCAAACCTCAACCGAATCTAGATGATCATGATATCCTCCATGTCACTAAAGAGTTTCAAGATCTATATGCACAATACAAAGAACTAGTAGAGACAAATGATCTTTCTTACCTTCATCTCTCTAAGCGCATGATAGAAATGAAGTCTAAACTTGAGAAAAGGTTAGAGGAGAAGATTGCATCATTACATGAATCTTCCTTAAGGTCTTTACATGCATGTGAGTCACTTTCTTTGAGTTCATCCTCTTCTTCTAGGTCTACATGCTCTACTTCAAGACATCAAATGTCTTCATCTTCTAGATCTAAAGACCTTTGTAGAGAACAAGCACTTGAGCCTATGCCAAAATTTCATGATGGACCTATCTTTGACCAAGATAATGATGAAGACATGGATGCATACCATTCACATGAGAAACAACAAAAGGACTCTAGACATAATTTTGATAGAACTTTTGCTCCCTTGGAAGATTCTTATGATGACACTTTGCAAAAACTTCTTGGCAATAAGATCATCATGTTGCCTAAGTCTAGCTCATATGGAAACCCATTCTTGGATATCTATTGTGCTTATCATCAACATAATGAGCATAGTACTTCAGATTGCATTGAGCTAAAACATAAAATCCAAGATCTTATTGATAATGGAATTATTGATACCTCTAATGATTCATGCGGTGAGGATACTTTTCTTGAGCAAGATTACATTAATGAACCTATGTCTAGTAGCAACTCTCTTACATCTTCCACTTCTTTCAACACTCGTGCATCTCCCAACACTTCAAATCTTTCCAACATGCCTCCATCAAATAAAGAACCTAATGCTTTCCACATAGACTATGTGTATCCTCAAGGGCTACCTCTAAAAGAAACTCAAGCTAACCTTCACTTGGCTTCAAACCTTTTCCATGCTACTAATCCTAAACATCCTCATTCTCCCTTGTCCTTAGAAGTGGCTCCATGTCAAGAGGACTCTCAAAAAGAAAAATCTATAAATGTTAAGAAAGATCAAGATCAAGCACCCTTTCATCTCTTTCAAGATTTTTCCCCTTCATATCCTATATCTTGTCCACCTCCTAAGTATGATGAAGATAGCACTTCCATTATCTCCCTTGAGCTTACTGAAAATTATGGGAAAAGTTCTCTTCATATGCTATCCAAGGCTACTTGTCAAGATCAAAGCATCCCCTCATGTTCTACTTCTTCATATCCACTTCAAAATTGTGCTCAAGCTTCAAGTGCTCCTATTAAAAATGTTGCTCCTATCAAAGGTACTCATGAGTCTATTGATGGCTTTGACCATGTTGCTCACTCTAAAGATGTTGATATCCCTTTCCAATATCCCTCTGCATCTTCTAAATCTATCCTTGGTCCATATCCATCTAAGCTAAAGCATTCAAACCTTCCATCCATTTTGGGGCCTTATGTTCCTCCATCTCCTACATTCACTCCTAGCGCATTCCCTAGCTCTCCTATATTACCTCAAGATCAACAAAGACACTCATCCTTGATGACTTTTCACCCATCTATACATCTAAACCAGTCATATCATCCTTATTCATCCACAAATCCCAAGTCCTTTGGAAGTGAGAATAAACATAAGAATCCATTGAAAAATGAAGATCACTATCTCCCATCTAATCGACATGTGAATGCTAAGAAGGAGAATTCAAAAAAGAGACCACAAAGGTCAACTATTAAGAGAGCTAAATCAAAGCAAATGTGGGTTCCTAAACCCATTATTGAAAAAATGTGTTTTGAAGTATCGAAAGGAAAATCTAAAGCTATATGGATTCCCAAGTCTCTTTTAAAAGACTTGAATATTGAAAATACTTCAAAGTTGACATTCAAGCTTCCAAAGGCTTCCATTCCATCTTCTTGCAAAAATATTTTTAAAAATATTCGAAAGCCTTCTACTCCACTTTTTTCCAAATCTCTTCTACCAGCTCATACATCTAAATCTCAAGCTATTTCATCCATGATTCCTCCATCATTCCAATACCCTTCAAGGTGTGTGTCAACGTTAATCTTGTCCAATATTTCAACTACCCTCATGAAATCCTCTAAAGCTTACACCAATTTTCTATACATGAACTATTATCCTCCATATACTCTTCCTACTACCATTTCTCTTTCATCACCCTATCAACATCTTTGAGCATACCTTTCTATGGTCTTGGCTTATCATGACTTATCTTTTCTATAGGAGCATTATCTACATTCAAAAACCTTGAGCTCTTTCTTAAAATTCAAAAAAAAGAAAAAAAAAATGAAAATGTGCCTTGGTGAAAACCACTTTTTGTGGCACCTTGGTAGAAAAAGTAAAGAGAAATAAATTCATCCTATGGTGAAAACTACTTCTTCTGGCACCTTGTATAAGTACCATGATGAAAACCTGGCAAACAGGCATCATGCGTAATTCTTCCATCATCCATCTATCCCCTCTTCTCTCTTTGATCTTGACAATGTTGAGCTATCTTTGCATATTGGCTATCTTATCCACCAGATTTTCTATTGTGCTCTCCCATTCACTCATAGCCTCTATCTTGAGCTTTATTCTTATTGCTCTATCCCATTGCTATACTATCTAGTTGACCCCTTGGTCTTGATCATAATAAATGAAAATGGTTCTCATAGGTCTCTTGACATGGCTACTCTTTTGGACTACATGCTTCATGCTTTCTCACTTGTTGGCTTCACTGCTTATCCTACATGCTATCTTGCTCATTTCTTCCATTGCTTATCCAAAATATGCTTCATATGACTATTTCACCTCTTTCCCTAGCTTGGGTACTCTTGAGGAGTTAGTCCTTGAGGATCACTTTCACTTGCTTCATACTCCTTTCTTATCCATCTTTGTCTATCCACCAACTTTCTGCTCCATCATGTCCTACACCTTGCTAGAAACTAGGAGAAAATGATGTGATCTTGCTCGAGAACTAGTAATCTCTAAATTATTCTAAAAAATTCAAAAAAAATCATATATGATGCTGAAAAAATTCTAAAAATTGAAAAAAATCCTGAAAAAATCTGTCAAGTGGTGAAAACCTGGAAACAGGCACTACTTGAAACCTTTGCACCTATGTCTATCAATCTTAATCATCCACTTTGCTACACATTTCCTAGCTTGGAATTGTTTCTTGTCCTCATCTTGGGGGCATAGCTACTTAGCCTATTGAGGTATTCTTGTGCATTAGGGTTTCTTTGACAACTCACAAAATAGTGTTTCTCAACACTTCCCCCACTTTGACATCAAGTGTTTTTTTAACACTTTACAGATAGTTTACCTACGGTCTCCGATGTCGCGATATCTCACTGTCAGAATCAAGTCTGGAAGAAATGGCCAAGTGACTTACACACACGCACTTTAACACTTAAACGACTGAGCTATGCTGACATTTATCTACTTTGTGTGCTGTCTATGATGATTTCTTTGCCATGTATTCCCTCCCTAATAGTCTTTCAAGGATGTCATTGACTAGAAGACTGGGGGCATGGGCATGTCTTCTTGATTTTTGCTTGTGGGTATACTTTGTTTGTCTATAGTGTTGTAAGCATTTATGCTGGTCCTATTCAACACGTTGACTTATAGATGTATCATCCTTGACTGTTTTGCAAGACCGCACTCAGGATTTATCCTGGCGCTTATGCCTTGATACAGGTGTAATCTTGCTAAATTAAACTTAGAGAATCTAATCGTGTAGTTATCTTGACTTACATGTCTTTGATGCTTAGATTGGATTTCCACATACCTATCTAATATCGATCATATTCATATCCTCATAGTTATACTAGTGATGGTTGTATGATCTCATGATGTCCCTAAATAAATGCTCAATGATGAAATTAAGAGTCTAAATGTTATGCGCTTCTTGCTGGTAAACCACTTTGCATATTAGCTTGCATTTTAGGTTCATTTTCTAGCTTAGTCTTGCATTCTTGCATATGGGGAGAGCTCTCTCTTCATCTTTTTGTGGACATATCAGCTAACTCCTTTCATATATTTCTTTACTTTCTTCTTGTTCATGTCTTTTCACCTTCTTAATCTTTCGCTTCATCTCTTTTCTATCTTATCACCACATTGTATAAAGTTTTGACCTCTTAAATAATTTTGACGTCCTAGATTCATTTTCGGGATCAAAATCAAAATTCGAGTTAATCTTGATGGTCAAAATTGCCTTTTAAAATTCTACTTTCTTCTGAGCAGTTAGTTGACCTTTTGAGGTCTAATCTCTGAATCATCACTCGGGCATCTTCATTTCTTCATGTCTTCGTCATTTCTATACTTCATATCTACTTAAATTCACTATTTCATGTCTAAAAACACCTTTCTACTCATTTCGACCTTATTTTTATGCTATATCCTTCAAGGTCAACTCTAGTCAAACTGGGGCATTTTATCAGTTTTTTTATATAGTCATTCTTGGGTTCTAATCATCTATCTGTCATCTTGGACATTGCTATATTCTAATTTTCTCATTTCTAGCCAGTTTTTGCATCCCCTTACCTCATTTCAATTTTGATCCCGAGGGGGCAGAAATACTCTATCACTGCTTAGGAGCATTTGTTTGATCTTCTCACTTGCTCTCACTCTATCTGCTTTTCTAAGTGTTAGTATTCTTCTTGAATTCTAACATCATCTCTTCCTAGTGTTCAGTACTACTGCTATCAGGCTGTGCATTTAGGACTTGCTATCTATTTCTGCATTTCACTCTTCGGAATTAGACATCTATATCTATCATCGCCTACTTGGCTTCGATTTTCTTTGACATAATGTGTTCCCAGATCGATCACGCATTAGTCAAAGAGGGGCAAATGTAATCACCTAAAAATGGTCATCTAGACTATTAGCCCCCTTCTCAGCATTTTGGCTAAATTAATTTAATCACTTACCTAAGCCAAATTGCTAATAATCAATTTATTTGATTATAACCTATAGTTTGACTATGCTATCCTAAGTTCATTATTTGATTAAAAGAACATGTCCCCTTTTAATTAAATAAAAGACCCCATTCTTCTAAACCACTTAAAGTGCACACATAAAGTCCTTTTTCTATTTTGCAATTAAAAGAAAAGGCTTTGTGACTTTTGTCTTATGTGACAAGTCAACTTATATTCTATTGGTTGATTTGTGTGTGCACATGGATCACTCCTATTTTTGAATTCAACCGTTGATCATCCACCATTTCATCTTGATCTCCACCGTCCATACATCTTTAAAAGGGAGAGAGCTTTCCCCCTCAATCCATCCATCTTTTGAATATTGTTATGCTGCAGGTTTTCTAACAGGTTTCTTTGGAGCTTTGTGGAGAACTTCTATTTCTTGTCTACATTCTCTCATACCATAGCATCTTAGCTTAGCTTTCATTTTTACATGTAGCTTAATCTCACATAGCTTAATAATGGTATTGTAACACTCTCATACATGTTTTAGCATAGCTGCATTTGACATTCTCATTCTAGCTTAATCTTTAGTTGCATTGCATTCTTGAGGAACTCCTTGAGACATTTGCATTCTTGCATCTTGTCTTTGGAACCTCCCATTGCATGGTTTACTAGCAAGAAGAGTATCTCTAAGGCTCATCTGAGAGCCTTCTTATTCTTGAAATATACTCTCTTGCACTCCATGGATAGGGAGCTCTAAGCCGGCATCCAAGCATTCCAAACTCATGGAATCGTTTGGATAGAAGGGTTTAGAGTGGGACACTTTCGAGTGTACAGTTAGGAGTCTGCTACAACATTCAATACATAGTCCCTATTAGGAGACTTTGAATCCCTATTAGAAGATTCCAACCCTATTAGGAGTTGTACCAACCATGTTAAGAGTTGTCAAAGATAGTTGGACCCACTGCCCAAACAACTTCAAGGTTAAGATGAAAGAATCCACTATCCAAATGATCTTTGTATTATTCCTTGTAGAATAATAGAACTCAAATGTACTTTTCCCTCTATATCTATCCTTTCATTCAGACTTTTTCTTCTTCAGGTCTTGTAACTAGATCTCATACTATGCATCCAATGATCCCTTGGATCACTTACACACATTTAGTAAGCAGTCTACTCCTTCTCACACTGCACACTAATACTTCATATTCCACTTGACCTTCTAAATCAAGACTTTTTACAAAAAAGCAAATCAACTTTCCTTTATACTGTATCTTTGTAATAATTCCTTGAGTCAGCCTTGAGGCTTTCCTAATTAATTAGAATAAGATAGTTAATTAATTCATAATTACAATAGTACTATTGGCTCATTCTCTATACAAAAATTTACATGCGTGGAACCACATTTTGTGTACAAACTGGCATCATCACACAATTGTCTTCTATCTCTAGCTGACTGTGCATCTCATCATTATATCTTGGCTAAAAGACATAATGCAAACATAAAAAACTGCTAAATAGATGCTTTTTTTCTGCACTGCTTCCTATAAATCAAGTGTAACTTCCATACAACATCGACTCAAACTTAGTCCTTTTAAACATTTCATCAAGAAAACCTCAGGAACATGTCCTCCTACACATCATCTAAAACTTCCTTAGCTTCTATGCATACTAAGATTACTAATTTTTGTTCTTCTAGTCTTAATAGAATTACAATTATGTTGACATCAATGAAAAATACAATCATGAATGAAACATATCAATACTTTACAATACTTAGGATACTCCCCCAATGTAGTATCATCAACATTCATGCTAACAAGCCAACTACCAAAAGATAGCACAAAAACTAATAGAAAAAACAAAAAGACATAGATCGACCAAGGGCAAGGATAGAATATAGGCATTAATCCATTTTCTTTGTCATTTCAGCTTCCTATTTCTCTAGCTCATCTAACTTCTTGTAGTATCCTTGATCTCTTAAATTTTTGAGGAGGCACCAATAGATATTTTCTTTGTACTATCCTTGGTCCTTCTTCTCGTTCCTTCCTTGTTCTTGGAGGGGGGTCCCTAATCCTCAACAATTGTGATAATGGATTTATCCCCTAGACTACCTTCTAGCTTAGTAATGAGAATATTTACATGCTAATTGGAGGCTTTTAGGATTTTATATCTCTATTTTGCTATGTTCCTGAGGATGCTTTCAATACCATTGACTTTGTTCTCCAACTCCAAAACCTAGGCCTCTAGCCTGTAGAAAGTAGCCAAATAAATCAAGTAACCAATGGGGGGATTATCCAAATTAAAAACAAAGAAAAAGGTGATTCAAAAACATATTCAAGGCATTTTCAAAGATTTTAATGAAGATCTCACACCAGCATACATATTTCACAAGGTATTTATCACAAGTCAAGCTATGCAGTTTTACTTTTTATAAACCCTAGTTTGACAAATGGCATCTAGTTAAAGAAATGTAGAAGGGAAAGAGGTTTTAAATGTTCAACTTGTTAGTAATTAAGTCAAACAATATTTAAGGCCATTCTTGACATAGCTTACAAACAAGATCCTTCTTGCACTTTATCCATGATCCCATTGAATGTTATAATGGTGCAAGATGTAAGAAGATCCTTCTCGCACTTTATCAAAGAAGCATACGATAAGTTGTGTGAAAATGGTGTTCTAAAGGAAGAGTATAAAATCATTGAGAAGAAGGATTTGACACATGCCCTAGATTTTCCTAGTGTATTTAAAATAGAATGGATTAGAATTGTGTTGATCCAAATACATGATGGATCTTTATGGCTAGAGGGTGGACCAATTAAGATTACCAAAAGAATAATTCATAGGGTTATTGGCTACCCAACCCTAGATCAGCCCAACACTCTAAGGAGTGATTCCAAGGAAGTAATAGAGAAAAAAACTGGAGCAAAATGGAATAAAAGAGGCATGACAATAGATACTATTGCTGATCCATTGTTAAACTTTGTTGTTAAGGTAATTTCTCATAAATTCTACCAATCTAGCAGATTGAATAGTGTATCCTATATCGCAGTGGATGTTGGCTACAAGATTGTGAAGAAAGATCATACTTCTAATCTGACTGAGCTTCAACTACAACCACTAATGGAAAATCTTAGAGAAATTTGAAAGACCAAGAGTGCTCAATGTAAATTTGGTTCAATCCTAGTTTGCATATTTTTTTGTGTGTAGAATAAATTTCCTTCCTTTGATACTATAAGTTGGAAAAAAAATAGGCCAATAGTAGTACAAATCAATGAATTCATTGAACATATGAGAGAAAATGTTGAATAATTGATGACAAGTTATTTTGAAGATTTTAAGAAATCAATGAAGGAAAGAATGAGGATATCTATTTCATTGGTTGAGCAACATTACAATGATATATGCTTTCTGGTTGATGTTGATTACACTTTTGTGCAAGTTGCCACACCAAGGGTAAGATGGTTAAGGCCACTTTGGTATGAAATCAATGTTGATGAAGCTTCAATAGCCATCACAACAATCGTATCAGAGGAGATTGATAAAAGTGCAACAATATTTGGCAACTATGAAATGGTAAAATCAAATATTACCATGGAGTTGAAAATTGCTTCCACACTCAAGAAGAAAGATAAGTTGGTCAAGAATCTAAAGGCCAAATTGGTGAAGGTATAGATGAGGAAGAAGAGGAAGAACAAGCACAAATACAAGAACCTCTTACATTGACTCAAGGCATAGGAGAGGAAGATTAAGACATAGCCAAGCCAAATAAGAGAAAGGCTAAGACATAGCCAGTGACTAAGCCAAAGAAAACTATCAAACCAAGCCTAGCCAAGCCTACATCTCCTAACACCAAAGCTAGCACATGAGCCACAACACAGAAGGCCAAGGAGAAATCCAAGAAAATAGAGCAAGGTGGCCAAGTGCAAAAGAAACAAAGAAAAAAATATGTTGCACAACCAAATCCAAATGAAGAAAGGACTGAATCATATGATATAATCCAATTCAAAGTGGTAAGTCAAAAACCACTTCCTGATCTTGAAAATTTGTGTGAAAATGTCAAGAATAATGCAAATTTATCTTATTTAAAGAATATAGATTTTGAGAAACTTGGGAAAGAAGAAAAGAATCTAATGGAAGAAGCCCTATATGTAATGATGTCAAAATTTAAGACAACACCATTAGAATTTACCAACTTTATACCCAAGAAACCATATGAATTAGTTGAGCAAAAATGACATTAATGTTTAAATTTGGAAAAATAAATAAGGGAAATCACTTTAGCCTGAGTAATGCCAGAACTAAAAAAAAGGTCAGATTGCTAAGGCTACTAAGAAATATGGAGTTAGGTTTATACCTAAGTAGAGAACCTTCAAAATTCTTCAAAATAATATTGAAGATGTAATAAAGTAATCAACCCAAATATGGAAACTTATCTATGGGTTGACCGCTATTAAATAAGAAGAAGTTGATCCTTCTGAATGTAAACTTGATGAAAAAGAGGAAGACAATGATGATGATGATGACAAAGAAAAAGATGATAAGGAATATAATATGGTGGGGGAGGAGACTAAATAGAAAATTGATGACAAGGCAATAGCTGAATAGTAGCAAGATGAACAAAGTGTGCAGGACACACAAGTGTTGAGTGTCAGTCCACCACATGACATAGTCAAGTCTAATGAAACTATCATTGTTAAGGATGTTTCTGATCTTTAAACCTGGAACATTAATCTATTGACTATAGAAGACTTGAAGAAGATATTGGATCAATCTACACTTCAAGCCAAGCTATGTGATAATCCAGTTTTGGTCAGTATAGATGAGCTCCAAAAAGTAGTAACTAATGTCACAAGGGACAAGGTGAATCCACAAGAACCACCTTCAGTCATCTCTTTAGTTACTCAGGTAGAACCTTTGACCCAAAGAATAGTAGACACATCCACTAAGGTTGATACATTTGTTAAAGTTGACACAGTTGAGTAGAGGCAGACTACAGAAGAAGAAAAAGACATTACTACTGAACAACAAGAAGCAAGATAGATAGATTATTCTATACTTGAAGCACAAGAACTAGGTGCTAGTCATGTCATTGTGTTAGACAAGAGAAAATTTGAAGAGAATGAACAAACACCTAAGGAAAAGGAGCGTGAAGACATCCAGGCATTGGTAAATTTACCAACATTTGGCACTTCTCCTACAAATGTTCTTTAGAAGCCAAGCACAGAATCTATGCCATTGCAAATCTCAATGCCAGGCTCTAGCTCTTCAAAAGTTGAAAAGGTAATTCACTATGGAGATATCACTCTAGATGAAGAGATTGCTATTCCAAAATTTGATTATGATACAATGAAACTAGACCAAATAAGCATTTTATAACATGACTTAGAGAAGAAAAAGAATCAAGAAATGCTTACGAGAGATCACAGGTAGAGGAAAGAACTTCAAGACATCTTTTTGGATGCATTTAGTCTGCCAACTCCTAAAGAGACCAAGCCACTACTAGAAAAACTACCAAATATAGTGAAAAAGGTCAATAATGAAGACATTGATACTAATGCTAAACTCTTAGAATGATCTAATAAAAAATTCTAGAGCAATGTAAATGAAAAGACATCTGGTGATATAGCACTTACTCAAGTTGCATTGGCTACAAAGGTTGAGGATGTGAAGAAGGTACTTGACAATATATTCTCATTGCACACCAAATTGCGTGACCCTACACTCTTCACCCAAGAGGCTAGACATCATATTCTAAGCCTAGAGAGAGATCTCAACATATTAGGTACAAGGTTACCTCAAAACCTTGCTAAGAGTGAGAAGCATTTTCATACATTGCTTCAGACAAAAAGTCAATTAGTTGTGTTAATAGTAGAAGAGGCTAGCCTAAGAGCCATATTGACATGTATACTGGCATCCCTCACCCCACACATGGAAATACTACACAAGGAACTAGGTTATGTAGAAACTCTATTGAAGAAAGACCCTAATCTTTCTAATCTCGATGGCCTAGTACACCTTCCTGCCGAGCTTGCTATCCAAATCAAGTCATTAGATGTTGCATGTGATAACTGGGATGCAGATCTTAAAATCATAATGGAAATGAATAAATCATTTTTGGACAAACACACTATAAGTGTATAGCATATTTAACATAAGTGTCAAAAAAGGGGGAGAGATAAAGAAAGAAGGAGAAATATAACACAAAGGGAGAACAAAGAAAGGAGGAGCTAGAAACATAGAAATATAGAAAGGGAGTATGAAAAAAGGGGGAGAAACAAATAAAACAAAGGAAGAAAATAAAATAAAGTTATATCATTGGGGTGATATACATTTTTAAGATATTTTTCAGATTCATTTTTCAAAGAGAAAGCAGTAAATAGATACAAATATCAGCTATGATAGAGCATATCAAATGAAAAGAGTATCAAATCAAATGAAAGAATCTTAGAAATAGTGCATTGAAGTCAGAGAGGAGCACATATTTTGGATACAAATAGATAGATTAACTTAGGGGGAGTTATCAATTTTGAGGTATTTAGATTATTGCAAAATTTTGAAATTTTTGAAATTTTGTATATATAGGCTGAGTCATGGATATGTTATGCTCAAGAAGTTAAGTAGGATATTGTATATTTAAGTGTTTTTGACACTCACATCAAAGGGGGAGATTGTTGATCTCAGATTGGTTTTGACAAGTGAGTGTCAACACACTTAAACCATTTACTTAGTTCATGTTGAACTAGTAATAGATTTCAAGCACAACATATAAATATTAGACCACGTCAAGTTGCAATGAGTGTCAAATCACTCATTTACTGAGTCACTCAATTATCAAGCAAATAAACCATGCTGAGTGAATTCAAGTACTGATTAAACAATGGATGTCGACCACTTAAGGTGTCGAGTTAGAAGCAAAAATACAATGTATGTTGAGCATCAGATACTTCATATGCTGAGTGAAATAGTTTTGACATATTTGCTTGAAATGGCACAAACAACTATGTAAACCATTTTTGAGTCAACTTAAGGATAGATTATGATCTTTTGGAGATAAGGATGAATCTATATGTCAATTCCCTATTTAATTACATGTAGCCAATTAGAAAATAGGAAGGTTTAAGTGGAAAAATAGATGAATCTCAACCATAGATTCATACCTAACCCTAAGCCACCAGAGTATTCTTAAGGAGGATGAAGCCCTAAACTCTTAATGATGATGAGAATAGTGTACAAGGGGTGAATGAAAAAATTGGAAGAGCAAACAAGATAGTTTTCAGAGCATTCGAGGTGACTTAGATGTAAGATTGAATTGCAAAATTAGTTAAGTGAAGAACAAAGGATAGAGAAGGATATAGCATTGATACATCAGATTGTGAAGGATCAATTAGAGATTGTGTAGAGGTGATTTGTTATCAGGCAAGCTAGTGCCAAACACAGGATCTATGTTGACACATTTTAACAAGTGATTTTAGTTAAATCTCTTAATAGAGTAGTCCTAATAGGCTATATGAAATCCTTTAATAGGGTGCATAATTGTAAGTTGAAGTCCTCTAACTAGGCACACTTCTAACAGGGTGTTGAAGTCCTCTATTAAGGTGGGACTTAATTATCTTTGTAAGCCTTTAATAGGGTAGGCCTTTCATAGGGCAGACCATGGTTCATGGTCAAACCATTGTAACCTTCATTAGATACACTTTATTGCTATAGTAGTGAAGATTTGTGGGTGTCTCCCCACCCTAGTTTTACCTTCTCACTTGGGGGGTTACTCGGTAATCATATTTGGTGTTATGTATGTGTTTGATTACATGTTTACATGATTGATGCATATGCTTTACATGTTATTTCAATATATTAATGCATGTGATATATGAATGGCAAAAGTTTTATGGGTCCAAGTTTAAACTCCTAATTCACCCCCCCAGAAGTATACTCTCTTCCCACTTGTAATTACAAAAATTAGTAACCTTCCCTACCCCCTATGAAACATGGACAAGTATTCTCACTTGTCATTATTGGCATGGGGTATGGAACTAGCATAACGCTGCAATAATATATGTAATGTAGTAATAGATATAACCAAGGAAATCTATGTTCTATAAATAAATAAAATTTTGAAAATCTTATATCTGCTAATTGATCATTGCATGTGCCAAAAGGTGGCAAGAGTTGAATCTTAGTAGTGGCAACATACATCAGTTAACTCATCATTTTATTGAAAGCATTGCAAAATGATGATGTGGAAGATGAGTGGATGGAAGAAAGAAATGACATGGGTTGAAAAAATAAAAATTTGAAGGTGAATGAATAATTTTATCTTTATGTGGTCATAAAGTGTTTATTAGGGGCATGCTCGAAGGAGTTGTTATTGAAGAGCTGTAGGTAGGAGGTCAACACCTTCTGCTATAGCAAGTGTGTCAGCTAGGAAATTGTGAAGTTGGAACTACTACAGAAACTCCTCTTTGGTCTATGGTTTGTGATAGAGGCACAACCTATGGCCATTTGCAAGCAATTTGAAGTGGACAAGATCAATAGTTTTCAGTTGGACTACTCCATTCTCAAAGACATATTGAATTTCATAAGGCCCTAGTGATCGAGTCTACAACTTCTCTGGATTCTCTTTGAAATGAGAATCATATAGAAGGACCCAATCTCCCACTTGGAATTGTTTATTACTGATATGCACATCATGCCACTTCTTTCACTACTGTTGAATGATGTTCATTCTTTCTAATGATTTCTTTTGCATTTTATCCATTGAGTTCAAGTGGAGAAGTCTCTCTTGTTGTGTTGTAGGAAGACTAATGTTCAATTCCAAAATAGTCTATAGGGTTTTATGTTTAAATTCAATAGGCAACATTGTTGCTTTTCCATACACAAGTTCAAAGGGGGTAAAGCCAGTGGTTATCTTCCATGTAGTTTGGTATGCCCATACAGCTTTAGTTAATCTATTGTTCCAATCCTTCTTGGGTATTTATATTGTCTTAGTTAGAATGGCTTCAATTTC
Source organism: Cupressus sempervirens (assembly GCA_028749045.1). NCBI lineage: Eukaryota > Viridiplantae > Streptophyta > Pinopsida > Cupressales > Cupressaceae > Cupressus > Cupressus sempervirens. The sequence continues at coordinate 555,149,440 of CM053789.1, read as the reverse complement.
TCTATTGGTGACCTCTACTTGGTCACTTGCTTGAGGGTGAGAGGGACTAGATTTGTGATTCCTTATGTTGTATTCTCTCATAACCCCAGTCATCAAGTTTGATGTGAACTGGGCTCCTTGATTTGTGACAAGTTCTCTAGGAACTCCATAGCAGGTGAATATTTCTTCATATTAGAATTTAGCTACTTTCTCATCTCTTACATTTTTCATTGCCTTCACTTCCACCCATTTAGTTACATAATCCATGCATACAAATATGTAGGATTTTTCCACTTGATGATAGGTCAATTGGACCTATGAAGTCCATAACCCACTTGTTAAAAGGTGTTACTACAATCTATGGATTGTGTGGCATCTCATCAGTTTCAATTGGGTGGCCCATCCTCTAGCATTTTTCATGGTTGTATAAGTTATTGCATACTTATGTAATGTTGGCCAATAATACCTAGAAGTAAGTACTTTTTGTGTTGTTCTCTTTCATGCAAAATGGCCTCCACATGGTTCATCGTGACAAGGATGTAATATGTGATATATTTGATCCTCTCTAACACATCTCTTCATGGTTTGATCTAGTCTACTATAGAAGAAATTCTTATCTATCCATGAATAATGAAAACTTTTCTCTACTAACTTCCTTTTATCCTTGTGAGAGAAGTGTGGGGGCATTCTATTTGCAGCCAAATAGTTTGCTATGTTTGCATACCATGGTATATGAGTTACTATGTGGAATAAGTGCTCATCTAGAAAGGTATCTTCAATGGGAGTTGGATCTTTATTAACAATGTGTAGTCTAGAGAAATAATTAGCAACTATGTTGGACTTTCTTGGCTTATCAATGATGGTAATATCAAACTCTTGTAACAACAAGAGCCATCTTGGGTGAAGGTTTTTGGATGGCGAGTGGAAGTGGGAGCGGAGAGAGTTTAGGAGGGGATCAAATTTTGAAATTCCTCTATACCTAGCAAGCAGTCTGGGGAATCTATTGTTCCAATCCTTCTTGTGTATTTATACTGTCTTAGTCAGAATGGCTTCAATTTCTCTATTGGTGACCTCTACTTGGTCACTTTCTTGAGGGTGAGAGGGACTAGATTTGTGATTCCTTATGTTGTATTCTCTCATAACCCCAGTCATCAAGTTTGATGTGAACTGGGCTCCTTGATTTGTGACAAGTTCTCTAGGAACTCCATAGCAGGTGAATATTTCTTCATATTAGAATTTAGCTACTTTCTCATCTCTTACATTTTTCATTGCCTTCACTTCCACCCATTTAGTTACATAATCCATGCATACAAATATGTAGGATTTTCCACTTGATGGTAGGTAAATTGGACCTATGAAGTCCATAACCCACTTGTCAAAAGGTGTTACTACAATCTATGGATTGAGTGGCATCTCATCAGTTTCAATTGGGTGGCCCATCCTCTAGCATTTTTCATGGTTGTATAAGTTATTGCATACTTATGTAATGTTGGCCAATAATACCTAGAAGTAAGTACTTTTTGTGTTGTTCTCTTTCATGCAAAATGGCCTCCACATGGTTCATCATGACAAGGATGTAATATGTGATATATTTCATCCTCTCTAACACATCTCTTCATGGTTTGATCTAGTCTACTATAGAAGAGATTCTTATCTATCCATGAATAATGAAAACTTTTCTCTACTAACTTCCTTTTATCCTTGTGAGAGAAGTGTGGGGGCATTCTATTTGCAGCCAAATAGTTTGCTATGTTTGCATACCATGGTATATGAGTTGCTATGTGGAATAAGTGCTCATCTAGAAAGGTATCTTCAATGGGAGTTGGATCTTCATTAACAATGTGTAGTCTAGAGAAATAATTAGCAACTATGTTGGACTTTCTTGGCTTATCAATGATGGTAATATCAAACTCTTGTAACAACAAGAGCCATCTTGGGTGAAGGTTTTTGGATGGCGAGTGGAAGTGGGAGTGGAGAGAGTTTAGGAGGGGATCAGATTTTGAATTCCTCTATACCTAGCAAGCAGTCTGGGGATTCCCCTTTCAAATCAGGGATGGTTTTTCTAGAGATGATGAAGATGGTAGGTCCTTGGTGGATACGGGTGGGGGACCCAAACAGATGGGCAGGGGACCCAAACAGAATAAAAAATGGTCTAGTCTATTTGGGATTCGATCCACTGGAAAGTTTGCTTTCCCACCGATCAAAGATATCTCTGCGAAGGATACATGTAAGTTCTCCATTGAAATTCCTAATCAGATCATAGATAGAAATATTTCTTGTATGGATTCCACCTTGGTTTGGCACTTCATTGGAGTGCAACCAAATATTGAAGATGTGTGTGCTTTTGTCCAGAGAAAATTGTGTTTAAAGGGTCAAGTGGACATCTTTTCTATGGCCAAGGGTTGTCTATCTTTTTGTTTCTCTTGTAATGAGGACAAGAGAGATATCCTGTGTTGTAGCCCTTGGGTTATGGGGAAGCATACCATGCTGTTATAGAAATGGGCTCCAAATCTTTACTCTTTGGATGATTTAACTATTCAAACCCCTGTATGGGTTAAGCTTCAGGGTCTCCCTCTTGAGTTTTGGGTGGAGGATATTTTCAAGGACATTGTCAATACTTTCAGAGAACTTCTCTCTTTAGATCTGGTGATGGTTTCAAGGAGGAGACTAAACTATGCACAATTTTGTGTTGGGGTTTCTTGTGGGGTGGATCTTCCAAAATCCATTGCATTGAATTCAAAACTAGGTGTTTGGGACCAAAGGATAGAGTATGAATCAATCCCTTTCACTTGCTTCCATTGCAAGAAAGTGAGCCATTGGGAAAAGAAATGGTTATCTCTAAAAGGAAAAGCTAAAAAGACTACAAAGAAGAGTAAGAAAATTTGGTTTAAGAAAGACCTATCTAAAGATATGGTAGTTGCAGCTAAGGGGCCTGCTCCTCCAAAGGACCAAACCCAAAAGGATAGTTGCTCTATGACTGGAATAGAAGGTGCCCCCCACTTTGATCTTTTAGCACAGAAAAATGTTTCTAAGGAGGCTGGAAAGATTATAGACCTGACAAAGATTGTTGGGGAGAATACTGGTCTGGTTTTCCCCTCGAAGGAGCTTAACAAGGACTCCCCATTGATGGTAACTAAGGGGACTTCCCCTTCTCAGGTTCCCTTGGTTATCCCTAAGATTGTTTGTTTGAAGAGGAATCCGGAAGCTTTGGATATTCTTTCTATGGAGAATCAAATTTTCATTTCTTCTACTCGAGTTTCTATGCTAAAGAATTATTCCTTTGTTAGTGGAGTCATTGAGGATATTCTCACTATCTTCCATGTTGAGGAAGCAATTTTGGAAAAGGATAATTCTGATGCCAACTAGACAATAGTTGAAAAAATTTCTAAGGGTAGGAAGAAAAATAATAAAAAAGAAGATGAGGATACTAACCCAATGATAAGCAATAAGAAGGGTTCCAAAGTTGATTCAAAATCTGTTAAAGGTAATTCTAGTCAGTCTAAGAAAGGTGGAGCCATTGTCAAGAATGGTGATGTTGGGTCTTCTCCTTCTCCTGTTGGTAGATGTTTGAATCAGATTATAAGAACAATGGAGGCTATTAAGAACATTACAGATGGTAGTCAGAGAACTATCCTTGACTCCAAACATTTTGTTAAATTATGAAGATCATTTCATGGAATATAAGAGGGTTAAATAATCCTCATAAACAAGATGTTTTAAGGAACATGTTTAGGGATAATAGACCTGACATTTTTGTTATCTAGGAAACTAAGATGCTAAAGGAGAAGGTGGAAGGTCTTTCTATTTTTAAGGGGGGAAAGATTGTTGGCAGTGATTCTGATGGAGCTTCTAGAGGCTTGGTTGTATTTCAGATTAATAAATGGATTCAAGGGAATCTCATCTATCATAGTAGAAACATGATGAATGTGCATTTTGCTAATACAAAAGACAAATTTAGTTTGGTTCTGACTAATGTTTATGCCCCCAATAACAAATGGGGAAGGAAGGCTTTGTGGGAAGAAATTTCTTATCAAAGAAAGTTTTTTGCTAAGGATAAGTGGCTAGTGATTGGAGATTTTAATACCCCCTTAAAGGATTCTGAAAAATGGGGAGGTAATCAAACAAATCTCGATAATAGATTAGATCTTATGCATTTTATTGTCTCTCATATGCTTCATGACATTGAGTTACATGGGATTGAGTACACCTAGATGAATAGGAGAATAGGTAAGGATCTTATTCAAGTTAGATTGGATCGGGCTCTTATTAGCAATGAGTGCATTTTGAATTATAAATGTTCCCTCAGTGCCTAGGTTAGGGTTAGGTCAGATCACTATCTTATTTTCTTCTCTACTGACCAATGCTTCTTCAAGAAGAATTTCCCCTTCAGATTTGAAAAAATGTGGACCCTACATCCTAATTTGGAGAGTCTCATTCAGGAGTGGTGGAACATTAGTGTTGAGGGTACTGTATTGTTTAGAGTGGCAGCTAAATTGAAAAATGTTAAGAAAAACATCAAATTTTGGAATAAAACCACCTTTGGTAACATTTTTGAGAACAAAAACAAGATTGTGGAGGAACTCAAAGACATTCAAGACAAGATTCAAGCTGATGGTTATGAGCTAGTATCTAGGGAAGAGGAGAGTGATAAGTTGGTTGAACTTCATGATATTATTACTAAGGAGGAAATGTTTTGGAGATAGTGATCTTGAAAGGTTTTTCTTAAAGAAGGTGACAGGAATACCAAGTTCTTAAATATGACCACCCTCAAGCACAGGATGGCTAATAGAATTTCCAAAATTAAGATGGATGATGGAATGATTGATAATGAAGATATTATTAAAATAAAGGCCATGTTGTTCTTTTCAAGCTTGTTGCAATGTGACCCTGTCCTCAGTGTTGAGAAGCAGAATTTGTTCTTGGACTGTATTCCTTCGTGCATCTTTGAAGCCCAACATTCTTTTCTTTTGTCCATACCTTCTATGGAAGAGATTTCTAAAGCTGTTTTCTCTTTTGAAGGTGATAAAGCCCCAGGTCCTAATGGGTTTCCTCTCTTGTTTTTTCATAAATTTTGGCATATTATTGGTTTTGATGTTTGTAATGGGGTTAATGAATTTTTTGGCTCAAGAAACCTCCTTAGAGATCTTAAGAAGTTAGGTGCTGATTGTATGGATCGGTTTAGGCCTATTAGTTTATGTAATTCTTTTTATAAGATCATCTCCAAAGTTTTGACTCTTAGAATTCTCTCTATTCTTCCGATTAATATTTCTAGACAAAAAAATGGTTTTGTTCTAGGCATACAGATTTTGGATTCCATTATATCTGTTCATAAAAACATTCATTCTCTGGTGGTTTCTAAGAAGGAAGGGTTTCTTCTTAAGCTTGACCTTTCTAAAGCATATGATAGAGTTGACTGGAACTTCCTTCTAAGGGGGTTGGAAGCTTTTGGCTTTAATAAGAGATTCAGGGATCTTATTTTTATGTTAATTTCTTCAACTTCCTTCTCTGTGCTTTTTAATGGATCCCCTTCCCTCTTTTTTAAGGCTTCTAGGGGCCTTAGACAGGGAGACCCTATTTATCCTATTCTTTTTATTATCTTGGCTAAGTGCTTGGGAAGATATGTTAATAATATGGTTGTCAAAGGAGACTTTGTGGGTCTCAGCTCATCTTCCTCACCTCTAGTTTTCTTGCATCAACAATTTGTGGATGATTCTATTGTCATGGGGGAGGCCTCAGTGCATAATGCAAGGAATATAAAGAGGGCTTTGACTGACTATGGAGATGCTACTAGCCAAATCATTAATTGGAACAAAAGTGTGATTTACTTTATCAATGTTAGTGAAGCTAGACAATTAAAGATTAAAAGGATTATTGGGTATGCAAGTGGTTCTTCTCCAGGCCCTTATCTGGGGTTACCTATGGGTTTATCCCCTCCTAACAGCTTTTGAAATTCTTTGATTGATAAGATTCATGTCAAACTTGCTAGCTGGAAGGGTTCTCTCCTTAGCTAGGATGGGAAGCTGATTTTCTTGAAATCTATTCTTCAAAGTGCTCCACTTTATGCTTTGAGTGTCTTTAAGATTCCAAGAAAGTTTGCTCTTGCTATTGAGAAAATTTAGAAGACCTTTTTGTGGACTGGTATGGAGTCTAAAAAGAGACTCCCTCTTATTTCTTGGGAGAATGTTTGTATTCCTAAGGAGAAAGGTGGGCTTGGGCTACAAAGGATTTCTACTATGAATGAACTTTTACTGGCTAAACTTCTTTGGAGATGGCATAAGGAAGAGGGGGAATGGAGGAACATTTGGGCGGATAAATACAATTCAGATAACTTTGATTTTCAGCATTTCCTTTTCTCTGATGCTGATCAAGGGGGATCTCAGATATGGAAGAATACTAAAAAATTTAAACATATATTAAGGAAAGGAATTAAATGGAAGGTTGGTAATGGATTGAAAGTCCTTTTTTGGGAAGACATTTGGATTTTGGATCACCCCCTTTGTGATGACCCTAAATGGAATGGGTTTATGGTGCAGTGCAAGAATAAGTTTGGTACTTCGGTTAGTGATTACTGGAATAATGATATTTGGGTCAATCTTCTTAGGGTGGACCTGAATCTGGTGGAGCTCGCTAAATTCTTGAATTCTTTTTGTTTGAATCATGAAGAGGATGTTCTAATTTTGAAAGATGATCCTAGTGGAGAATACTCCATTTCGTCTACCTACACAAATTCTTTTGAGGATCACGATGTACCTTGCTAGGCTACGGCTTGGGTGAAAGGCATGACTCCTAAAGTTAATATATATTTTCGAATTCTTTTTCAAAACAAAATTTTAACTCTTGACAATCTTAAGAAGAGGGGGTTTTTCATTGTCAATCGATGTGTCCTCTGCAAAAATGATGGGGAGTTGGTGGACCATATTATGCTCCATTTCTCCTTTACTAAGTAGGTGTGGGATTTTATTTGGAGTTTGATGAACATGGATTGGGTATCCCATGCTACCATCTAGCTATTCTATTCTTCTTGGAGAGCTCCTTCCAAGAATACTTTAATTATCAAATTGTGGGAACTTATTCTTCCTTATCTTTGCTGGGGTATATGGAAGGAACGTAATGATAGAATCTTTAGAGGGGTGGAATCCAATCCTACTCAGGTTTTCCATAAAATCAAGGTCCTTTTGCATGAAAATATCAAAAATTGTGGTAAGGGACAGAAACCTTTTAATAAATGGGATGCTAGGGTGATGAAAAACTAGAATATCAGGAATATGATTTTGAATATTAAAGATCCCAACCCTAGGGAAAGTGCTAGATGGGACTGCACTGTGACTAATTGCTTCAAAATTAACTTTGATGGGGCCTCGAAAGAGAACCGAGGCATTACTGGTTGTGGAGTGATGACTAGAAATTCTAATGGGAATTTGTTGGTGGAATGGAAAAACCTTTGGGTCGTCAAACCAATCATGTTGTTGAAGCCTCTGTTGCACTTTATGGTCTTATTTATGCTCTAAAGATCTGAACTTGAAGAACATTTGGATTTAAGGTGATTCCCTCAATATTATAAATTGCTTTAAAAAAATTTATCCGCCTTCATGGACCATTAGTAATATTATGTCTAAGGCTGGTTATATTATTAACTCCTTTCAAAATTGAATTATATACCATAATTATAGGGAAGCCAATGGTTTAGCTGATTAAGCTTCGAATGTGGCATGTTGTAATGATCAAAAAAACATATGGGATTCATATGAGACTTTACCTATTGATGGTCATGAGCATGTTAAGTAGGACAAATGGAAATCCTAGCAAAACTCCTTTAATTATGATGTTGTCAAAGAATTATGATTTTAACTCCTTTGGAGTGAGGTGGGCAATTATTTTTAGAAATGTGGGCAGAACGCATGGTTTATGGGTTGCCTCTTTCTATCTGTGCTCAGGTAGTGGTATTCACAGAGTTTTTTGGGGCTTTTAGTGCGTGCAAACTAGTGCTTTTGTTTTAGAGATCATGGGAGGTAAGAGGAAACAGGTCAAACCGCCTAGTTGCGTGGATTGGAAGAAGAAAACTGAGGTGTGCAATATCCTTAGGCATGGCAATTTTACTAGTTACATGGAGAGACTCAAAGGTAACAATCTAGGTATTATGCACCAATTTGTAAAATCTTGGAAGGATGGTTATGTTATGGTCAGGAACCAGAGGCTGGAGGTTATGGAAGAAATCATTGCGAAGGCTACAAGTTTGGAGTTGGATGGGATGAATTTCTATAGAGAAAGGAAGATCTTGGATAAGGTGATTGATGACTTTGCCGAGACTGAATAGGAGAGAAAATTAACTGGTTAAAATAGGTACTTCTTATTTTAACCTAGCTTCTGTGTCTCATCCATGGCAGTTTGTGTTCTCTGTTATTATGGAATATCTGACTTTGGATGGAAGATATACAAAATGGTATGGTTACCATTTTGTGTTGGCAAATCATTTTTGTCATGGCATTAGGGTAACCTATTGTAATCTCTCTCAAATTCTACCCTAGCTATTCATTGTGACCCGACTGGTGAACATGTTTGTCATGAAGGATTAATGGTTTTGATTATGAATGTGCTAAAATCTAAAAAAATCTCAAAACCTAGAAATTTTAAAGGGGAAGATCAAGATACTGAAGGAAGTATTCAAGAAAAGGGCTACAACTCTGAGACACAAGATGAGGTGGAAGGGGGTCTAGTTAGTCCTAAAAGAGGTTCAAATGGTAGCACTAAAAAGAAAAAATAGAGTGTTGAGAAGGATGATTCTGATCAGGAGAGGGAAAGTGATTTTGTTGATGAAATTGTTAGAGAACATGCAAAAAATAGGGGATGTAGCAAAGGGAAGGGAAAAGGTTGTATTAATGAGAAGGCTTCTCCTCTGTCGGATGATGAGCCCCTTGCTAAAAGTTTGGAAAGAAAAAGAAATTCTTTATGGCGATAGGAAAACAAAAATGTGAAAACAAGGATTGAGGCTTCCAACTTTACTAATGATGGTGAATAGGGGTCCAAATCTGACGGAGGTGATTGTGTTGGTGATGGAATCAAGCCCTCTAAAGGCTTATTTGGTAACCCTAGTTCAATAAAGAAGGAAATTGACATTCTTAAAGATAAAATGGTGCTTTTGAACAAAGAAATAGAGCATCTTAGCAAGATGGCCAGAGGGGAAAGAACGTTAGGTCAGCATATCAACAAGCTCTCGAAGGTCATAGGTAATGCGAAAGAAGTGAAAAATTTGATGCATAAGATCCCTATGTTGGAAGCCAAGCAGAAGGTGATGGACAAGGACATTAGCAGTATCTAGGGGAAGGTGTCTAAATTTGAAACCAAGCTGGGTAACATGGATAAACAACTCAGACAATTGGGGGATAACATGACCAGCTTGTTGAAAAAGAATGAGGTAGATAAAGGTTAGGTTTCTTCCCTGGGGGCAGCCTCTCAAGGTCCTAGCAAGTGTACTCAGGCCAATTCAAAGAAGATGGAGGAAACCACTAAGAAGGACGAGGTGAATGCTGCTGCTGAGACTATGCATTCTCTGGTGGACCAGGTTGTGCATCTGAATAATACTCCTTAGCTGGTCGGTTCCTATTCCTTTGCCGATCTTTTGTTGTCTTTTCTAGCAATGTTTTATATGACCTCTTTATGTTTTTTGAGGTCTGTTTCATGTTGTTTGTTTGTTCTCTTTTCATGATACTTTCTTAATACTCTACTGATGTAAGGTTTTGGGTCCTTTAAAAACCTATTTTTACTTAATCAAAAGAATGAGAGCCATCTTGCCAATCTACCAGTTATAGTAGGTTTGTTTATTAAGTACCTTATAGCTGAGTGGTTAGTATGAACAAAAATAGGATATCCAATTATATAATGTTTGAATTTTTTCAATGCATAAACTATAGCTAAAAGTTATTTTTCAGTTACTATGTAATCTAGTTCAAGTCCATGAAGGATTTTACTAATATAGTAGATGGCATTTTCAATATTAGTAGGCTTTTGTCCTAATACAACACCTACAACATAGTCATATGCATCAATATGAATATGAAAAAGAATTGACCAATTAGGTCCCTTATAAACCAGTGTCATAGTGAGGAGTTTCTTAAGCTGTAGGAAGGCTTCATTACATTCAAATGTCCAAATGAATTCAACTTTCTTATTCAAAAGTGTATACAAAGGACTAGCTATTTTACTAAAATCTTTTATAAAATGCCTATAATAGCCAGCATGACCTAAAAAATATCTTATATCCTTTGATTTTGTAGGTATAGGCAATGTTAGAATTACCTCTATCCTAGCAAGTTCCATTTGTATTCCTACAAGTAATATAAAATGACCAAGCATCACTCCTTCCTACATAAGCATGAAACATTTCTCACTATTGAGTGATAGATTATGTTCTTTGCATCAGACAACAACCTTTTCAAGATTCATCAAGGCTTCTTCAAAGGTGACTCCAAATGTTGTGAAATCATCCATATATATTTCTATGCAATCATGTGATATATTAGCAAAAATGTTGATGACAACTCATTGAAATGTTGTGGGGGCATTACATAGGCAAAATGGCAATATATAATAGGCAAAAGTACCCCATGGGCATGTGAATGTGGTGTTATCTTGATCTTCAAGAGATATATTTATCTAATTATAACCACTGTACCCATCTAGGAAAGAAAAGTCTTTCTTACCAGCTAGAGTGTCCAGAACTTGATCAATGAAGGGTAAAGGAAAGTGATCCTTCTTGGTTTCCTTATTCAATTCTCTATAATCTACACAAATCCTCTTTTTCCCTCCCTTTTTAGGCACTATGACCAGAGGTGAGACCCATCTACTATTAGATATAGGGTATATAAAACCAACATCAAGCAACTTTTGTAGTTCAATTTTAACTATTTCTCTAAGTGATAGATTAAACCTTCTCTGGGGTTAATAGAGTGGCAAGAACCCTTCCCTAATATATTCTATGGGTGCATAATGTAGGACTTAACCCTTTCATATCCCCATAGTCCATTGCAAAATCCTTTTCACATTTTTGAAGAAGCTCTATAACTGCTTCATTTACATGGAAGGCAATTTGGGATTGACATGGAGGTTATGACCTTTTGACAACTCAACAATAGTTGTGAAATCAAATATAGAAACTTTGGAGATTGGACTTGTACCTAATTCACATGGTAAAACTTGATGGATAATGTCTAGCTCCTTGGGCAGAAAATAACTCTCATTACATTCCTCACATGTAGTTAATTCTAATACAAAACTGTCATATACATCTTTTTCTACCACACAAGTATTATTTAGAATACTCTGAATTACTAAATCCTCTTCCTATAGCTTCAAAAAAGACTATCTATGTAACATCATAAGTTGTGCTATAGGGTTTAACTCTTCTTCTTCATCCCCTAAATCTAGCCATATTGATGTACTTAAATTTGGTCGTGGTTGTGCTAGAGAATATAAATCAAATTTCCTTATTGCTTGTCCATATTATATGGTCATTCTCCTTAACCTAAAACTTATATTTGCATCAATTGTAGCTAACCATAGTCATCCTAAAATGATAGGGAAACTAGATAAATTGACTTTTGGGGATAGAATCATGAAATCTACAGGGTAATCTAGAGAGTTTAGGGTTACTACTATGTCTTTTATGATCCCATCAAGAGTGACAATAGAACTATCTACAAGCTATATAATTGTTGGGGTAGCTCTTAACCCTTTTATATTAAGCTTTTTCATAGTATTTATAGCAGCACCAAGATCAATCAAAGCATTTTTAATAGATTGACCATTTATAATCACATTCACAACTAGACTTCCTAGATTAGAATATTTAGGAATAACCAATTTTTCTAACATAATATCAGCCAATTGTCTTACAACATGGACTATGGTTGGGTCCTTTTTCTTTCTCCCAGGCTTTTTCAAATAGGCTTCTCTAATGGCTTTTCCGTAAATAGTAACATCTTTAATAGATTGGAAAAAAGGAATTTGGACGTGCATGTTCTTTAGCTAATCAATGATATCAAAGGATTGTTCCTCAATTTTTGAAGTTTGTGTGGTATGATCTTTTCTAGAAAATGAGGTTCAACTATTGTTTGGGTTTGAGCTAAGCTAGTTATATTTGTTGGGTCAACCATTTGTGGCTAAGAAGTTGTGGGTTCTGATGTTGTAGAAGTATCTAGTATTTCAGTTATGAGAGGCAATTTAGGCACTAGTAGGGTTGTACCAGATCTCAAATATATATCTATAATATTTAGAGCATAAGTAGGGTATTGTCGAGCATTAGTGGAATACATGGGTTTTTGTGGCTACTAGTTATTTGGATTTGGCTAAGGTTGTGTAGGAAAATGAGTCCATGTTTAAGTTCCAAAACTTGTAGGTGGTGGCATTAGTGTATGTTGTTAGACTAGAGGTGGTAATTGTGGATTACCAGTATTTTGGTTAGGCCATTGTTGAGGTCCTCTCCATTGGTTTGTAGACAATAAATTCCCTTGGGGTGGTTGCCATTGGTTTTTTTGATTCCGCCCTTGATTATTTTGTTGGTTAGACCACTAATTGTTCTATTGGTTTGGCCAGGAAGGTTGGGAATTTTGAGGCCATTGAGACTATTTTGGATTATTTTTCCAAGCATTATTCCAATTAGGTTGACTATTTTGTGGAGGATCTTGGGTACTATGATTTTTCCATTGATTACCATATAGATTTGAATTTTCTAAAGGGTCCTAAGGCATACCTTGACATTGGGCCCATGGCCAGCATTGAGCAATGAAGAATACTTACTCATCCTCTCCATCTATCTTTATGTACTTAGTTGGAAGATGTTGGTTCTCCATGCTCGTGACCAATTTGTATTGGCAATCTTTCTTCTGCTTTCGGTAGTATGGATAGTACTCAGCTATTTGTACCTCAACTTTTATATGATTCTTCTTTGTACTCATTGTGTCAAGATGTGTAGTGACATAATTTATGATGTCCTACTTAAAATCTAAGATTAGATTAGATATCTTGAGCTTTTAAATACCTTGACTAATTCCTTTAGTGGCTATAGTCCAGTGTCCTCTTCCTTTCTTCATAGTTGACCTTGAGTAGTTAAGACATATTTTCTTGAGGTCATCTTAAGAAGATTGATATACATCACCACTAGTCATCAAGTCTAGTGCTTCTAAACAATTATCATTCACCCCTCTCAAGAAGACTAGATTTTGCAAATCATCCACCAGTACATGCCGAGGGTTACTCTATAGTGTATACAAGAAATGTGAAACATAGTCTTCCAATGTTTCATCCTCCTTTTGTTATATTCTAAAGATGTCATACCCTCTTGAATCATTTACCTTGCAATACTCTTTATATTTATCTAGAAATAGATTTTGCATTTCATCCTAGGTACCTACTACATTGGCTCCTAAACCCATGAACCATAGTAAAGTTGATTCTTTCAGTGTTGTTGGAAACAACTTGAGCTTATGGGTCAGTTTTATAGTCAAAGCTATGACAAGGTATGTCAAAATCAAACAAGAAATTATCAAGATCTTCAACTGCAAGGCCATAGAACTTTGGAAGAGTAGTTGTAGGTATATTTTTGAGATTAGCATTGGTTATGAGGCTTGGGAGAGGAAATGGAAAATTAGGTTGTGCCATTACTGGAGGTATTTGATTATGAGGTTCCTACTGAAAAGGAACATTTGGTACTAGATTATTAACAACAGGTGGATTTGGAGCAAAACTACCAAGAATGCTAACCAAAATTTTAGCAAAAGGTTGAAAACCACTGGTGTCTAAAGGTTGTGCTCTAGAAGAAGATTCTTTAGAAAAAATAGGGCTTGCATCTTCAAAAATAAAATCAACTTCTTCTTCAATTTCTTCATTCAAATTAACAAACTCCTATGGAAGAAATCTGCCATATTCATCTTGTTGTCTTCCTCTCCGATGCATGCAATTGAATTCTTCACACTTGTGAAGAAATTTTTAGGACTAAAAATTTCTTAAAAAGGAAAAAAGATAAAATTTAACTAAAAAAACTATGACCCAAAAATGTTCCTAGCTTGACATCATCCCTAGCAACGATGCCAAAAATGGTTTGCCTCACAATAGGTGTGTCATAACCATGCCCGAGGCCTTACTTAGGAATAGTATATTCAATCTAAGGATTATTCTCCCTACCATGAGGTGTATTTAATTTGTTAACCTAGGGACATATACTTGAAATGGTTGGCATAGTATGTGTACTAGGTTTTTTAAAGAGTCATTATGCTTATGCTGTAGGAAAGTAGAATGCAAGGAAATAACTTGCACTAGTACTATAGGAAACTAACACATTTAACTCTTCACTAAAATGAATGTTGTAATGCAATTAAATGCTAACCTATATTCCAACTCATACCATCCATTATGACTATTCTTACAAATATTGTAGGAACACTCACAAAATATGATGTTGTAGGAGTAAACTTACAACTTGTACTTAAAATACTAGAAACGTTGGAAGTGAATGTACACTACTCTAGTCTAATCCACTTCCCAAGTGGGCCACCTTGGTTAGCTTCTACTAATCTACTAACATAGAATGTAAACCAAGAATTATTTCATTATCATCCAAAATTCCTTACATGAGAACAATACATAAAATTGTAAAATAATTCACTACCAGATTCAATAGTTTCTTTTCATAAACTTTTTCCAACCTCCTAAAACTATCAATCTAATCCCTATAAATAGAGGATCAACACTTATTCTAAAATAGGAAAGAAAAAAAACTAACTACAAATCCATCAAAGGAAATATAATAGTTCATGATTCAAACAATAAAGTCTAGATAACCAAGTCAACACAATAGTAAATGTAGAGGACATATAGCAACTTTTTAGCCCTACATTCATAGGATAATGGTTCCTCCTTTGTAGTTTCCATGTCTCTTGATATCGTTCTTGTTCTTCCATCATGAATAGACTTTAATATTCCTCCTTGAATGTTGTCCAACATCTCTAGCTTCTTCCCTATCAAGTTAGTTATGATGTAGAAACATTTACAAACAAGCATAATCAAATTAAATCCAAATATTATAACACACATTCTGATGGTTATATGAAATACTAAATTATATGTATAATATTGGAAAAATATGATATATTATCTACCCATAGGTTAATGGTTCTATCTAGACTTAATCATAGGTTCAGCTAAACATAAGTTCACAAATATTTTGGCAATGCTAAAACATAAAATAGAGGCAATAATTAGCCTCATCAGTATGTATGGGACTGATATTTAAAAAGACATAGTATACATCATGCCCAAGGATTTAGTTCAAAGAAGATTATATATGCATGAAGAAAGATGCAAAGTGTTGTTAAGAATCTAGAAGAAATATTTAAGTTTTGTTAGTTTTCATGTTACTGTCGAGCATGAAAAGTTTCACTATGGTTGTCAAGTTAAATGTTAATTGATACTGAGCTATCAAAGGTGATAGTGTTGATTAATCTCATAGTGGTTACTGAGCATAAAGGAAACTTCATGGAAGCTAAGTGAGTTGAAATTTCTATCGAAGTTGAGCATATAGTTGTGTAAGTACTCAACATTAAATGCAAGGTTTTAAGGTCTATATGATCAATTTCTACTCTTTTGACATCATTCAAATTTGATGTGGAGCATGAAGAGAAAAAGGGAAATTGAAGAGATCATTCCAAATATTTGTAAACAAGGATTCAATAGTTTCTCAACATCATCTCATCAGATTTACAAAGGTACTTATCATGTGCTGAGCTACATAGTTTGAATATTTGCAAACCCTAGGTTTTCGTAATGGCATCTAGTTTTTTAGCTTCTAAGTTTAAAAATGGTAAGGAAGTTTTGAATGTACAATTTATAAGAAATGAGATTAGACAACTAAACTTTAGAGCTATTCTTGATATTGCTTACAAGCAAGATCCATCTGGTGCATTATCGATGATACCACCTCAAACTTTAATGATTCAAGATGTGATATGTTGCTACACATGTAAGGTGGGTAGCATAGGTGACATGGAGATTAGGGAAACCTATGAGAAATTATGCAAAAATGGAGCATTGAAAAATGAATTCAAAATTGTAGAGATAAAAAGGTTAACCCTTGCCCTAGTTTTCCCCAATGTCTTCAAAACTAACTGTATAAAGATAGTGTTGAGCAGAATTCATGATAATTCTCTATGGTTGGATAATAGACTGGTGAAGATCATAAAGAAAATTATACATAGAGTAATAGGGTATCCAACCCTATACCAACCTAAGACAATGAGGAGTGAAGCAAAAGAAGTTATTAAGAAGAATACAGGGGTAGTGTGGGACAAACAAGAAATGACAACTGACACTATCTCAAATCCCCTAACTTCTTTTGCAGTGGGGATTATAGCACACAAATTATATCAATCCAGTAGGCTCAATAGTGTACCATGCATTGTTGTTGACATGAGCTACAAGATAGTTAAGAAGGATCATACAGATGACCTTGCCAAGTTGCAGATGCAATAGTTATCAAAAAATTTGGGAGCAATAAGGAAGACCAAGAGTGCATAATGTAAATTTGGTTCAATTCTTGTATTTATATTCTTTTATGCACATAATACATTCCCTAATTTTGGTAAAGTTGCATGGAAAAAAAATACATCTATTTTAGTGCAAATAGGTTAATTTATTGAGCAACTTAGAAGCAATTTTGAGTCTTTGACTAGCTACTTTGAAGATTTCAAGCAGTCAATTAAGAAAAGATCGAGGATACCAGTTTCACTAGTTAAGAAAGATTTCAATGATGTTTGCATTCTAGTCAGCACTAATATTACATATGTTAAAGTTTTTATTCAAAGGGTAAGGTGGCTAACTCCACTAGGCTATGAGATCAATGTGGATGAAGCCTATGCAAAAATTACAACATTACTAGCAGAAGATGTAGATGCTAAGGCTACTTCCTTTGCGAATTATGATGTAGCTCAATCTAAGATAACAATGGATTTAAAGATTGCCTCAATCATAAGAAAGAAAAACAAGGTTATCAAGAAGCTTAAGGAGAAATTTGGTGAAGGAGCAGAGGAAAATGAAGAAGAAGATGATGAATAAGAAGATATACCTATTCAAGCACCACTAGCCTTAACTCAAGGTCAAGGAGAAGATCAAGTAGAAGAGGTAGAAATTAAAGAAGGTGCTAAGGGAGAAGAAGCTAGTGAAATACCTAAAAAAAAGCAGAGGAAAGCTAAGACTCTAGGATTGAACAAGTAAAAGAAGGTTGCAAACCCTAAGCCTGTAGTTCCTACTACTAGGACAAGCATAAGAGCTACTACTAAAAAGGCTCAAGATGCAGAAAAGGAAAAAAAGAAGATAGCTAGATTAGCTAGTAAAGAAAAGGATCCTAAGAAGAGACCAAAGAGAAAATATATAGCTCCAACTGAATCTGATGAAGAGAGGACTAAATCTAATGAAAATAGCCAATTTAAAGTTATAAGTCAATCCTTCCTCACGTTTGGACATTATATGTGAAAACATAAAGAATAATGTTGATTTATCTAGTCTCACATATATTGAGTTTGGAAAACTTGGAAAAATTGAGATGAACCAAGTAGAGGAGTCAATATATGCCATGATGGAAGAATTGAAACAAACTCCAATTGAGATTACCAACTCTCTACCAAAGGAATTATCTTATAGAGTTGAGAAAAAGTGGTAATAGAGTCTCAATATAGAAAGACAAATCAAAGAGACTACACTTGCATAAATGATGCCAGAATTAGATAGGGATTTAATGACAAAGACAATAAAGAAGCACACTAGGAAATTTGCACCTAAATATAGGGCATTCAACATATTGTTGGAAATAATCAAGACTAGCTAGGTTACTGAGAGGGGAGGGGTGAATTAGTAACCTCAAAAAATTTAAATCAATTTAGCACTTAGCAATATAAATCATTCACCATTTTTTCATCTAACCTATTGTATGCATGAGAAAGATAATCATTCATAACACATGAACATAGTATTTTGGTGACCCAGAAACCTTCCAAATAGAAAGTAAAACTAGGGTGGGGATGATACCCACAAAACTTCACTACTATAGTATAAAGTTGACCTGTTAGGGCTTACATTGACCACTTTTGATAATCTACCCTGTTAAGAGCAATTTGGCGGCTAGATCCACCTTGTTAGAGGTTTTACAAACATATAATTAAGTATACACTCTGTTAGGATATTTATACAAAGACTGTTAAGTCTACCCTATTAAAGGATTTGGAAAACTTATTCACCTGTCACATTGAAATAGTAGATCTAAATTACAACTTGATTGCTAAATAGATCTTTGAAGTACATATCACCTCTTGTGACTAACATATCTTTACTACTCCTTGTAGACCTTGTTGAATACTCTACTCTGCTACTGATTCGCATTCACTCTTCTCAAAACATTACATGTCCATTCCATTGTCATGCTCATCATACATTGCAAATGATATAATACATTACATGTATAACATTTTGATATTTACAATTACAAGGTAAGCTAAAACACAAGTAAACAAAATATTACTGAGTCAACCAAATAGTAGAAAACTTAGGCTCTAAAACTAACTTGGTGAACATTTGATACTCAGCATCCACTATATTACTCAGCATCGTCATGCACTTGATAGAAGTAGAAGCTCAGTCCATACTAATCACACAACATAGCTTTGAACTTGGTAACCGTTGGAGACTTGGTAGATATAGTGTCACTCAGTAGATATTGAATCCTTCATTTACCTTGTTGTCACTCAATAAACACTACACATCCATCACTCAGTAGAAACTGGCTTCGCATCACATAAACTGATGACTTGGTAGACAATGTGAACTTCGATAACCACTATTTGCTTGGTGAACACTGTAAGTTCGGTAAACACTACTAAACTGCACACTCACTTGGTAGCTTTAGGAATGCTCGGTGTGAACTTCTTAAGTGATTAACTTACTTGGCAACCACTAAATGCTTGGTATAAACTATAGACTGAGTGATGAGCTCGATAACCATTTAGAATTGAATAAGTGTTGTCACTAATAACAAATACAACATAATGCCAATAATCTCCCCCTTTGGCATTAGTGACAAAAACATTTATGAGCCTTATGTACACTAACATACTGATTTTTGATTTTTCAAAATTAATCTTTGTAAAGCTATTGTATATACATTTTCACATATCTGCCCATACATATGGCATAATATATACATAGCCTTTATCTGTACATATATCAATCGATTTTGTTCCTTATTTTCTCCACAAGTCTCTTACTCCCCCTTTTTGACAATAATGCCAAAGAGATATGAAAAATATTCAAATAGAGACACCAAAATGTGAGAGAAATTTGGAGTGTACCTTGAGAATAAGAGCCAATGTCTTATCACAATTGTCTTGCAAAATTTTACAGGTGGAGAGTGCCACTTGAACTTCTACAAAAAGTTCAACCTTATGATCTACTATGGAAAAATTGTTATCCTAGACCAATTTTTTTGAATATGCAATGTGTTTCTACATTGAGTCCATAAATGGAAGGATGATATTTTTTATATCAAACAGTGTAGACCTAATCTTGGCTTCCTATCTTAGCAATTATGCCTGCATTTCTGACAAAAATCTTACTTTGATGTGATGTGCTAAGCTTGAACTAGGGTCAACCTATAGCCTTTTAGTGCTTGCCTTCATATCAACATCAATCTTACTTAATTTCTCCTTTAAGTCCTTGGTGAACTCGGTAACATCACAAAGCTTGCCAAAAGGTGATGTTACATTGGTTAAAGATTGTTCAAGATTGCTCAAAATTGTAGATAGCTCTACCTAATTAATGGCAATGTGCTGAGCAATGTGCTCAAGCACCTTATTATCAATTAACTTTTCTTGGCCAGAGGTATCTTCACTGAACTTATTTATAGCTTCTTCCAATTGTAACAAAATGTGTTGAGATGAGTGAACATCAACACCTATAGCCTCAATTATTATATTTTTAGCATTTTAAATTATGGTAAATTCTCTCTCTTTCATCTCTAAGCTACTTCTATCTTGCCTTTTGTTTGAAAAGTTGACTAAACAATATCATTTCATCAGTTTTGGCAGTGTCTAGATCCAACTTGGAAATAACAATTTCTTTGTCCAAATCGATGTCTTCATCAATTACTTTGCTAGTAAGCATAAGTTTTAGAGGATTCTTTGGTTTTACTTCTAAGCTTACTTCCTTGGACTTAGAAATGGAAACAATAGTAGAAGTAGCTAGACTTGTAGTAAAAACTTGAAGTGGTCCAACTAAAGGAAAATTGAAAGAAGTGCTAACTATGTCCAAAACTGATGTACTATCTAAAAATGAAGTACCAATAGGTGGTGCACAAATTGGAGTACTTACAACTGAAGAACTGATTGGAACAAAAGATGGTGTAGTTAAAGCTGTAGTGGACAAAACTATAGAACATGATGGAAAACTTATTGTACATGTTGTTATAGAAGTTGACACAATTGAAGAAATGGCATGTGTGCATATTGTTGAAGTAGATTGCTTAGGAGCTGATGAAGAGGGCTGCAACTCAGTAGATGAAGTGGTAGAAACTTCCATTGTAGATACTTGGAGCTGTAAGGTAGCAATTAATGATTTTGTAGATGATACATCTGTGGTGGTGGAAATCATGCTTGCTAAAGCTATCTCCAACCTTGATGATGTAGCAGTTTTAGGTGGAGAATGAGGAAGAGAAGCAATGACTTATGCTGCTATTTTCATTGGATCTTCTTCTTCATATTCTTCCTTGTCTTCCTCTTTAGCTTCTTCCTCTTTATCTTCATCATCAACCTTTAATTCCTAGTAGTCTTCAAAATCAAAAGCAACACATGGAATGTTATCTTCTTCTTTAGTATCATCATCATCATCCTTAATTTCTACTAGGTGATCACTAGGCTTGTGTAGATGATAGATATTCTTCCACATGTTTGTTTCATCTCTAACCACATGCTCAATGTCTTTGATTAAAATCAAACATGTATGGAATCTAATCATCATTTTACCTTCATTTTTTTTCATTGTTGCCTTCATTTCTGCATTAATAAGATTTGACAGTAACTTCCTCAAAGATTGTTCATATATATCTTTTGTTGTTTGTACAGCAAATTCCCACCTTGGTTGCAATCTAGCCAAAAATTCTTTTGAAATTTGTGGAGCAATCTGATGTGAGGAATACTCCCATTTTCCCATTTTGGTGAGTACCAACTCCTTAATTTGCATCTTCTCAGCATCAATCCTTGTCTCAAACTTTAGGGCCTTGAAGTTTGTGATGCCTGCTCCTTCTTCCATCTGTTTTAATTTTTCCTGGAAGGTAAGCGGGAGCTTTACAAGCACAACTTCACTATCTCCTTTTCCTTTTCCTTTTGATCTTCTTGTGAATATAGCTATGGAGGCCTTTGGAGGTTTGGTAATGATTACCCTTCCTTTCTTCTTTGATGGCTCTACCTCCTTCTCTAATTCTTGTTCTTCTCCATGTTCTTCTTCTTCTTCATCATCATCATCTTCTCCTTTACCCTTAGTAAGCATTAGGGGGCTAGTGGCAGTTTTCATCTTGGCTATCTTCCTCTTTCCTTTGTTGATTTCTTGGTGTAGTTTGATTTCAAGCTCAATTCTAGCTTTTTCCTCATCATATGTACCAAAAACTAGTAGCTTTGGATCACATTTACTAGGGATTCTATGATGTCTCTAATTTCATCAATGTTTACCTCATATGGGAGAGGTTTTACACATGCAACTCAGGGCCTGACTACCTGTATGTACACTCTATCATAGTGAACCATGAAACACACATCATCTTTGTAATCCTCAACAAGTTTGGGAGGAATCCTAAACTTGTTGTTGATTTTTTCTTTGAAATCTTCAATTTAGTTGTCCAGAATGCTGTCAAAATTTATACCCATTTCTATAATAAATTCATTTATCTGATACAAAATAGGAACATCTTTTCTCCATACAACAAAACCTTTAGATGGGAAAAAAATTTGTACATAGAAGAAAAGACATGTCAACAAATAACCAAATTTACAAGGGTTGTTCTTTGATGTCCTAATACTATCCATATTCTTGTTCAATTTCTTCAATAGTAATTCTGACAGGTCAAATTCCATATTTTTCTTCACAACCTTATATGCTAAATCCATTGCCTCACATGACACACTATTCAAATGACAAGACCTATAAATTTTATGAGCAATTACATGAATGCCAAACCTTAATTCCACATCAAAAATAGTGCTAATTTTCAAACCTCTACCATCCCACTCGGCTAGGGTTTTCTTCTGGAGTTCATCCCGACCTAGGGTATTGGTAGATTTTGCTTTGTTTAGCATGGGGAGACTAGTAATCTTATGAATCATTTTCTTGGTTATTAACACTAGCTGCTCTAACCATATTTTTTCATTATGCACATGACTGAGAATGTACCTAATCCACTTAATTTGAAAGCTCCTTGACATGTGTGTGATATGGGTCAACCCTTTTGCTTCTAGGTGCTTATGCTCAGGTTTTAATGAATCATCAACACACATTTCTTCTAAGGCACTATCCATCTCTAGGGTTCCAATTTCCTAAATAGAACACTTAAAATGAGTGTGAATGTTGTTAATTAGAAGTACCTTGGGTGGAATTTGGGATTGAGCACCATTAGGGTCGAGTGCCTCTATAATTGCTGGAACTAGCTTGAAATTCGGTGCTTTCAACTCTACACCCTTAACCAAAATTTCTAAACCTCTTTTCATCTTGCTACTATTGCTACTCCCAGATGCCATCACTACTTGGTAAATGATAGAAATTCTTCAAACAAATTCTTCACTAGAAATTCACTCGAAATCACCTGGATGCACCTAGAATCACTCTGCTCTGTGAATTCTAAAGTCGTGGTGAAAAATGAAGTCAAATAACACCTTTTTTGATGAAAATTTACCATTAATTCTAGGTACCATAATGATGTAGTGTGTGATAGACTGTCATCCACTCACTAGCTCAATAGAAACTTGAGACTCAATGATCAAACAAAACTTTCATTACTCTCAACCTAGCTTGGTTGAGTCTGTGACCAACCTTGCTTGGTAAGGCCTGATCTCATGTGATCCCTTTGTATCTGAAATATTAATTTGGATATTTTTCTTTCATTCATTTGGAACTGCTTGAGATATGACTTGATGATACAATTTTAGTTTCTCCTTCATGAATCTAATTGGAAATGGTGAAGTCACCCACTTATTGAGTGACATTTCCATCATTTGAACTATTCTTCTTGGTATATTTAGGAATCCACTGTTGTCTCATCTGCTTCCTGATATTATCAACTTTAGCTTTCTTTTCATCTTCAACTCTTCCTATGTTCATGCAGTTTTTAGCTATGTGACCAATTTCAGTGCATGTATAACATCCTACTATTGAATCCTTCTTTCTCAAGTGATGCCTTGTGTAGTCTATGCCAATGTGTCCATATTCTTCACAATAGTGACATCTACACCAAGTATTGTAGTCACAAACAAATATTTCTTTGACAATTTGTTTAGCTAGATTAAATGATTTGGATCTATAATCAAATGCCTTGTGACCTTGTTTCTTGCATTTGGGACATTTGCCTTCAAATTTTGGTTTCTCTTTGCATTCATTAGCTTTATGACCATATTTATTGCAATTGTAGCATTTTTCATTGAATTTTTCCTTTCCATTGCTCTAAAACTTGTTTGATGTATGACCTAACTTACCACAATGATTACAAGTAGGTCCTTCATTCCTTTGGGCACCTTGTTTGGAAGATTCACCTTTTTCTTTGTATCCAAGTCCTACTTTACCTTTTTTCCTATGAAGATTCTGCTTACTTTGTTGAGTCAATTGATCCATATCTACTTGAGATTTCATCATCCTTTCATTGAGTTTCTTTTCAAAAATTTGATCAACTTTCAATCTTTCATTGATTTGTCTTTCAGTGATTAAATCAGTCCTTAGACTTTCATTTTCAAATCTCAGATTCATAATTTCCTCATTTGCATTTGAGATTAGACTAGTAAGACTTTCTTGCTAAAGGAATTGATTTTGATTGCATTGTTCCTTGCCTCCAAGTCTTACTTGTCTTATTCCTTGTTCTAAAATTTCACACATTCTTATTGACTGAATTTTTTGTTCTCTTTTTAATTTTCCTACCTCTTCTTGTAGAGAGCCATTCTTCTCTAAGAGTTCTTTGATTGCCTCATTAGCTTCATCTAAACTGCTTGATGGGAAAAAGTCTTTAATCTTTTCTTCAACATACTGATGGTCATTCATATATCTTGCAAGTTCCTTCCTTCTTTTTAGTGATTGGGAAAGATGCTCTTTTGCTTCCTTGAGTTGAGCTATGGCCATTTTTAGATCTAGCTTTTCATTATCAATAGCTTTGTCAAGTCTAAATATCTCCATTGTCCTTGATCTTTTCTCAAGCTATCAAACTTTATCCTGAGAACCACAAAGCTCTGATACTAATTGTTGGAAATAATCAAGACTAGCTAGGTTACTAAGAGGGGAGGGGTGAATCAGTAACCTCAAAAACATTAAATCAATTCAACACTTAGAAATATAAATCATTCACCATTTATTCATCTAATCTACTATATGCACGAGAAATATAATAATTTATAACACATGAACACAGTATTTTGGTGACCCAAAAACCTTTCAAATAGAAAGTAAAACTGGGGTGGGGATGATACCCACAAAACTTCACTGTTGTAGTATAAAGTTGGCCTATTAGGGCTTACATTGACCACTTCTAATGATATGCCCTATTAAGAGCAATTTGGACTGCTAGATCCACCTTGTTAGAGGTTTTACAAACATACGATGAAGTATGCACTCTATTAGGAGATGTATACAAAGATTGTTAAGTCTATCCTATTAAAGGATTTGGAAAACTAATTCACTTGTCAAGATGAAATAGTAGATCTAACTTACAAGTTGATTGTTGAATAGATCTTTGAAGTATAGATCACCTCTTGTGATTTATATATCTTTTCTACTCCTTGTAGACCTTGTTGAATACTCTTCTCTGCTGTTGATTCACATTCACTCTTCTCAAAACATTACATGTCCATTAAATTGATATACTCATCATACATTGAAAATGATACAATACATTACATATATACCATTCCAATATTTACAATTACAAGGTCGACTAAAATACAAGTAAACAAAATATTACTGAGTTGACTAAATAGTAGAAGACTCAAGCTTTGAGACTAACTTGGTGAACTTCTGATACTCAGCATGCACTGCATTACTCGGCATCATCATGCACATGGTAGAAGTAGAAACTCAATCCATACTAATCACACAACGTAGCTTTAAACTCGATAACCATTGGAGACTTAGTAGATATAGTGTCACTCGGTAGATACTGCATCATGCATTTACCTTGCTATTACTCGGTAAACACTACACATCCATCACTCAGTAGAAATTGGCTTCACATCACACAAATTGATGACTCGATAAACACTGTGAATCTCGGTAACCACTATCTATTATGTGAACACAATAAGCTCAATAAACACTGCTAAACTACACATTCACTTGGTAGCTTTAGGAATGCTTGGTGTGAACTACTTAAGTGATGAACTTACTTGGAAACCACTGAATGCTTGGTATAAACTATAGACTGAGTGATGAGCTCGGTAACCATTCAAAATTGAATAAGTGTTGTCACTAATGACAGATACAACATAATGCCAACACATATTGAAAAATAATATTGAGGATGTTGTATAGAAGGCCTCCCAATTGTGGAATTTATTATATGGTTTGACAACACCCAAGGCAATAGAACAGACACCTATTGAGGTAGGTGAGGAAAAAGATGAACAAAAAAAAGTAACTAAGGTTACCACAGTTGACACTGAGATAGTTGCACATGAGGAAGGAACTAAGACACATGAAGATACTTAGGCACTAGTTAAGGATGAGAAGCGGATAGAATAGACTGTACTAGATACACTATTGCTGAGTGTGAGTCCTCAATATGAGTTAAATATAGACACTAATACTATAAAGATAAATAATGTTTCTGATACTATCACTTAGAACATCAATCCCCTTGCAAAGGAACACTTAAAGAAGATACTGTTAGAATCCTAGGCCAAACTTTGTGAAAATATTGTACTAGTGGGTGTTGATGAGATTGAGAAGGCATGCAAGGCATATGTGGGGGAGGAAGTTTAGACACAAGAGAAATCTTTAACCCCTCCTCAATCCACCTTGATATAATCTACATTACTTATTGTAGTTTATCAAAGGAATAAGTCATCCATGACCCATATCACTAAATTAGTATACACTATGTCTATACCAACAGTTGCTACAGATACACAAGAAACAACACAAATTCTAATAGGTTAGGTAGATACTCCTACATGTATAGCATAAGATCAAGGTGCAACTAAGAATGTAGAGAAAGAACAAGATAGGAATGAAGAGATAGATTTGACTACAAAACCTAAGGAGCAACTAGCAATACAAACACTGATGAGTTTTCCAAAAACTGCTACTCCTCCGAGTCAAGCTCTTCATAGGCCAAGTATAGAAGCTATACCCCTACAATCATCAAGGTCAAATCCAAGCACATCCAAGGTAGATTAAGTTACATCATTTTTTGATGTGAACTTGGATGAAGTGATTGAGTTTCCCAAGTTTGATTTTGCAACCATCACTATTGAACAAATGAGCATACTCCAAGATGCTCTTGCAAAGAAGAAAAACCAAGAACTACTTAGGCACGAGCATAGGAAAAAGCAAGCCTTGCTAAATATCAAGGACATTTTTCTTGATGCATTTAGCTTGCCAACACTAGAAGAAACAAAGCCTATCATAGAGTAGTTAACCATCCTAGTTGAGAAGGTAAATAACACAAACCTAGATTCAAATGTGAAATTACATAGTCTAAAAGAAAGTCTCAAAATAAGGTTGATGAAAAGACATCAAGTGCTATTGCACTATCATAGGTTGAGTTAGCAACCAAAATTGATGATATGAAGAAGGTACTAGAGAACATTTTCTCTTTGTACACCAAGTTGTGCAATCTAAAACTCTTCACACAGGAAATTAGGAGCCACATAATGATTTTGGAGAGTCATATGTATGTAGTTGGTCTCTATCCTAGAGTGAGAAACATTTCAGGAATCTCTTAAACTCCCAGAGTCAATTAGCGGTGCTACATGTAGATGAGGAAAACATAAAGGCTAAACTAATCAGCATCTAGTCTATCCTAACTCCACATATGGAGATATTGAACAAGGAACTAGGCTTTGGTAAAACACTCATGAGAAAAGATCATCTTTCCACTCATGAAGGCTTAGTACCTTGTTGCCAAGCTGGCCATCCAAATCAAATCATTAGAGGTAGCTTGTGACAATTGGGATGCTAGTTTGAAAATTGTGCTTGAGGTCCATATAACTTTATTGGAAAAACACAATATAAGTGTATAACACTTTGACATCAGTGTCAAAAAGGGGGAGAAAGAATGATTAGGGAGATAATGGAGGAGATAATATTTTTGGAGAAGAGCTACTATTTTTGAGAAAAGAGGAGTCAATGATAGAAATAGAGTACACATCTCAACTTATGCAAATGAATGATTTTGGTTCAGATACATAACAACACAATCAACTCAGAGGGAGTTATCAAATTTTAAGGCATGACTGATGAGTCAAATTTTTTTGCAAAATTTTGAAGTTTTAAAATTTTGTATGAAAATAGATATTACCTAAGTTATGCTTGAAAGTCTTAGAGTTATTCATGCATGACCAAGTATTTTTGCCACTCATGTCAAATCGGGAGATTGTTAATCTCATATTGGTTTTTACATATGAGTGACAATATACTAAGTCATTTACTTAGTTCATACCAAACAAGTAATAAATGTTGAGCATAAGTTGTTAGATAGTATATGTCGAGTGATAGATATTTAGTATGTGCTAAGTAGTAAGTGCCAATTCACTCAAGTTTCAAGTAGATAGTATGTGCCAAGCCATTTAGATATCGAGTAATCAATGGATGTTGAGTCATTTAGAGGTCGAGTTACAACATTGAAGTTGTAGTTGATGCGAAGCATCAAGGACTTCATCAAGTGTTGAGTTATACAGTTTTGACATAGTTGTTTTTAATGGCACAAACTTCTATGTAAATGATTTTTGGGCTGACCTAAAGATTATTTTTATGATCTTAGATGATAAGAAAAAATCTAAATTGTGAGTCTCTATGCATTGCATGTATCCAATTAGAAAAAAGGAAGGATTAAGTGGCAATATGGTTCAATCAAAATCATTGATTCATACCTAACCCTAAGTCACCTAGGTCTTCTTAAGGAGAACAAACTCTAAATTTTTTATGAATTCTTAAGGAAAAGGAGAGAAGTTATCATGTGTAAATAGAGCATTCATGGTGACTAAGGAGTTTTGATTTGAGTTACATTGCAGAATTAGTTAGAGGAGAATAGAGGAAAGGAATTAGAAGACAATAGAGATACATCTGATCAGGAAGGATCCAATACACATTAGGAAAGAGTTGATATAACATCAAACAATAGAGTGCTAACTAAAGGATCACTGTTGAGACATTATAACAGGTGAATTAGTTAAATCACTTAACATAGTAGTCTTGATAGGTTTTTATAAATCTTTTAATAGGGTGCTTAATTCATTGTAAGTTAAAGTCCTTTTACCAGGCACACTTCTAATAGGGTGTTTAAATCCCTTTAACAGGGTAAGATATAACCATATTGTAAGCCTTTAATAGAAAAGACCTTTCACAAGGTAGATCATATTTCATGATCAAAACGTTGTAACCTATAATGGTGTGAGTATTGTAGTCATGAATTTGAAGAATATTTCTCCACTAATGGTATTCATAGACTAAAAATTGTTCCAAGGACTCCATAAGAAAATGGAGTGGTTGAATGCATGAACATGACAATAACGGAGCATGCATGGAGCATAAGGTTACATGTAGGGTTTCCCTTAAACATGTGGAAAGAGGTTGTCAATATTGTTAAATATTTTATTAATAGAGGTCCCTCTACTCCTTTGGGCTGTGGTATTCCAAAGGAAGCATGAACTAGAAAGAAGCTGAGTTATTCTTTTCTCAAAACCTTTGGTTGTGAAGTGTTTGCTCATATGGATTTTGAAAATAGAACCAAGCTGGAAGCAACATCACAGAAATGTATATTTGTTGGATATGGTATTGATGAATTTGGTTATAGGCTTTGGAATTTTGAAAATCATAATTTTTTTTGAATTAGGGATGTCATATTCAATGACAAAGTGTTGTACAAAGATTTTTTGTAGCAACATGAAAAGAAAGAAGATGATTATGTAGTATTGGATGATATTCTTCAAGATGATGTCCCAACACTTCCTCCAAATCTGTAACAAACACAATAACAAATACCACACCCTAATGAATGTCAGACAATAAAAAAGGTTAAGTAGACCTACAGAATGATTTTCTCCCTCCTTGTACTCTATTTTACTAACAGATGTCGATGAAATTGAATGCTATGATGAAGTTATGTAGGTGGATATTAAGACAAAATGGACTCTTTGCTGAAAAATAAGACTTGGGAATTATGCAAATTGCCTACAAGTAAATGAGCTTTACAAAATAAATGGGTTTATAGGTTAAAAGAAGAAGATGGAGTTAAGAAAATATTTAAAGCTAGGTTAGTTGTAAAAAGATTTACATAGAAAAAGGGCTTTGATTTTGATGAGATATTCTCTCCTATTGTAAAAATGACTTCTATTTGCACTATTTTAAGTATTGTGGCTACTAAAGATTTGCATTTGGAGGAGCTTCATCTTAAAACAACCTTCCTTCATGGTGATTTGGATGAAGAGATATATATGGGATAGCCACATGGATTTGAGGTGAAAGGTAAGGATAACTTAGTGTGCAAATTGAAGAAAAGTTTATATGGTTTGAAGTAAGCACCTCAGCAAAGGTATCTGAAATTTGACAATTTTATGCATGAGCATGGATACAATAGGTGTCATTCGAAACATTGTGTTTATTTTAAGATGTTGGATGATGATAGTTGCATTAATTTATGTTTATATATTGATGATTTTTTTATGGTTGGGTCAAAAATGGATCACATTAAGGGGCTAGAATGTCTGTTAGCACATTAATTTTCTATGAAGAACAAAAAATTGAATTTATCTTAGGTTGATTATATTGCAAAGGTGTTGCAATATTTCTTTATGGAGAATGCTAAAGTTGTTAGCACACCTTTACCTAGTCATTTGAAGTATACTAAGGAGACGTGTCAAAAGATACAAGAAGAGGAGGGTAAGATGTCCAAGGTACCTTATGCTTTAGTTGTAGCAAGCTTGATGTATGATATGGTATTTACAAGGCTAGATATTACACATATAGTGGGATTTGTTAGTAGGTATATGATTCATCTAGGGCTTGAGCATTGGAATGTGGTTAAATGGATTCTTAGATACTTTAGAGGCACATCTAGTAAGTGTTTACATTTTGGGGGCTCCACTACTGATTTACAGGGCTATGTTGACTCACATTTGGTTGAGGATATTAATACTAAGTGGAGTACTATAGGTTATGTATTTATTGTTGGTGGGGTGATAGTGAGTTGGATTTCTTAGTTGTAAATGGTTAATGCTTTATCTACTAAAGAGGAAGAGCATGTTGTTGTTATAGAGGCACCCAAAGAGATGACATGGCTATAATTCTTCATGGAAGAATTGGAACACCCATAGAAGGATAATTATTTTTTTACAGATAGTCAGAGTGTCATTCATCTTGCAAATAATTCTTCTCTACATTCAAAGAAAAAACACATACAGTTGTGATACCATTTCATTCAGTCAATTTTGGATGATAGATAGTTAAAGCTAGACAAGATATATACAGATGATAATCCAACAGATATGTTTAGAAAGATAGTGACAAGGGAGAAGCTAAAATCCTCTTCAAATTCGGTTGGTCCTCTAGGCTGAATAGAATAAAAGAACAACAGATTCTAGGGTGGTTTGATCTAGTGGAAGCCTCATTGATTAGTGGCATAGCTACGAGATTAGTCTCCAAGTGGGAGATTGTTTTTTAGTGTGGAGCTTGATCAGTCCCCAACTAAGAGATTGTTAGTTTGTGGTGACTAATTAGGGAAGTGTTGCACATACTCCATAATTCCTTGGTAGGGTTTAGGGTTATGCTGGGCCAGGCCTTGAGAGGGTTTGGGGGTGTAGCCCCCAAGATTTTTTTGGCAGGGATATTTTATCAATATTTTATGACCAACATGTTGTAGCTAATTTTGATCCTAAAGTAGGAAAAATAAGTGTATACAAGGGCTTAGGGTTAGGGTTTTTTCATAAGGTGTGATACTAAAATTGCTTCTTGCAGCAGTATTGAGTTGTAAGGGATTATAGATTGTAGTTAGGTTGTAATCATTGGATCATAATAATATTGGACTTTTTGTTTGATGGATGTAGCTTAAGGATTGGGTGAACCATAACAAATCTTGGTGTCTCATGTTCTATTCTATGTGATTCAATATTTTTTGATATTATTTATATTTTAATCTAATTTTTTTTTATGTCTGTTGTTTATCCTAACAGTTAGCAAGAGTTATGATGAGATAAGTCTATTGGAAGATAGAAAGACAAGGATAAAAAAGAGGTTCTCACTTCTAAGAGAACAACTATACATGAAGTTAAGCACAATTGATAAAAAATTAGAGGAATGTATGTTAGTCAAGACATCTTTCGACAGTTTTGTGTACTTGGATCTAAATGTAGTAGAGATAGCATCCTATGGTTTGTGCGCTCTTCTCAACATTAAAGAAGAATTTAAGGACTCATGGGAGAAGAACATAAAGATTCTTGGCATTAGTTTTGGTGACTGTATTTCTCACTTGTTAGCCTAAGAAGTGGTAATAAAACACAATTTTGACTTGTAAATAAGTTTTTACACCTTTATTATTGATGTCAAAGGGGAAGAAGGAAAAAAATTGTATAAAGTAATAATATGTATACAAACATTTATATACTAAAGGGGAGAAATGTTACTTAGTATTATATTATATTAGGAGATATAAGGAAGATGGTTATAAATGTAATGATCCACAAAATTTTGTAATTTTGAATTTTTGTAAAGTTTTGAAGGCCAATTTTGATAAGTTGTATTTCTCACTTGTTAGCCTAAGAAGTGGTAATAAAACACAATTTTGACTTGTAAATAAGTTTTTACGCATTTATTATTGATGTCAAAGGGGAAGAAGGAAAAAAATTGTATAAAGTAATAATATGTATACAAACATTTATATACTAAAGGGGAGAAATGTTACTTAGTATTATATTATATTAGGAGATATAAGGAAGATGGTTATAAATGTAATGATCCAAAAAAAATTGTAATTTTTAATTTTTGTAAAGTTTTGAAGGCCAATTTTGATAAGTTTTTTTTTTGGTGCAACATTCTAGGACTTAGCCAATTTTCCCATATGTTTCTATCAATGTCAAAGGGAGATATTTTTGGAAATGGGTGAGTGCACAAAGATGGTGTACAAAAAGGGGGGGTATAGGTGGACATTTTTTTTCTTTTGAAATCAGGTAAACTTAAAATTGGATGAAACATTTGAGGGTCAGCCACTCAAAATGGCATGTATAAAACATATAAATTGTAGTATTCTGAATCTACTTTTTAAACTGCTAGAGTTTTTAAAAAATCAATAAGATTAGGTGGGTCAAAATCTACACACATGAAAAATAGTTTCTAAATTTTTTAGAAAAAATAAAAATAGTTGTTTTTATGTGCAACACAAAAGAAATATTTATATTCTCTATTTTGCACATCCCTTTGGTAGGATGATAGATAAGAGTCATATCCACAAGTTGTTGGAAATTTGATTGAAAAGCTCATTGATGAAGATCAGAGAGGGAGATTGTTTTTAAAAGAATGTTTTCAATCATTTTTTTATCATTGATGTCAAACCTACTATTTGTGGGAATGAAATTTGCTTATAAGATCCAAGTACTATCACTTAGTTGATTGATGAAGAAGATTTGATCAACAAGATGTAACAAGAGCACCTAAGGGAAAGGTTGAGTTATGATGTTGTAAAGAAGTGCAAGGATTAGTTAAGACAAAAGATAAATGATGTATTGATAGCATACTCAAAGATACATAGGTTAGTCTCACTTAGAAACATTGGATGAAGAATTTTCAACAAGGGCAACTACAAAGCTTAAACTAAGATCATTAGTGGGTGCTGAACAAGTTAGTTGAAGCTGAGAAAATTCTCAGTTGGAGCTGAGTAACAAGAAATTCTAGTGTGTTCCGAGTGATCTTTAGGTGCCAAGTGAAGATTAGGTGTTGAGCATCAAATAATCTTGGTGTTGAGTGATCTTCAGGTGTCGAGCATTAGGAAAAACACAGTTGATGCTAAGTAACATAGTATGTGTTGAGCACCAATATCTCAATAGTGTCGAGCTACTACATTATTTCAAATGACAAATATTTTCCCAATCTAAGCCGACAAAGTGGTTACCTTGAATTTTGTGAACGATTTGGAAGATAAGGATGATGAGCTAGTGGCACATAATTCTATGTAAATTTTTTTTGAGTGAATTCAAGAGGATTATTCAAGAAGTTTCTAGAGGAAATAAAATATGGGTTAGATGCAATGAATCCTACCTAATCCATATGAATTGAAATTAAAGAATGGAAGAATCGAGTGGAAAAAGAAATCCAAGACTTCTATTTAAGGAGTCATAGACCAAGAAGCAAATGTTGCTGATATTGTTGTTGCTGAAGAGCCAAACTATGAAGTAGCTAGAAGGGTATCAAGGAGAAGACATCTAGGAGAAGGAAGAGCACAGAGGGTCTTCTTCTACAAGTGGTCATGAAGAGATGATTGCACTAGTACATTGAGCATGGAGACTCAAGGAGACTAAGCTTGAAAGGAGGGCAAGTTGTCAGAGTTGCAGAGATTGAAGGCCAGGTAATGGTATGAGCTAAGAAGTGATCTGAGATCTACAAGTTATGTTGTATGTTGTAGTCAGGTCAAGATTTTATAATACTCTCTAGCAATTGTATTAGATATGAAAATCCTATGGACTTAGGTTGGCCTAACAGCCATTTGTAAATCCTTTAACAGGGTGGTATTCCAAGTGAATGTTCTAAAGTCCTTTAACCAAGCCCACTTCTAACAGGGTGGTTAAATCCTCTAACAAGGTCACATTTAATAGTGTGTTATAAGCTTTTAACAGGGCAGGCCTTTCATAGGGCATCACTTCAGAAGAGAGAGAATTGAGTAGCATGTTACTGGTGGTTTTTCCTGAATTGGGTTTCCATGTAAATCACTATGTTATGAGTTGATTTCTTATGTGTTATGCTTGTATGTTGATTTACAGTAGCTTGCTAATTAGAAAATTTAAAGCTTGGATGAATAAATGATTGAATGGGCTCACTATACTTAGTGAAAAGTTTGAATAGGACATTTGGACCTTGAATAATTGATTAAGCCTTTAACAAGACCGGCCTTTCATAAGGCATCACTTCAGAAGAGTGAGAATTGAGTAGCATGTTACTGGTGGTTTTTCCTGAATTGGGTTTCCACACAAATCACTATGTTATGAGTTGATTTCTTATGTGTTATGCTTGCATGTTGATCTATAGTAACTTGCTAATTAGAAAAGTTAAAGCTTGGATGAATAAATGATTGAATGGGCTCACTATACTTAGTAAAAAGTTTGAATAGGACATTTGGACCTTGAATAACTAATTCACCCCCCTTCTTGGTTATTCTAAAGCATTTCTAACAATTGGTATCAGAGCCATCTGCTGATTTGGTTTATACGTACTAGAAGCAAGAAGATCAAGATGTCCAAGAGAGAAGTTCCAAAGCTCAACAAAGAAAACTTTGCTGCATGGTAGAGTCTAATGAAATTGAACCTTGGATCAATAGGTGACTATGCACAAACCTCAATTGGAACAGAACATGTAAATCTAGCATGACCTCTTATTGCAGATGATTTGAACAAAAAGAAGGAGCACAATCAAGCAATGTTGGAGATTGCCTCTACACTAAATTATGTTGAATACGATGACATCAAAGATTGTGATACTGCATTCAAGATGTGGAAAGCCTTGTCAGATATCTATGGAGGAGATCAGAATGTCCAAAGAGCAAAGAGAGAAAGCCTAAGAGGAAAGTGTGATGACATGAAAATGGAGGATGGTGAAAATGTTTCTCAGTATGTTGGTAGAATGAAAGAAGTGGTAAGTGCAATAAGAAATCTAGGTGGTCAATTGGAAGAAGAATTTGTCATCAACAAATACTTAAGAACTCTACTCCTCATCTATTCTATTAGAGTTTTAGCCATCCAAGAGCTGAGGTGTGTACAAGGAAACACACTAACCTTTGAAGGAATAGTGGGAAGACTTATTGCATTTGAGCTATCCAATTTTGACAACTATAGACTTGTGAAAATTGAATCTACTTTCAAGGCCAAGATGACAATAAAAGACACTGAGGAAGAGACATCAAGAAAGAAGAGAAGAAAGGGAAAACATGTATCTAGTGATAGTAGCAAAATTAGGAAGATGTGGAAAAATTAGAAGCACTACTAGCTTGGAGATTCTATAGAGGCAAAGCTAAATTCAAATGTAAGCTCCCTATCATATGTTTCAATTGCAATAAAGTAGGTCATATTGCTACAAGATGTACACAGAAGAATAACTACAAAGAAGGAAATAAGTATAGGAACAACAGGGAAGATGATAGCAAAGACTACAAGGAGAAAGGCAAAAGATGCTACATTGTTGAAGAAGATTTTGATGGGAATGATGATAAAGTAGTCTATGTGGCCATGAAGGATGAATCAGATGAAGATGAAGATGAAGAAACAACATTGGTTACCTATGTGAACAAGAATGACAAGTGGATCATAGATAGTGGATGCTCACATCACATGATAGGAGATAAAAGTAAGTTCATTACCTTTACTCAATATGATGGAAATAGTGTTAGATTTGGTAATGATGCTCCTTGTCAAATCAAAAGAAAAGGCTCTATTAAAATCATAAAGAAAATTTCATGTGATAATGCATACTATGTTGAAGGATTGAACTACAACTTTTTGAGTGTATCACAATTAGGCAATGTAAGTTGCAAAGTTGAATTTAGAAACAAAACTGCCAAGATCTATGACACTGATGAAAATTTTATACGAAAAGGTGAATAAACTAGGAGTAATCTATTTTACCTAGATATGGAAGATGCAACATGTCTTGTTGTCAAACTTGATGATGTGTGGTTGTGGCATAAAAAGTTGTGTCATGTTAACATTTTTTTTGACATCTCTTGCTCTCTCATCCTGATGATGGATCACGTAGTGTGATTCAAAATGTTGATGGTAAAAATCGTCACACAATCTAATCCAGAAACTGATTTACAAAACTATGATGGATTGTGGAAATTTGATCACATTAATTGATAATCTAATCAACATAAGCAAGAAAAGGAAGGTAAGAGGGTTACCCAAATTGAAGAAACCTAAAAATACAATGCGCAAACAATGTCAACTAGGAAAGATGACTAAGTTTAGCTTCAAAATAAAAAGATACACTTCCAATGAATTACTAGAGTTAGTCCATACAGACTTGTGTGGTCCAATATAAGTGCAAAGCTACCTAAGAGATAGATACATAATGTTATTTGTAGGTGATTATTCTAGGATGATGATTGCTATGTTTTTAAAGAAAAAATCTGATGCATTTCAAATGTCTAAGTGGTATTTAGCTAGAGTTGAGAAGGAAATAGGAAAGAATCTGAAATGTCTCAGGTCGAATAGAGGAGGTGAGTTCACATCAAAAGAGTTTGAAATATTTTGCAATGACAAAGGTATCAAAAGGAAAACATCAGCACCAAGAACTCCACCACAGAATGGTATTGCTGGAAGGAGGAATAGGTCAGTGGTTGACTGTGCTAGAACCTTGATGATGGAGAAAAATGTTGCACTAAAGTATTAGAGAGAAGCTATAAGTACTATAGTCTACACACTGAATAGAATTCAAGTGAAGAAAGGTACAAATGCTACACCTTTTGAACTATGGTATGGTCACTCACCTAATGTAAGGCATATAAGTGTTTAAATACTAACACTAACAAGATTATGGAGAGTGCAAATGTAAATTTTGATGAGCATGCAAAATTCCAAGTAGATGAGTCCAAGCAACCAAAGGATTATAGATCCTTTGTATATTTCTATGAAGGAATGATTATTGAAGATAATATTGCAAATCAAGTTGGAAATCAACAATAGATTTCAGTTTTTGTCGAGTCTCAACCAGTAAATGTCGAGCTGCATTCAGAAGCTGAGCTGCAAAATATAGAAAATGCACATTTTGACTCTAAAAATAGTATACATGAGGGGAATGATGAAATTCTAGATGAAGAAGAATAAAATAACTCTAAATTTGAAGGATCAAACATGGAAAGAAGGACAGAACCAGGATTAGCCAAGTATGTGAGAGGACATCACCCTATAGATCAAATCATTGGTGACAAGGAATAGATTGAGAAATGAATCATGTCTACTAAGAAAAGTTGAACCCAAAATAGTGAAAGATGCACTACAAGATGATGACTGGTATAAAGTGATGGAAGAGGAGATAGATCAAATTGAGAAGAACAAAACATGGACCCTAGTTCCTAGACCAGCTGATAAGAATGTGATTGGAACCAAATGGGTGTTTAGAAACAAACTTGATGAAAATGGTGAGATAATAAGAAACAAAGCTAGATTAGTTTGCAAAGGCTATGCACAAGAAGAAGGACTGGATTATGGGGAAACATTTTCCCCTGTTGCAAGAATGGAAGGAGTAAGAAAATTGCTTGCATATGCTACATATAAAGGCTTCAAAGTCTACCAGATGGATGTTAAGTCTACTTTTCAGAATGGTATACTGGAAGAGGAATTCTACATAGAACAACCAAAGGGATTTGTTGATGAGAAGAACAAGGACATGGTTTGGAAACTGCACAAGGCACTTTATGGATTGAAGCGAGCACCAAGAGCATGGTATGAGAGATTGCACAAATATCTTGTGAAGATAGGATTTGAGAGAATAGATGACAATAGCAACTTGTACATCAAATCTAAAAAAGGTAAAGACATTTTGATATCAAAAATATTTGTTGATGATATAGTATTTGGAGGAAAAGATGTTCTATGCAAAGATTTTGTTGATCAAATGAAACATGATTTTGAGATGTCAATGTTTGTAGAACTCAAATTATTTGTTGGATTACAAGTACATTAATTGAAGCATGGAATATTTGTGACATAATTCAAATACATCAAAGAGATACTCAAAACATTTGGATTAGAAGAGTCAAAACCAGTTAGCACACCAATGGCAATAGGACATAAGCTATCCAAGAATGATGAGTCAGTTGAAGTGAATCACACATTATATAGGTCAATGATTGGAAAGTTGCAATATGTTGTACATAGCAAAAAAGACATTGCATTAGCTATTGGAATAGTGGCTAGATTTTCTACGAATCTAAGAGAAAATCGCTTAATGGTAGTAAAAAGAATAATGAGGTACCTAAAAGGAACTGATGACTTTGGTTTGTACTACAAGAGGAGTGAAAATTTTGAACTGAGAGCCTACACTAATGCATATTGAGGAGGTAACATTGATGATAGAAAAAGCACTAGTGCAGCAGTACTTTTCTTAGGAAAAAGGTTGATTACATGGACCAGCAAAAAGCAAAGTTGCACCTCATAGTCCATTGTTGAAGTTGAATATGTTGCAGCTACTATAAATTGCACCAATATTGTATGGATCAAACATTTGCTAGAAGGTATGAAGGAAGAGGTAACTGAGCCTATGATACTTTATTGTGATAATACAATTGCTATCAACATATTAAAGAACCCTGTAATACGTGCTAAAAACCAAGCACATTGCAATCAAATATTACTATGTAAGAGAGTTGGTGGAAGAAAAACAAGTGAAGATGGAATATGTTAGCTCAAAGGAACAAATTAATGACATCTTCAAAAAAGCACTACCTAAAGATGCTTTTGAGTATCTTAGAGGTAAGTTAGGGGTGATACCCCTAGCTAAGGCTACTTAAGGCAAAAACAAGACTGTCCTGCATCAAATGAGCTAAATGTAGAAGATTTTACATATTGATGTAGAGGATGTTTAATTTAGGATTAGGGGAAGCATTGCATCCTCTTTAACCATTACATGTACAACCCTAGGAGGAAATAGGTTGTTGGCTGCTTCTTCTGGCCTTACACTTTCTTCTTTGTGGGTTTTTCTTAAACTATGTAACTTCCAATCTTATAGCCTAACTATGATTCCATCTTAAGAACCTCTAACACCACCCATAGCTCCCCTTTATTGTTGGACCTAGTCCCAAGGAAGAAAGAACTACCTTTGGCATACTACATTTACCACAATAAAACAAAAGCTCCATCTAGACAAACAAAGGTTTTGCTACATCAAAATTCAACTTCAATAACTCTCTAAAGATACCCTCCAGGGCATCCCTAATCATTTAATTCAATGTTTGAATACCTCATTGATGGTTATATTAAGACACTATAGCCTCCAAGATGTCCCTAATCATTTAATTTAATGTTTGAATACCTCATTGATGGTTATATTAAGACACTTAAAGTAAATTGAATGATAGTGAGAGATTCGCAATTGTCTGAGATGAAAGAGCCAACAAAATCCTCCAATATTGGAAGGTAATGAAAATAAAATAAAATTTCCATTTAATTCAACAAGATCATAGATAAATTTTGTAGAAAGTCAAAGAAGCCACCAGGGTTTTACTTAAACAAAAAAATTACAAAAAAAAAATGTACAATAATTTTAAAAAGGGGATGAAGCCAGTTGTAGTAAATCAACTTCGAATAGGTATGTGCTTAAACATTATAGTATGTTTTGCTACTTATATAGAAGAGGTATCAATTTTATTGTAATAGAATTATTCATGGTCATGACTCATGAGAGATGGGTTCTTCTATATTACTCATGAAATGTGGATAAATGAAGATTTGACTCAAACTAGACAATTGACTCCTTGTAAATCATCGATTGAAAACACCACTAATTGGAAACTATTAATTCTTATCAATAACAATATAGCACCATTATTTAACAAAACCTTGAGGCAAGATTTTACATGAATGAGTCTAATGATCATGAAAGGCATGCTTCAATGTCAAATTTAATGTCATATGATGAAGACCTTTGACCTGTAGATTGTAACAAACACTTTAGGAACAGTTCTAGCAAATGAGCCAATTATGTATGGACTATACTTGACACTTGTAGAAACACTAGAATAGTTAAAAATAATGTAAGGAAATGGTGACACTCTCAAAAGAGAAATAGCTCAGAACTGATGGAACCAATTTCCTTCTCCTACTAGACCTTGTGTAGCCATTTGGCTCAATTCCATTGCTGCAAGAGCTAGATTCAACCAACCATTACTAGAAATAACATTCACCATAGCCTGAAGAAGTTGGTTAACACAAAGAAGCACTTCTCGCTGATCTATTATATATAATCTCATCAAATCTATTATATATATATATATATATATATATATATATATATATATATATATATATATATATATATATATATATATATATATATATATATATATATATATATATATATATATATATGTATATATGTATGTTTAAGTAGTGATTGTCCTAGTAGACATGCATGCAAAATTAACAATATCAAATTTCCACAATCCATTTGCAATACAAGTTTAGTTTGGATTTGATTATGTGTGTTTTTTAGCATCATCATTTTAGATCACTCTCTATAATCCATCATCAGGATGAGAGAGTGTAGGATACATGCAAAATGTCAAATCATAGGTAAGGCATGTGAACTATTTTATAGAATGCCTCAAAGAAATGTGATCTCTTTGCAAGCCATGATTGACACCATTGAATTGATCTAGCCACATAAATTAACAAAAGTATTTTAATAAATAGAAAACATTGAATTATAAAGAAAATGAGCATTCTATCCAATAAAATTGCAATCTTAGTGTATTCACCATTCTATTTAAATATCAATGGATTGTAATGTCCCCTTTTGGATTGTGGAAATCTAATAGCAGAGGTCTCAATGGATTGTAATGTCCCCTTTTTAGTATGTAGCAGTTAATTAGGTTAGCCTATCACCAGGTCCTTGTAGACTAACAAGATGGATAGAGGATAAACATATTGGAGGTATCAGTTATTACCTTAAAATATTTTGAGCTGTCAAGTTTATAGAATTTAAACCTACATAATATGCTTTAAAAAAGTGTAGTGAGAGAAAGAAGTGTTTGAAGAGAGAAAGAGGAGCTATGAATTGGGCAACTTTTTCAGGGAGAGAGGGAGGGAGGGAGAGAGAGGAAATCCCTTTAGGCATATTGATTCTAGGTCAAGTCACCTAGGATTTAGCATCCCTAGTTGCACTTCTCAAGCAACCAAATTAGACTACACTATTGAAAGGCTTTTTAAGTTGGTAAAAATAAATTTAATGTTTTTTTTAATAAGCTCTTTGAGTGACCTATGTGGATGCCACCTTGTGGTTCAGACCTTGTAATCAACTATTTTTAGAACTATCTCGAACACAGTGTAGAAAGTTATTTTCTAGGTATGCCTAAATCAGATATGTAAAGCATTTTGCTAAATCAGGTTGCTTATTCTTCCATCAAATTTTATAGTTATAGCTCTGTGGTAAAATCTCGATATTGTTGATGCATAAGGCTATTTCATGATTTTTTAGTTATTAATGGCATTTCCTCAATATTTGATAAATTGAATTTTGAAGCTGTATAAAGTGTGGGACATCACATGGAAAAACAAGGCAATATACAATATGCACTTACTCACCCTAAAGAAAGTAGAATTGACAAAGGACAACAGAAGCATTGATGATTGATTTACCTGAAGTCCCATGGCATTAATAGTGGCAAAAGGATTGTCAGAAGAATTGTGTGCCTCAAAAAGTTCCATAACTATTGCATTCCAATAATCCAGACAAACCTATAACCAAAGCAGAATAACCAAAATAAAAGAGCTTAATACAAAAAGCTTGTAATTGTAACAAAGTATAAGTAGACAAAGCAACCCAAAATCCAAAAACCCACCTTGAAAACTTCAATATCATCCACATGTAAAATACCAATCAGATATTCAAGACCCATGAGAAGTGTAGTTTGGTTTTTAGGAGTACTTTCAAGTATGTGTATGTGTGACTGCAATAAGCATTTGAACATTTGATTAGATAAAACATAGTACACTAGTTATAACATATGAATTACACCTTGCAAACATTTGAGCACCTGTCACACTATCAGAAGGGACCTTGACAAATTAAAACTTTTTTCACACAAATTAAATAAAATCACACAAACTATTTAGGTCAAACCAAAAATGCATTCATAAAATGGAAAAAATAGCTTATAAATGAAGCAAACTAATAAGGTGAGTGTTTATCACAAAGGAATTTTCCAGCATTAGTAATATAATATTTATTATATACTTAATGAGAACTGAAAAACATCAAGAATACAAATGGAAAGATTGGAAGACAAGCGGCATGTAAACAAAATAGTTCAAAAGAAATTAATAAGTATTTTACCTTGTAAAAAAGAAGTAAAGAAAAGAGCTAGATTCTAAATGAATTCCTGTAAAAGATCGTATGTTAAAGGTGGTATAATTAGTATTGTGGTATATTGAATCTAATAGTTCAAATTTAGTTCTTAAATAATGCATATGGTTATTGTACTATGGAACACCATTAAAAAATGCCATGCTATACAACGTAGCAACATTAATTATCATTAATGAAACATACCTATTCTTCAGTTGATCCATTTGCATAGGCCTCTTCGATTTTCATTCCAAGTGGAAGAATAGCGTAACATAATGAATATTTCAATATATTTTTAGATATGTACAAAGTAAAAGATATCTAAAGAAAAAACCAAAAAAATAGTTTTCTAATTGAGAATAGTTAACTGACACAACTGTGATTTTACTCACTCCTTTCAGACATGAATGTGTCACAATTTTCTTGTATTTACAAAAACATAAATAAATCCCACCTAAAATCACAAATTGTAGAAATTTCATTCACACTACTTGCAATTGCACCATGAAGATTGTATAAAGCTTCACAAATTGTGCATCATAGAAGTTCGTAAAATTGAGTGTTGCAACCTGAATAGAGACTACCAATTAGGCATGCAAGGAGAACAAATAAAAAGGAACCTTATTGCTATAGTAAAGTTACTCACAATACAATTAAATGAATGAGTAGAGAGAATATGCTATATAAATGCAAGGATGCATACCTCAGTTAAGCATTGCAAAGCCAAATTTTTGTAAGTGGTCATAGGAAAAAGATTTAGCAAAGTATTGATCTATAAGTATCAAAGACAAACAAATGGTTAGCAACATTAAAAACTAGGAGAAATTTTGACACACATAAAGATAGACATCACTATGTTTTATTAATTTAAAGCATTCAACATTCTTATTTAAAGCAATATGTGATAATATAATAATTAAGGAGCAAAAGGCCTTTAGATGAGATGATATATGCTAGATGAGAAACAAAACAAGGGAGATTCAAATATATAACCAAGAGGAATCCATGATAAAAATGCATGAAGAGTGGCCAGAGTTGCCCTTATAAGTTCAGGATGTTGTGATGTTGATAATACATAGAGACATAGTTCATGTATAAGTTGGAATTCACTGTGATTATCAAAGAGTTGACTAAGATTGCATTGAAAAAATTATTCAATATACCCATTCAAATTTTATAAATAGAATTATCCATCAATATTTTATAAACAAAATTCCCCATCTTTTCAAAATTCAACCATTTGAAACTGAAAAGACACTTTCTATGTAATGCTTAAACTAACATATTGCTCTACCTGTTCAATGACTACTTTAGTTCCTTAATCTTTTGCTATGTCATCTCACCACGAGAGAAGTCAA
This sequence comes from Cupressus sempervirens, assembly GCA_028749045.1. NCBI lineage: Eukaryota > Viridiplantae > Streptophyta > Pinopsida > Cupressales > Cupressaceae > Cupressus > Cupressus sempervirens. The sequence continues at coordinate 555,105,353 of CM053789.1, read as the reverse complement.
AAAATTCTTCACTAAGTAGCTAAGGATAAAAAATATATTATTGTTAGTAACATCTTTACCAGATATAGAGAAATATGAAATCTAAAATACCTAATGAATTGCCTTACCTTCAAAACAGCCATACAATTTTCGCATATTGTTTCACTACTTTTTGTAGTAGAAACAAGATCAGGTATAAATCTTGGCCATCTATCCGGCCATTCATGCTTTAGCACTTGGAATATTGCAACTTTACTATTAGCTTTGAGATTTAATGTAATACTTGAAATTTCAACTTGTAGTATCAAAAATTCAGAATTAAAACAAAAGGATTATTATGCTATCTTCTATATAGAAAACCCAGTTCTGAGAAATTGTCTATTAAGAATCATAGAGTAAAAACCCTCCTCGATTATGTAAAATAGAAGAGAAAATCCCTTTTGCCAAGAGACAAGCTCATTTGTAATTTTTGTTTGAACTTTGGGGTCATAGATCTTATGTGTATTGATTTTGCATTAATGTACTATCACAATAGCCATGATTGTACGCATTTGACTTTCAATTTGTAATAGCTATTGAAGCAATGTAATCTAATTTTTATAGAAACCCCCTTGTTTTAATAGTTGACTCCAATGTTTTATTCATTTTGTGAACCCAACCTTACCATGTTTGGCATTGCAAGTTCAATGTAACCTCATTAACAATTGATACCATTGCATCCATTGTTGTTACAATATTTTGTTGAAGTGTTTTTAGACTTGTATAATACAAAAAATCTCTATTATTTATCAATCTTTTGGACCCAATTCCTAAACTTCATGTTCATTATTAATGCAAAAAATTGTGTTTTTTTATAGTGGGTACAAGTGTTAATGTATAAATGTGAAGGAAGATTGAAGGTCTTGGTTGAATTCTACTAAAACCCAAAATATAAGTTGGGTTTTTTAGTTTTTGTTCAAAAAATAAATATAATCAAACAACAAGGTTTGATCTTAATTTTTAACAAAATGTAATTACATCTGGGGTTACCAGGTAGCTTCCATAAGAGCATATATAGATCAATGCCTTGATAAAATGGATAAAATTAAAAGAACTAAATAGCCATGAATAAGTAGAGGTACTAAAGTAAAAATATAACAGTCAATTGCAAATTTATTACTTTGATTTTAAATCCTTATAATTCACTTGGATGAGACATATCTGAAAGCAAAGAGAAATATGTAGGCAAAATCTCACTCGTTACAATGAAGAAAACATATCAACAAAAATTGTCACTAGAACAAAATTATGTAGCTCACTTGAACCAGTATAACATTAAGCTTGTTTACATAAAGATTCTCTTGAAAAAATAAGAGTTCATTGTGCGAAAGCTGGAGAAAATAATAGCCCCAACTTTCAATCTCAGTGCACCATAAAAAAGGCAAAATAACAAACTAACAGTGAATTCCGTACAGATCAAATCAAATTCCAAGCAAAAAGAACCAAAGTAGATGAAACTGTTAGATGAGATTTGATGTAGAATTTTTTATTCTACACCTAAACAATAAGATCTGATACAAAGTTCTTTATTCTATCCCATTGTTCAATAGGAAATGCATTCCATCGATATTTGATAACTCCTTCAAGAACCTTGAGCCACATCAATCAACCCAACATATTTATAAAGTTTCAAAAGTTGTTAACTAAAGTAACACCACTTGACTCTGCTCTCAATTTTCCATTGCACTTAGTCTGCAATGCTTGTTATCATAATAGCCTGAATAACATTAAGGAAATAAGAACAAAATTATGTAGCAATTAATGGTTTAGATCCAGTAGAAAGGCGGGATGTTGCCCTCTTCTTGGGCAAGCTCTCACTTTTTTGTTCATGCTGTTCTTTCAACTTTGAAGCTAGCAACTTTTGATATTCAGCTGCCTCAGACTTTGCCTTGACAATTCACTTTTTCTTCTCAATTATTCTGTGGCACTTCCTTTGCAAAGTGAATGGTGTTACAAGCCTCTAAATCTTTGGAGCCTTGCTATGTTTCTTACCTAGGATAAAACTAGATAAACCATTCTTTATCAATGAATATAGCAATGTGAACTCTACATGAATATAAAAGTTGAATCTAGAACTTTAGCTCAATGCATGACAAGCCAAACACGGACTACAATAAGAACCCCCTGCTTCATTGGAAACCCTTGCTTATCACACTCTCCCATAATCTTGAAGACATATCCCTTAAACTCCTAAAAATTTGTAAGAAATAGACATGAGAAATAATAACTAAATTAACAGAGGCCAAAGATTTGTTGCTCATGAAAATCGCCAAATAACTAGAACATACATCTCTAAGGGAATTGTTGGTGCTCAAAATTGCATTCCCATTTTGAGCATCTTTTTCAAATTTTGAGTCAAATCAAGCCCTATGAATGCCTATAAATGTGCATGTACCTAGTTGTACTTTTGAGGCCCAAGAGGTGTTCAATGCTTCTAACACCTTCCTTTTAGTGCATCTACTTGTTCCATGAAGTTAAATTGCCATTCTGAACCATTCTGTGAAGTCTCGTTTTGAACAAATTTCAAATCTGCATTTTACCCTAAGTGTCAAGCAGCGACAGGAGGCTATATTTGTGATTGAATATCTCACACCCAAAAATTTTTCATGACCCGCCACTTTGGGAGTCTCTAGTGTTCTTACCTAAGAGCCTATGTTTCAGATTTGAAGTTGTTTCAAGTTTTTTTGATTAGGTTTTGAATCCCTCAAAGTTGGTCAGTTACTATTTCATGCTTTTGTGTAATTGCACATAATTCTGGGAAGCCCTGTTTGACCTACCATATCTTTGACCCAGTTGATCCAATTATTGAATTTCATTTTGCATTGCATTGTAGAGGTTAGAGCCTTGTTATGTTTCAAGTTTCAGCTTATGATGAATCCATTTGATCAGTTTTTGTCTTCCCAAGTGTCAGTTTACCCAGTTTTTGAAGCTGAATTTGAACCCAATTTAGTGTTTTTTGACATTTTTTTTGCAGGCAATTTTGAGAGGTCAACTTTGATAGTGAATATATTTTGACCTTAAATTCTTCATGAGACAAGATTCAATGGGGTGCAAGAATGCAAAGCAAAGAGTTTATGACTACCCATTTATTTGAAATAATAGATGAGTTGCACTAACAATATATGTTGTGATGGTAAACATAAGGGATTTGGTCATGTTGATTGATCCATATTTTTAATTCAACCATGAGGCTTAGCTGAGGCTGCCATATAAAAATTTGAAGATGTCAAGATGCAAAGATATAACCAATGGGATGCACTAGAATGTAACTTGAGAGTCATTTTTAGATTTTTCTCTAAGAATCATTTTGGATACTATTTCTTACTACTATTTTCAATTGATTGTTGGGCTTGAAGAAAGTAAAACTTTTTCTATTATGAATTCTTTACATGAACAAAAATTAATTAATTTTGCACATGTTGCATATCATCTTGTAAAATAATAGTTTGTCCACTGATGAGTTAGCTGATTTTGTGGCTACGATGCTCATGGCCTATGATTGAGCGTGAACTTTGGCAGTTTTATAGAGTATCAATAGCATACCCATACTATCATATTAATTTTAGCCAGTTCACATGATGGGTGTGCACAATAATACAAGTACAATATTATCTCGGATTTTAAACTTTGCGAATAAGTCATCTAGACACGATAACATTTACATCCTCTTAGTGAGGAGAAGAGCTACTTGTAAGGTTATGGGCACAATTTAACATTTCAGATGTCCATCTTTTGATTTATTATATAGGAAGATGTATTAGGCTATAGCCATTCATCATCAGCCACAATACTTATCTCAAAATGACCAAGACTTCTAGGGCACTTGTAGGCTAGCAGCTATTTGGCTCTATTATTGGAAATGGAAAATAGGCATGAAATGATTCAAAGAGATGTTAAATTGTTTCTTCAAAGGAAGACGTTCCAGATCCTTTTCTTAAAAAGAAATGAGACAACATTTATGGAAAATTAGAGATGACATTTATTTATCTATTGTAGAAATCAGCTGGGATAAATATACTCTACAAGTTAGTAATACAATATGGGTCCAAAATTGTAGGAAAAAATTGTATTATGCAATCATAATATATCATACCGGTAACTGCATAGAGTGAGATATTTTATAATAAAATGATGATAAATATAACTCAAGTTTGAAAGAATATAAAATGTAATATATGGGGAAAAAATGAATTAGGAAGTGATTTTATCAACTCTTCCAAATATCTAATATTATCTGCAAGCTTTGGTAGTTGTATCCACCAAGTTAATCAAAGAATGCCCTGATTTGGTGAAAAACATTAATCAAATAGTACCCTGATTTGGTGAAACTATTGAAAGAAAAGAGGATTAAAATCAAGTAAGCATTTGTGAGCATGAATCAAAATGGTGAAGATCAAGGATTTTGGTGGGAATCAAATATCATTTAGTAGAGAGAGATGGACCATTTCAATGAAAGGGAAGAAGATGAAGGAAATTAAAGAGGTCACTGCAAAGATTAGATACAATACACTTGCTGAAAAGGGGTAAGATGATAATCCTTTGAAGTGTTAACTATGTTACAACTCAATGGAAAGTAAGTGGAATGATCTATTGGAAAAAAGTAAACACATTAGATAGAGATTATGTCAAGATGAAGTCACTAAAAAATAGGATGAGAAGAAAACCATTGTTCGTTAGCAATGGGAAGTCCTTGGAGATGGAGATATTTTACTAGAAGGAGATGACATTAAGGATAGAGGAGACTGTCTTTAAGTATTAATGATAAGAGTAAATAAAAGTAAAGAATAGGCTCAACTACTTAAAGTTCTCATTTTTAATTCTCTCACGAACAAAAATTGTTGATTTGTGTTTATTATATGAAGAAAGTGAAAGACATTAATTGTATAGTTAAAGAACATAGCGAAAAAAATTGAAAGTGAATCAAATCTTTTGAGCCATTGAGATGTAGGATAAGTATAGAGATGAATATATTGCCAAAAACAAGAAAAATATAGTAAGATAGATAGTTAATGAGAGGAAAGAATATCAGAGAAACTAGAAATGGACATTTTGTATTGGATGAAAGGATGAAATAGTTATATTGTGCCATTTTCTTAACTTCTTTCCACTCTTCTTTTCTTGCATCTTCTTCTATGGCTATCTTTTCTACCATGCTTTCCACTTTCCTTTTCTTAGTAAAACTATATAATTGTTCTCTGACCATACTATACTTCTCTTGGTAGGTACCTCATCTCTCACAATAGTGTCCCTAGGTGACTCTAGCATCACCTTAGAATACCCTTCTAGCATCTCATGTGTCACTTCATAACCCATAGGATGTATGAAGATATTCCATGGGTCAACTACTTTCATGTAGGTATAATTGATCTATTTCCACAATAAAGAAAATGTTCTTTGTGTACTTCTCTATAATTGCCCTTGGAATTCTATGTCTTTATTTCATATTAATCTAAAAGCCTTTAATCATTCCAAAGTTACCTTCTATAATCATAGCCTTATTCTACATGTTGTACTAATCAGTGATAAGTTCCATAGTGCATTTATCAGACACCCAAGATGAATTTGACATATTAGGGAATTTATGTAAGATATGAAAGTATATATACATAATCAATTATCCAAATCTAAATGGCTGGATCTTTTCATGTTTGATCATCCTCACATTTTCAAGTAGTTGTTGCCTTATGATCTTGCACACATCAAAAATTTCCTTTTTCTATAACTATCTTATATGTAGTTTATATGACCATCTACACTAACTCGTGTGTTAAGAAAACTGAAACTAGCTCCTGGAAAAGACTTTACTTTTACTCTTGAGCTCCCAACTTCTCAATAGAAAATCTTCCAATCTTCTTCCACATACAACTTGCAAGAAAAAAGAAGGAAGCTAACATGGATCTACTCTAAACTCTTATACTTCCATATGTTGTACACTCAATTAGACGATTTTATTCAAGAGGTCAATATGTGATTCACAGATGGTTCTCTCTTCTTGTGATGTAATTCTTCCAATGTGATCAAGGATTCTAGTTTAGTAGCCAATTTGTGACACCTCTCACTGATAACCCCTTCCAATATGGTGCAATTTAACAAGGATTAATTGCAAATTCTAGATGTTAAGCTTTAACCTCCACCTAGTCAACACGAAGGAGACCGAGCATGCAAGATTCTTTAGTAAGTGACAATGACATGCAAATAGGATTATGCCTACAAGTTGTATGGTTGACATGTTTCCTCTTTCATTGATCTTTTTTTCCCCTATTGATCATTAAATGTTTACTACAAAATTTGGACAAATCTTATGATTATCTAGATAGAAACTTGTGAACTATTTCATAAGCAACCATAGAATTTTAAAAACTTGAAATGAACTCATGCAGGTAGTTTAAGAATCAGGTTTCACAAAAAATGTACAAAAAATTGCATTCATGGAATCAATATACAGAAATGGCCTTAGTTGCCTTCCATTTTCCAAGTTAAATGATCAAATGAGAAGGAGAAAGCAATTGAATCCCTACCTTATGCATTCAGCCTTGTTGTTTCCAAATCTAAACTTCCAAAAGACTAATCACCTCCTCTTCAGAATGTCAAGTTTCCAACTGTAACCGTGAGCAAGCTAGGGCAGAACCAGGGCATCAGGTTTTTTGTCTAGTGATGGTACATCAAGTTTCCAACTCCAAAAAAATGCAAATGATCCTGCACGTGCGAAAAAAGAAGAAGGAAATGTTTTTGTTTTTTACATCTAAGCCCCATGTTGGTCAAAATTTTGACCAACACATTTCAACCTACATGTGTTGCTCAAAATTTTGACCAACACGGGGCCTAGATGTAAAAAAAAAATTGTAGTAGTGGAGAGAGATGGAGAGAGTGAGAAAAATATGAAGTGATTGAGAGAGTGAGAGGTCATTGGACATGGAAAGAGAGAGAGTGAGAGAGAGAGAGAGAGAGAGAGAGAGAGAGAGAGAGAGAGAGAGAGAGAGAGAGAGAGAGAGAGAGAGAGAGAGAGAGAGAGAGAGTCATGGAGGGAGAGATAGAGGATAAGATGGAGAGAATGAGAGGGGATTGGACATGGAAAAAGAGAGTGATAAATATGGAGAGAGAGAGAGAGAGGGAGATATTAGGGGATAGGATGGAGAGAAAGTGAGAGGGTTTGGACATAGATAGAGAGAGTGAAAAATATGGAAAGAATGAGATAGGATGGAGAGAGATGGGGGGTTGTGTGTGTGTGTGTGTGTGTGTGTGTGTGAGAGAGAGAGAGAGAGAGAGAGCAGCGGGTTAGTAGTTAGTGAAAGAATGTGAGAGGTTAGGAGTTAGTAAGAGAGTTATGTAAGGGGTTATTTAGTGAGTGAGTGAGTGTGTGTGTGAGGGAGAGAGAGAGAATGGGGGTGGCTTTGGGACTACTTAGAGAGAGACAACTTAAGGGTAACAAGTTAGAGAAAGAGAGAGGTTAGGAGTTAGTTAAAGAATGTGAGAAGTTAGGATTTTTAAAAGAGAGATATATTAGGGTTTATTTAGTGAGTGTGTGTATTTGGTTTTGAGAAAGAAAAAATTAAACATATGTTAGCATTCATGTTTACCTATTTCAATCTATGCTTAATTCAAATTTATGGAAAATAATTTTTTTTTTACATAGGATTGATTTATCTAAATCATTTTTTAGATCTCTTCAATATCTTTAAAACACATTTTGAACAGAGTCAATCAAACTCAAGATGCAAAAGTTATGGCTTCCAAAGTAAAGCCTATTTTTACTTCTTCAAAATCCAATTGGGTTTTTCATAACCCAATCAGGTTTTGAATAAATTGATCAGGTTTTGAAGATTTTTTTGTCCTTGGAACTAATTAGGTTTCAAAACTTTATTGGGTTTTGTTTTTTAATGTATTTTGGCTAGGATTGGTAACCAAGCCTAGCCACTTTCTGAAATTTAAAACAACCCAATCAATTTATTAATATTTTTTATTTTTTGTGTGGTGTCCACTAAATTCTACACCATCTTGGTGCACACACCCCAATATGGCTAGGTAGGATGAGTTAAGGTTATCATTTATGACAACATATATATCTCAAGATGAGATGGAAGAATATACTATTGAAGATTTTATAGTCAAAGACATAAAATTGTCTTAAGTGTTAAACAATTTCCCTAGTAGTGTAGAGATATTTTTTGGTATTTTGAAGGCTACAAATGTATTTGGCACATGTGAGGTTAAGGGTAGGTATAATATATTATCTTGACGATCTACCTAAGTGTGCAAATCAATACAGATAGTACAGACAAAGTTACAAGCCAAATACTAATAAAGGAAGTATGCACAACAGAACAGAGTACAATAGAAACAAAGGAATAAAGTTCTAAGGAATTATTTTGGTCATGAAACAATTACTTATTAATATAGGGATGAAATCCTAGATGTTTTCCCTAGTTTAGCATAATGTGAGATTGCAACAATCTAACTGCACAAGATTTTTTGTGAAAGAAAAGTGTATAAGTAAAGAATTATTTCATACAAACAATGAAGTGTGTTAGAAGTGATATAATGTGAATGCGAAGTATATGATGAGTATGTAAAATATGTATATGACATGGGAACTTGTATGAGAGATGTGTGACATGAGTTTTGATGTCAGATCAGAGCTATGTGAAGTACATCAGTCAACAACAAAGAGGTTTTTGTATCTATCTCATTTTGTATAAAGGTATTATATTGTATAATTGCATGTTAGGGTAGTGGGCTCTTCTTGCATACAATTGTAATTGTATAATAGGTTGAGGCTTTTAATAAGACTTAGTCCTCTAACAAGGATCGAGACACTATATGTAATTCATAAAATCCTAAGATGATCAATACCCTTAACAATATTCTTTTGTTTAGTGGATCATTTTGTGGGTTCCATCCCCATCAAGGTTTTCTCTTGGCTAGGTTTTCCCTAGTTAACAAAATATGGTGTTATGAGTTCCATTTGTGTATGGTTTTATTTACTATTCGTCATTATTGGTTTACTTCCATATGCATGTTGCAAAGTAATTAATAATATCCAATTGTGGGAAAAAGTTTGTAGAATGTTGATTCAGCCCACCCCCCCTACTCAATATTATCTATTTCTAACACTCTTAGCCACGAGAAATAGAAATATAGTCTCCCACTACTTTAAAAGAAAGAGCTTGCAATTACAAGAATATTTTAAGATCAAGTTTTAAAAACCAATGCTGATAAAAGGTGTCAGCACTCATTATTTTGGAAGCAAATAAAATATTCAGATAAATATAAAGCTCTACCCTTCCACATGATATAAAATATATACGTGTCATGGTATTATGCCATCTCTAATTGTAGATACATGTTAAAGCACATAAGCATATATTTTAATTATATATTTATTTTATATCATCATATTGATATATGCACATATACATATACAACTATACACAAGTTTAGATGTCATCATAACATGGTGTCAATATACTTAGGAAACTCCACTATGATCAAAGGTAATAATTTAAATTATATTTCAATTTATGCTTAGTGATTTCTCTAATTATTAAGTGATAAATAATTTAATCATTTAACTCATTGTCATCCAACATATACTCTTTCTTTCCTAGCCCTTTACCCTTAGTCATGGTGGTTCAAGGCTCATACCTATTTTCCCAATGATAGATGGTTCCCCTGTGCCCAATTCCTTTCTAGAAATGCTTTCCCCCCTTTTGACATGCTCCTACAAGGAAGGAAAGTATCTATGATTATATCATAATCCTCAACATAATCAAAATTATCATAACAAGTTATTATATATAACCTTCATAATGGCTAACCACCATTTTGCTTCCCACAATGAATAACCAACTTCCCAACATTTCAAGATAACAATATAATTTAGCTTCATAAAAATTAACTAAAATGTTGTCTTCATATGAAAATTATAACAACTGGCCATCTTACCATTTTGCATAACTAATTTTACCTATCAAGTGACTTCATGTGAAACCTCTAGGGCTATATGGACATTTTTTAATTGAGTAAAAAATTGGGATGTAACATTCAAGGTGTTCTTCTTTAGTCTTACTGAATATCAGAATGTCATCAAGATATACAATCACAATTTTTTCCAAGAATTTCCTTAAAAATTCATTCATCAGCCTCATGAAAGTACTAGGTTCATTAGTTAAATCAAAAGGCATAACCAAAATTTCATAAAAACCCTCATTAATCTTAAAAGAAGTTTTCCATTCATCTCCTTCTCTAATTTTGATTTGATGAATGTCACTTTTCAAGTCAATATTTGTAAAATACTTTTCTTTGCTCAAAAAATCCATTATGTCATCCAATCTAGGAAAGGAAAATCTATACTTCACTATGATTTTATTAATAGCTCTAGAACCAGTGCACATTCTCCATTCTCTATTCTTCTTAGGTTCTAACACAATAGATACTGCACAAGGACTCAAACTTTCTCTAATCAAATCTTTCTTAAGTAATTCTGTCACTTGTCTTTTCAATTCATCATTTTCAACAGATGTAAGCCTATGTGATTCTTGGTTAGGAAAATTAGTTCCAATAATTAAATACATGGAATGACTTACATTTCTTATAGGAGATTAACCATTAGGTACATTATTAGAATTAATATCTTGAAACTTCACCAACAAAGATTCAATATCAGATGCATGTTCCAGTTTATCTTGTCTCTCATTTTTTTCTACAAATCAAAGCAAAACAATCTTTATGTTCCTTCATATCCTTAACAAATTATTTTTCATCAACAAAACATACTCTAACTATGGTACAATAGTTCTCATTAGGCTTTTCTACCAAATGTAACAAAATTTTCTTCTTCCCATCAACCCAAATAGTATATTGATTCAATCTACCATGATGCAAAGCTTTTCTATCATACTACCAAGATCTACCCAATATAATATGACAACAATCCATAGATGTAATATAACACAAGACTTTCTGATGATAATTGATAATTTTGAACTTAACAAGACATTGCTCACTTACAAGTAAATTATGCTCCTTCTAAATCCAAGAAACATGGTAGGGTTTAGGATGTCTCAATCTCTACAACTGCAATTTGTTAATCAGCTCCTTAGATGCAAAATTATTAGAACTTACACTATCAATTATTACTTTGAAATATTCTCTAGTGATCTTACATGTAGTATTTAACAAATTTCTTCTCAAAATAGGTTCTTCATCATGTTCCTCATTCCACAAACCATTCTTATCCCCAAGTTCTCTCCATGCTCAGGTTCATTAGGTGTTTCAACAACTTCTTCAAAAGCCAAAGTATTTCTACTGGTACCTCCAATCTTCTTTCCAGAATTACTGCATTCAAAAGCTTTATGTCCTTCTTCTCCACATTTGAAATAAGTTCCCTTAAACCAAGATCTTTCTTCTCTCTTACCACCATTATTATTCCTAGAGTAAGTAATATAGCTACCTCTATTATAACTACCTTTTTGTCTAGTAGGTTCTTCTTTCCATTCTATCTTTCCTTTATCTTGTATTGCATTATCAGATCTTCTACCTTCTCCATTGGTTTTGCCTCTTTGAAATCTACCACATCTACCTCTTTGTCTTTGATCATGTTTATTTGCCAATCTTTCTTCATCTTTTAAGGCATATTGATATGGTTCTTCCCCACTATCCATCTTAACATAGTTGATCTCATTTTGAATTGATGTCCTCAAACCATTCAAATATGTAGCTACCTTTTTAGCTTCATCATCTACATGTCGAGATCTGATATCTAACTTGTAGAAATCCTCAGTGTATTCCTTCACACTCATGTCCCTTTGTCTTAGATTTTGCATTCTTCTCAATAGGTTAACTTGGTAATCTACAGGAAGGAACTTCTTCTTTACCTTTCCAATCACCTTTTCCCATGTCTTGATCTTTTATTTTCCTCTCTTTTACCTCTTACTTTACAAATGATCCCACCAAAGTGAAGCATGACCCTTCAACTTGGTGACTGCTATCTTAACCTTCTTATTATCAAGAGTACTTTCATACTTAACTTATTTATCCATCATGAGATCCAATCCAATGCTGCATTAGTCTTAAGTCTTCCATCATAACAAACAACTTCAACATAAGGTCTAGAGTTGGCCCTAGCCATAACTCTTAAAATCCTTTCTTCATTTTGTTCAATGTTAGGTTTAGGATTGGGATTTGGTGTTACTTCATCATCATTAGTAACATCTTCAAGATGCACACCTCTTCTTAGGGTTATCTCAATCGCTTCAAGTTTTTCTACAATCTTCCTTAATATGTCCATTATGGCTTTATCTGTGTTTCATCTACCTTGAACCATTTTGACAATAGCTCCAACAAGATCGTAATCATTTATAGGTTATAGGTTAGAGCCTAGATTTTCCACCCTACAACCAATCTAATAAGGTTCTCTACAATCCCGAACTCATAAGGAAGGATAACCCTGCTCTAATACTACCTAATAAAGTAGAATAAAATCAACTTAAACCTATCTAAAACTCTTTCTTAGAGTTATATATGGAATCTTTACTCATACAAATCAAGCGAGAACATAAAATCCATATGTAGCTAAACAATAGTGTAATTATTTCACTTCACATGTATTTCTATAGAGAAACAATGTGCCCAACTATAAGACCTTCTGTGTTGTGGCCATATACAAGGAAAATTACAAAATCAAAGTCCAAGCTCACCTTTTCTATCTTTTTCTCTCTAAGATTCATATTTTCCTACATCTAACCAAGCTTTATATATAGTCAGCTAAGCCACAAGTCATCTAGTCAGGAATTTAATTATATATTATAGGTTCAATCTTGGAAGAGTAAACTAAAAACCAAGAAAATGACAACATAGGATCATGTACACTTAGGAATATGTCCAAGAACAAGTTAGGAGTCAGCTCCTAGCCACACCAGCATAGGAAACTGTACCAACAAGAAAAACACAACTTCTTGGATGAAAATTGTAGGAAACATAAACTACAAAGAATGACACAAAACTCAAAGAATATAAAACATTAGAATACACACACTTAAGGCAGGGATCTAGAATAGATCTTTGACATGATATCAACCACATGCACCATGAAATTATAAGCAATAATGACTACTTTACAAAAAATAGACTACTACTTAAAACAAGAAATATTTTTGGTTGATGCAAGATTTCTCAAAGACCCAAGATGCACCTACATCAAAAGTAGATCATATGAATGAATTTTAAAAAGATTTCTCAAATATAACAAGGAATGAAATCTACTAAAATTCTAAAAGCATTTTAAGAATGGAAGACCATAGATTTCTTAAAATTCCAAACTACATGATATTGCAACATGATGTAAACTTGTGTAAATGAGTAATTTAAGAGAATCTCCACCTTTCATTGAAATCTTGATGCAAATATGTAAAAAGGTATTAAAATGAAAGATCTCTTCATAATTTGAAGCCACATTTTTAAAAATAGATAGACCTTATTACATTTTTGTCGATGAGCCACTTTTAACAAGTTGAAGGTTGGTCATGTTTGGAGTTACAAAGAATGATAACAAGTGTTCTACAAAAGCCTTTTCTATGCTTTTATATTTTGCATACATGGTTGTTAAAATAGTTGATAATTGTTCATAAGGTCACATTTGGATAAGGTGGGGAGCATGCTGCCAAAAATCACCTAACATTGGCACGATAATTTCTAATTGCATTTTCTTGAAAGCTTGTGAATTCTTTCCCATGTGACATTTAGTTAGTAAATCAACTCACTTGTAATCTCCCTTTTTAAAAATAATTTATTTTTTATAACAACCCAACCCATATGCGTTTGAGAACCAAGGAGAAAAAAATTTTACTTAGCACTAAGTAATGTTAAAATACCAAAACAAAATGTTTGGCTTTACTGTCTTATACACATTATTATCAGGGTTATCTCCATGTTTAGGTTACAACATTTGCAAATAAATTTAAGAGTCATTGCACTTTCATTCCAACTTATGGTGAGTTATTGATCAATTAGAGATGGTGTCACCATTTGACCAAATGAGATCTCTAAATATACAATTAAAGAGGAAGATGATGAAAAATGATGAAATTGTTGTTAGAATTTACACTTAGATACTATAAAGTTTCAAAACTGATTTGATAACAAGTTAAATCAAATTAATATCTAGATATAATCTCCTTTAATATCATGTTAAATTAGATCAACATCTAGATACAGTTTGATCTCAAATCTAATATGGTATCAAATTAAATAGAATTTGATTTGGTGATTTTATACTGATGAGAAATGATGGCCAAGAAAAGTTGATAGATAACCATAAAACCATCAACATCTTTTTAGATGGTTACTGAAAACCAATGAATGCCTTTTTAGATGGTTACCGAAAACCAATGAATGCCTTTCTAGATGGTTTCTGAAGTCCTCTTATAATAAAATACTCATAAACACATGAATTTGTTTCCAAAAAATCCATTAAACAATACCAAAGTATAATATATTAGATTTGGTATTTTGTAAGCTTAAATGTTAGAAAATAACATACTTTAGTACAGAGGGAAAATGTGGTTGACAGGTTATGAAATACTTACCTAGAATATCATAGACCCCATAGTGCCACCATTAGTACCCACAAGCCTTCCATGGATCTATATATTTTTCTATTTTTGCATATCTTCTTTATATCCTCTTCTCTACCTTGGGTCTCAATTGTAGACACCTAAATCTAATTACATCACTTAAGTAATCCTATTTAGTCATCTCCTAAGGCATCATTAATTAAGTATTTAATATTTAATTAATCTATTGTCATCCCCTAGTTAATTAGTTAATTTAATTAACTATAGTCCAATTGATAAAGATCACCCAAAATCAATTTATCAATTAAATCTCTATTCCTCTATTAAATTGAATAAATCCTAAAATCTATTCATTTTAATTCTATATCCCTATTTTATTAAATAAATCATTTAATAAAATATCTAAAATCCTAAGAGCCTCCCTAAACCCTATCCTAACCCCTAATCCAACCCATTCACACATACTAACCTCACTTAGCCACTTAACTAACCCATCCCATCAAATCTAAGCCACTTTACCCCTAATCTCCCCTCTAATCCAAGCCTAATCCTCTTCTAATCATGTGCACAATCATAAACATGGGTTAAGACTTGCTAACCCAAGCCAAAGTCAACAATCTCATTCTCCCCCCAACCATCTCTATTTATGACCCAACCATCCCCATTTATGGCTCAACCTCCCTCATTACTCCTTTGACCAACCCATATCCTACCCTCTCACATCCAATCACCCTGTGATATGTGTCACCTCCTAATTGGATTCAAATAAGCACAATCCATGTGCTCCCCTTTGAGTGCATCCTAGCCCTCCCTCACCATCTTGCCATCCTTGCATCTTGACAATCCATCCCTCTACCCCTTGGCCTATAAATAGAAGCCTCTCCCTTCAAAAACATCATCCACTTCTAAAGCAAACTTATAATGCTATTTTGAGAGCCTAAAAACTACCAAAATACTATTATAATGTTGAAACCCCTTCATACCTTCATTGTTGAATCATTCATCCAAACCCATATTTGATTATCACTCATCCACTTGAAGCTTGAGCACATCGTGAGCATACATCCGCTATTCATCAGGGACATAGCTTCATCATCATGAGAAGCACTTGAGGAGTTTACTATCTTTGGTCCTATCTTAAGTGTTTACTTGTTTTTAGTATTGAGATTTCTTTTTATATATTAGTGTTCATTTTACTCTACTAAAATAGGTGATACATCAATATCATGATTCATTGTGCACTATATTGCACTTATATTCTTAGGGTACCTTCATTCTCTAATGTAACATTTAATAAATTCAAAAGGGACTAATGACCATAAAGTTAATTTCTTGTTCTCTAGTTCAAGAAACCTATAAAATTCTTGTTTGATAAATGAGAAATAACATGTATAAGTAAGAAAAGTGATGTAGAGGGATCAACACTAGGACACTCCTTAAGGAATTAAATGCTCAATGGATTCAACAATGGATTCATCTCTACAAATACCATGAAATTAAAGAATGATCTCATTAATAAAAAGCACTCTCTTGTAGAATAACTCACACACCAATTTACTTATATTCCACTTTGGGCATTTTAACAAATCTTCCTTTCAAAATCTAAGTATGCTCTCATACTTTGAAAGAAGGGACAAATTTTAAATCATAAAGACTTAGTGTTATTTAAATCCATATTTCTATAGCAGACTCTTACAACTTTCAAGCAAGTCTCACAATACAAATAGACTATTTCACCATTCCTTCAACCTATATACTGAAGCTATAATTTAAAGCTAAGAATGACTTCCATCAAATGAGAATAGTGAAGATTTTTGAAATACAAAATTTTTATTTCCATGATCAATCAAATGAATTTCCTAATGTGTTGACTCACCTTCCAATATAAACCATTGATCATAGACTCAGTTTTAAATGCAATCCACCAAAACCATTAACATATTAAATCCCATACCAATAACAACTCCACATTCTGAAAACTAACAAAACATCTTCCATGATTATGAAAATACTCGAGAACACCATCCATTAAAAACTGATACTTAGTAATAATAATTGGTACTTAAGATGCATCAATTTCTTCAAAAGAACTTATTTACATTGATAAGTGATCCATCATCTTTTAAATCACATTGATGCTTGGACCATATAATCGTTTCATATGTAGAACCAATAATTGATTCACATTATGAAATGAGAATTAATTTTTCCTTTAATATCAATTCATAGAATTGATCAAACTACTCCATCAAAATAAAACCAATAGTATGAAACGAATTTGTTGCAAAACTATTATAAAATTTTGATAACAGAAACTAATAATATCGAATTCTATATGAAAGAAAGACTAAAATACATGTTGAAATCTAATAAGGATGAAATAATAACACAAAACTCTAAAATCTATTGCAAATGCTAAAATAACAGAAAAAATCGCCATGAATGTCGACAATTGGAGGGTGGGATAAATTTTACTTTTTTGCTTGACCCTCTAAACTATCTAATTTTTCTATATCGACATGCCCTTTATAATTACTTTGGGTAGTTACAAATGACTATTCATATTGTTGTCACTTGCATGACTCTTTGGATTCCCTTTTAGTTCCAAAAAAAAATCATTACATTTGGCACATCCATCATGTATATTTATCTCTTAAATATATAAATATTTTCAATATTATATAAACTTCTACATTTTAATAATATTGTACGTTGTCTTCCTATCACCACCATACTTCATGTTGTTGATGTGCTCCTACACCAAAAAGTAGTATAAATAATGGTTGTAGGAGTAGTTAATGAGGCATAAGCCACATTTAACATAACAAACATGTAGATCATTTCTATAAAAAGACACAATGTAACCTTTACAACTTCCAATATTTTAGAAATATGCATACACACGGCCATCAATTTTGATAGTCATCTACAAATTTAATATGCCAAAAACCCTAGTTTTTACAAATCTTAATGGAAATTAATGCTAAAAAGTTCAATCATAGACTCTTCACCTGAAAACCAAGATCTTTTCATGAAAGTGTAAATGTAAATGGTTAAATACAATCGAAAAAATGGCACCCAAATTGGGTTTTTCTGCTAGCAAAAAATTGGATGTGAGATAGAAAGGAAAAAGGAATAAGCATGTTTTTGATTAAGGAAAACAAGCTTTAAAAGGGCTTTAAAAGGAATAAGCATGTTGAGTGGTGTATAATTGTGGTGAAATTTTTCTAGTCAGATTTTGGGAGTTCAGCAGATCAAATTCCCACATACTTATTTTCCCATCCAATTCTGTCATTTTCACTATCCTTGAAAGTTGCACATAACATCTACAAGAATAAAATCAACACAAATAAGAAGAAAATAGGAACCAATGCTCTAAGATGGTAGGCACAACTTACCTTTCAATTTTGCAATAGTCTCTATATGATTAAATGATAATTGCAATACATGTTAAGAAGCTACAAAGCCAATATAGTGGATAAGAGTTTAGTATCCACCGAGAAAATAATAGAAGTAATAAATAATTGTCTTTGGCATAAATCTATCCACTTCTATCAAGTAAGTCAATTGATGTGAAATGTTAAGAAAAGTGATCAAAATTGGTTACCAGTGAATGCAAATGGTTTGTAGAGAAAGGTTTGACATTGTGAGTTAACTTTTGATTGGAGGCAACCTCCAAAGGAAGTCAATATAAAATTCCTTTAGCAAGAGCCGATATCTACCTATTTCAGGTGAGAAAAATGTATTGGTTAATACGATATTTAAATCAAATCAAAAGTAGTGATTGAGTCAGTGATTGAAAATAGTTTGCAAAGAAAGGTTTGACAATGTGAATCAATTTTTTATTGGAGGCAAGTCCAAAGGAAGCCATTATGAGATGATTTTTAGTTGTCCAGCCGATATGTACATGTTTGTGTTGGAAATATAAGGTAGGCTACGTTATTGAGAGGAGAAGGGTGAATCAGGAATCAATAAAACTTACTTCACCAATTAATCCTTCATATATTATTCTGATCTAGTTGCATGCATGAAAGAATGAAAACAATAAAACATTCATAACACTTTGACACAAGATATGGTGACCCATAAACCTTCTAAATAGAAAGTAAAACTAGGATGGGGATGATACCCACAAGCTTTAGTACTACAATATAAAGTTGGTTGGTTAAGGCTTACAATTGGTTACTTCTAATGACATGCCTTATTAGGAGAAATAAGGACTATTAATCCACCTTGTGAAAGGATTTTACAAACATATAATGAAGTATACACTCTATTAGAAGATTTAGCATAAGACTGTTAAGTCCACCTTGTGAGAGGATTTGATTAATGCACCTATTAGGATGAACTAGTGGCTGAACTTTGATTTGCAACTTTGATTTGTTGTATAAAATTCCTTGAACTACAATGATCACCTTGCTATGATAGATAAGTCTCTACAATTCCTTTTATTGCTTGTAGCCTTCACTATTTTGCACTCATCTACTTCTTACTTCTTCACATTCATATTACTACAATGGATATGATATAATACATTACATATATATCAATCCATTTAATTATCTTCTAGAAGCATCTACAATACCAAATTCATCATAATTTACAAAGTTGGTCCACTACTATAACTTGAGTTCTAAAGACAACTTGGTGATGTTCTAACACTTGAAAAACTTTGGCACTCGATTGACATTGAAGCTTGGTCCATACTGATCACTTCAAGCAAAAAGAACTCAGTCAACATTGTATGACTCAGTGAACACTAACAAACTTGGCAAATACTGAATCACTTGGTTGACACTACATAGCTTGGTCAATATAAATCCACTTGGTTAACACTATGAGCTTGGTAGAAACTCCTATGCTTGGTTAACACTACATAGATCAGTTAACACTATGATCTTTGTCACTTAGATACGAAATCTTGGTAGCTATTTCTATGCTCGGGTAACACAATGCATTTCCTTTGAAGCTCGGTAAACACTATAGAACTAGGCAAGCACTATAATCTATCTTAGATGCTTAATGGATACTATGAAGCTCGACATGAAATGCAATCTAACTGTTTAGCTTGGTAGCAACTAAAACACTTTGTTAAAACTGCTAGACGAATGGTAAGCTTGGTATCAACTATAGAGTTCAGTAGTAATGAAACCAACTAAGTGTTAAGCCACTAATAGATAAATGAATTGACCATAAGGTAAACAATCTCCCCCTTTGGCATCAAAGAAAAAAAAACTTATTATACCAAAATCTGAATTCTCAAAATTATTAGTTAAAACTCCCTTTATCAACAATTTGGATCTACAACTCAATTTTGACTATTGTCTATTGTTGTAGCTCAATAATTGCTTACTCTGTTTTATTTTTATTTTTCAAAATTGCTTTCATAAACATATTTTATGCTATTTTTACATGTGTTTCCTTTTATATTACTATTCCACCATACATATATCTCTCCTTCATACATATATCTGAAGTATAATATGATCTTCTCTACTTTTTCCAATAATCTTTATCTTCTCCCCCTTTTTGACATAAATGCCAAGGTACAAAATTTACAAGTTAATACCAAAATGTGACAAGAAATCATTGTGTAACTTCAAAATTATTTCCATAGTCTTGTTCCAATTCTCTCACAATACCTTCAATGCATGCAAGGTTATCTGCACTTTTGTTGAAAGTTTCATCATGTAGTCTGCTATGGAGAAGTTATTGTCATCGACCAATGTCTTTGAATGAGAAATATGATTTTGTAGTGTATCCATGTTGGGAATGATCATGCCTTGAACATTTGCAATTGTGGCCCTAATCCTAGCTTCTTCCCTCAATATTTCTACCTAAAGATCTGACAAGTACCTGATCTTCACAAAATGTGTAGAGCTACAACTAGGATCAAGTGACAATTGTTGTCCACTTGCCTTCATATCCTCATCTATATTGGATACTTTATCATTTATGTCCTTTGTAAATATAGATGTATTACTTAACTTTACAAATAAAGAAACAACATTATTTACATATGTTTCCAGTGTAGCAAGAGTAGTAGACAATTCTACTTGGTTAATAGATATCTTATGTGCTACCTACTCCAAAAAATTATTTTCAAATTTTCTCTCTACCCTCTACATAAGTTTTCCTTGCATATTTAGCTCCTTATTGAATTTTTGAACAAATTCAACTAATTGATCCAAAAAATGTTGTTTCCCATCAACCTCAATAGTCAGATAATCAACAAATATGCTCTTGATGTCCTTAAGTACTTGATTTTAGTTTTTCCTTTCTTCCTTGAGATTTTTCTGCTTAGCCCTTTTTTTCCATAACTCACCTAGGGTATCCATTTCTTCAGGACCAAGGTCAGAGGTATCCCAATTTGGAATACAATTTCTTCATCCAAATCAATTTCTTCATCTTTACCCTTTTCTAGTAGAATAGAAGAAATAATTTCTTTTCCTTTTGTTTTTAGTTCCATGCTCAGTTGAGGCTTAACCTCAACCATCATTGCACTTATTGTAGAGACACTTGGTGTAGAAATAACAGTTGAAAAAGTAGGAACAAAAAAAAATTAGGAACAATAGAAATAACACTAACAACATGAATACCTTGCTATTGCTTGGTCAAGCTTGATGCTGGAATGATTTGAGCTTGTTGCTCAGTAGATGAAGTAATAATAACTTCACTCATTGTTTCACTCGGTAAAGGTGCTTTGGAGATTGGTTGTGTTCTTGGAAATATAGTCTTTACCTCAAACAACTTGCCAGAAGCCTTCTTAGATCTAGATTGCACTAAGGCTTTTCTTGGAGAATGAAGAAAGGAGGCCATAACATCTGTTGTTATCTTCTCTATGTCAGATTCTTGTATACTTTGAATCTTAGGAAGATTTCTTCCTATTGCTTCATGATCTTCCTCATCAACATCATCTTCTACATCGCCAACTTCCTCATCATCAATGTCTTCATTGTCTTTTTTAACATTTTCTTCTTCATCATCCTTGTCATCTATCTACACAACTTGATCACTGAGCTTGTGCAGCATATAGATGTTCTTCCATGAAATAGTATTTGACTTTACAATAGATTCAATGTCCTTTGCAAGGATTAGGAGTGCCTTGAATTTAGGTGTGAGCTTCTGCTCATTTTTCTTCAATGGTTCCTTCACTTCCTTGTCTGACAAATTAGGCATTAGTTGTCTCAAGATCTACCCTCTAATTTCCTTTGCCACATAAACTATATTCTCCCATACTAGTGTAATCGCTTTCAAGATTTCATCAAGTGAATACTTCCATTTTTTGCCATCTTTTCCACTAGGGAATCTTCTATTTATTTTTTCTCTGTTGCACTCCTAGTATTATATTTGAGAGATTTGAAAGATTCCATGTCTGCTCCTTCTTCTATCCTTTGCAATTTCTCTTCAAAGGTAGGGGTAGTCTTCTAAAATGTGATGTGCTCTACTTCATCTTCATCTTCATCATCATCCAATTTTAGCTTCTTTCTTGACCTTGAAGTTCTTATGGTGAACACAGCAATGGAAGACTTTGCATGCTTTGTTATTATGACCTTCCCTTTCTTCTTGGAAGGCTCTTCTTCTTTAGGTTCTATTTCCTCTACATTCTCCTCTTCTCCTTCATCTTCCTCTACATCATCTCCTTTACCCTCATTCAACATGAGAGGAGAACTTGATGCTTTGGTATTCTTCAATATTTTCTCTATCCTCTTTCTTCCTCTATTTACCACTTGGGGTAGCTTAATTTCAAGTTCAATCTTGGCCTTTGCTTCCTCGTAGATTCCAAAGTATGGAGCCTTGGAATTTACTAGATCATTCAATATAGCCTTAATGATGTCCTTGGTGTCATCAATGTTAACCTCATATTCTAGAGGTTTAACCCATGCCACTCTAAGCGTGACTACTTGGATGTAAACCTTGGCATAGTCAACCAAAAAACAAATATCCTACTCATAATCCTCAACCAATTTCCTTGGTATCCTACATCTTCTCTATCTTCTCTCCTTGAAGGTCTCAAAATAATTATCCATAATACATTCAAAGTTTTCTCCCATCTCTTCTATAAATTTATTGATTTTCTATAGCACTAGTGTATCATTCTTCCACACCACAATTCCTTTTAAGGGGAAAAACTTTTGAACATAGAAAAATAAATAGGTTGAAAAAGAACCAAAAATACATGAGTTATTCTTCAAGACTTGGATGTTGTCCATGTTCTCGCTCAATTGGTTTAATAGCAGATCGGCAAGGTCGAAGGATAAATTATTCTTCACCACCTTGTATGCTAGGTCAACTACTTCACATGAGACGATGTTCAACTGACTCAAATTATATATTTTATGTTATATCACATGTATGCCAAACTTCTATTCCATGTTAGTCACTCCACCTAACTTCATGCCTCTTCCATCGCACTTGGCAAGAAATTTTTTTGCCAATTCAACCTGAACTAGGATTTTCGTGGTCTTTGCTTTGTTTAACATGGGCAATACGGTGATTTTGTGAATCATCTTCTTCATTATCACAATAGAGTGATCCAACCATAATTGCATGTCAAGGATATGGCTCAAGATTAATCCAATCCACTTTACTTGAAAATCCCTCGACATATGTAGAATATATGTCAAACCCTTCATCTCCAAATGTTTATTCTCAAGTTTCATAACACCATCTTCACATAGCTCATTGTATGCTTCATTCATCTCCAAGGTTCCTAACTCTTGAATAGAACATTGATAAAATGAAAAAATTTCATGGACAAGAAATACCTTTGGTGGAATCTAGGATTGTGCTCCAATAGGGTCAAGTGCCTCTACAATTGTTGGACTCAGCTTGAATGCAAGAGCCTTGTAGTCAACTCCATGAACCAACATTTCTGAATCTTTCTTAATCTTACTGTTGGAAGATGCCATCACTCAGTAGGGTTTTAAATATGGGAGAAATCTTCAACAATAATTTCTTGAATCACTTGGGGGTTTGAAAGTTCATGGTGAAAGAATACATTCAATTTTCTCCTTTTAAAAAAATTTAGTTTTTACGATCACCATTAATGCTTCATATAAATGTTTTCTCGATGATAGGTTGTCCTCTACTCAGTTAGGTCTTTAATGCTTGGAAGACACCTTTAATTTGGTAAGGTTGCCACCACTCAATTTGAACTTGGTACTCAATAGAGTCACCAACTTGACATATTCAAAACTTGGTAAAGATATGCAAACTGACCTTGCTCAATAAGGTCTTGCAACCTGACATTTCTTGATAAGGTCTACATCTGTCATCATGGGTTGGTGATCCTTATGCATCTTGAATGTTTATATAGATCATTTTCTTGCTAACTAGATCTAATGTTGGATGTATACTTCTAAATCTTAGTTCCAATAATCTCCATGGATGCCTAAGTTGAAATGATTGTGCCACCGAACTTATTAACTTGGGTGTCAATAATTTTTGGACTTTGGCTTGCATTCTTTGGATTATTTTGCACCCATTGCTGCCTTATTTTTTTCTAATATTATCAACCTTAGCTTTCTTTTCAACTTCAAATCTTCCTCTATTCATACGGTTCTTGGAAAGATGCCCAAGTTCTATACAAGAAAAACATCTCTTTATAGTGTCTCTTTTCCTCATATGGTGTTTTAGACAAATTTCTCCAATGTGACCGAACTCACCATAGTAGTAACATCTATACCATGTGTCTTAATCCCAACCAAATATTTCTTTCACAATTTTCTCTACTAGGTTCAACTTCTTGGTCTTGCATTTAAAAGATTTATGTCCTTGTTTGTTGCAATTGAAACACTTTCCTTCAAATTTAGATTTCTCTTTGCATTCACTTGCTCAATTTCCTAGCTTGTTGCAATTGTAGCACTTTCCATTGAACTTTTATTTACCATTGCTCCAACATTTATTTTATGTATGATCTATCTTACCACAATGATTACAAGTAGGTCTTTTATTTTTTAGAGTTCCTTGATGAGATGATTCACCTCCATTTGTATATACTAATCCATCTTTTCCTTTGTGTCTTGATTGAATTTTCTTATCGATTTCATTCACGCTTTCTTGAGATTTCATCATCCTCTCATTGGTTTGCTTTTCCATGCTGAGATCATTCTGCAGTCTTTCATTCTCTAATCTTAGGTTCATATGCTCTTCATTTGCACTACTGAGTTGATCAATCAAATCTTCTTGTTGAAGGGATAGTTGGTGAATTTAATTATCTTTTTCTTCTATACTTTCAATAATAATTCTCTTCTCTTCTTTGAATTTTTCTATATATTCCAAGTTTTTAGACATCTTGACTGATTAGATTGCTTGCTCTCTTTTCATCTTTTTGACTTCTTCTTGAAGATTGAAATTTTTCTCAAGTAGGTCTTTGATTGCTGCATCGGCTTCATCTAAACTTTTCTCTTTGTATAAGTCTTCAATTATTTCATCAATGTAGAGATTCTCATTCAATTGTATTACTATTTCCTTCCTTCTTTACAAGGATTTAGAGAGATGCTTCTTTTCCTTCTTGAGATTTCCAATGGCCAATTCTAGATCCAACTTCTCATTCTCAATAGCCTTTTCTATCTTGTATACCTCCATTGTCTATGATCTTTACTCAAACTATTAAACTTTTGAATTGAGAACCAAATGCTCTTATACCAATTGTTGGAAATATAAGATAGGCTAGGTTACTAAGAGGGAAGGGGTGGATCAAGAACCAATAAAACTTACTTCACCAATTAATCCTTCATATATTATTCTGATCTAGTTGCATGCATGAACAAATGAAAACAATTTAAAACATTCATAACACTTTGACACACAATATGGTGACCTAGAAACCTTCCAAATAGAAAATAAAATTGAGGTGGGGATGATACCCACAAGCTTTAGTACTATAGTAAAAGGTTTCCCTGTTAAGCCTTACAATTGGTTACTTCTAATAACCTACCCTATTAGGAGCAATAAGGACTATTAGTCCACATTCTGAAAGGCTTATACAAACATACAATGAATTATTCACCCTATTAGGAGATTTAGCATAAGACTATTAAGTCCACCTTGTTAGAGGATTTGACTGATGCACCTATTAGGATGAACTAGTGGCTGATCTCTGATCTGCAACTTTGACTTGTATGAGATTCCTTGAATTATAATGATCACCTTGTTCTGATAGATAAGTCTCTACAATTCCTTATACTACTTGTAGCCTTCACTATTTCACGCTCATTTACTTCTTACTTCTTCACATTCATATTACTACAATGGATATGATATAATACATTACATATATACCAATCCATTTAATTATCTTCTAGAGTCAACTACAATACCAAATTCATCATAATTCACAAAGTTTTCCCACTGTTGTAACTCGGGTTCTGAAGACAACTTGGTGATACTCTAACCCTCAGCAAACACTATCAACACTCAGTTCATATTGAAGCTCAGTCCATATTGATCACTTCAAGTAGAAGGAACTCAATTAGCACTATATGACTTAGTGAACATTGAGAAAATCGATAGATACTAAATCACTTAGTTGACACTGCATGGCTTGGTCAACACTAAATCCACTTGGTTAACATTTCTAGCTCAGTAGGTATTTATATGATTGGTTATCACTATAGAGCTCAGTCAACATTATGATCTTCTTCACTTATACTAGAAATCTTGGTAGCCATTCCTATGCTCAAGTAAGACTATACATTATCTCTTAAGCTCAGTAAACACTATAGAACTTGGCAAGCACTATAATCTATCTTAGATACTCAGTAAATACTATGAAGCTTGACATGAACTGCAATCTAACTATTTTTTTCAGTAGCAATTAAAACACTTGGTTAATACTGCTAGAAGGATGGTAAGCTCGATAGCAATGAAACCAACTGACTAAGTGTTAAGTCACGAATAGACAAATGATTTGACCATAAGGTCAACAATCTCACACTTTGGAATTAGTGACAAAAACACTTATCATACCAAAATTTGAATTCTCAAAATTACAAGTCAAAACTCCCTCTATCAACAATTTGGATCTATAGCTTGGTTTTTACTAGTGTCTACTATTGTAGCTCAGTAACTGCTTACTTTTGTTTTTTTCCAAAATTGCTTTTATAAACATATTTTCTACTATCTTTACATATGTTTCCTTTTATATTACTACTCCCCCATACATATATCTACCCTCCATACATATATCTAGAATATAATATAATATTCTCTTCTTTTTCCACTAATCTTAATTAAGAAAGCCTAGATACATCCCTAGAATATAAAACCTACCCAGCTATTATTTTCTTCCACGTCCCATCACTTCATTTAAGAAAATAAATGGCAACATGTACTCATTGTTGCAATTTGAATGCATTATATAAACTTAGCCACCATAACAATAGAGTCATCTCTAGGTACACAAACATAATTCCAGATGACATCTTTAGGAATTGATATCAAACATGAGATAATGACAATTAAGTGAAGCTGTCAATTAAGAGGACATCAATGGAGGCACTAGCTAAATAGATGAATATTTGCACTTGATTAGCTAGAGCCTTCTCAAACCTATTCCATTCCATATATGCAACATGCACTATTGTCCCAGCAATATGCGAGCTTTTGGCATGATTAGGTTTCCATACTAATCATGCCAAAAGCTCGCATATTGCTGTCAATCAAACTACCAAATGTCATATCTTTAACGTGAGCATTGGAAAATGTGCAGACTAGTTATTTCCTGATTTATAAATTTATTTTAAATGGAATTTACAATGAGTGGGTTTTTTGATTTTGTCTTCTTATTATTTCAATCATTGGCTTCAAATAAATCACCATCACCCAATTCGTTGCACATGGAGGAGCTCTCAAAATTAGTTGAGTGAGACTAGTATAAATGAGAAAATTGATTAATATGTTTGAAACAAATTTTTCATTCCATTATATTGAGGAAAAACTCATATTATTTTTATTGTATCTTATCTTATAGAAATTGGCTACAGACAAGACATTCACACTTTAGGTGTTTTAAAAATCTGAATTGAGTAATTAAACATTCCTATGAAAATTTATATCCTATGTCATATGGAGATTTTTTCTAACTCAGTCCACCCTCATTGTCCTTCAACTATCCCATATTTATAGTTATATCTATATGATAAAAATAAGAGTTTCATAGTAGAAACTTAGATAATTGATTGATTTTTTTAATCAATCAGAATTTGGTTTACTTTTAGATTTAGATTGGTAACATAATTTAATTAATTGTACATTACTTTGTTTTAAACTTTTAGTCAATTTAGATTTACAATAAAGAGAAAAATGTTGATAAAAATTTACTTGAGATTAAAATTTAAATACTTATTTAAATTGAAATTAAATTTGAGATAGAAATTCTAAGATTACATTTATGAAAAGATGACGACCTCTTAATTTAAGCATAAAATAGAACAAAATGTAAAAAATATGTAACAATATTAGATACATCATCAATATATAACCAAAAAGAATATAATAACTCTCCTTGTCTACTAGATCTATCGAACAAGGATACTTTTAATTGAGATCTTTTAAATATATAGTGCTTCAACTCTATAAATGCTAAAAACTTGTGAAAGATGAGGTATAGAAAACATACTCCATAAGCAATTAAAGATATTTGATGTGAAATGATGAAAGCATATAAAAAAAAGGCCATGATCATCAAAGATGAAGTAACAATTTGATGCATATAAAATCCATGATAATCTATCTGAAATGGTACAATTGAAACTAAAATGTGGATGAGAAGCTATCAATCATTGTTAAAATGGGAGCCCCATCCTTATAAACATCAAGTTATATTTTGAAGTAAATATATACCCTCTTAGATCATGTAACATGCACAACATAAAACAAGGAACATCATGTGCTATAAGGAATAATAATTCATATAATGTAGCATTGCATCAATATTATAAAGCAGGTACCATCATAAAAAATTCATCAATAAGTTAGTCATCATAATTTTACATAGCCTAAAAGAGAATGGTAAAATGTGTGATTATCACTAGGTCATTTGCCAAAGAATGCTATAAACAAATAGAAAAAGTGAGAAGGTAGCTTATACATAAAGGTTTGCATGAAACTATAGTGCAAGATATGTAGAATTGATTCATCAAATAATAAGAAAAGCAAGAATAACTATACCATTTTGATCTTCAAAGTAGAAAAAAAAACCCAAAAATAGTTAAATGGGTTTATTAGAATTGTCAACTCAGATGATTGTGATTTTATTTGATTAAACACTATATACACCAACCTCAAAAGAAATTTCTTGATCATAATGGTTTTTAGAAATAAAGAGTTATGACATGATGAACCAACTTTCCAAAACAAATAAATTTTGCATCTTTTATGAAAGATAATTTAGTACTCAATAATCAATATCTAAAGTATAATATATTATAAATAGTATCCAAAAATGTCTTGACCATGATCTTCTATATAAATTTCATCAACATGTGATCATCCAAAAATATGTTGGTCATGATCATCCATATAAATATCATCAACACCTACAAATAAATTGAGTTAGTTATAAAATTAATTTCTAAATTAAAGACTTGGAATTCATTAAATTTGAATACACAATTTCCTTACCATCTCCACTTTGCATTGTGTCTCTTATTGTTATTTCTTGGTTACGATCAAGAGAAAAGGGTAACACATGGTCTTGGTTGTTGCATTGAGTATTTAAAATTGCAACATTCACATTCAAATGCTCAAAACTTAACTTATGGATTAAAGGCACACCATTTATCAAAATAGATTTACAATTTATAACTTGCATTGCATCCGTTGTTGTTGTTGTCTTGGGAAAGATATCTTCTTGAGTTTTTGGTCCACCATCTAACACTGCACCACTATTGCATACTTAATATAGAATCATATATTAAAATCAATATACAAACAAAAGAATCAAAATTAATTTATTGTTATTTTGTAAGTTCGTTACCATTTCTAGTTTAGGTTTCATTTTCATAACAAAAACTCACGCTAACTTCCCACTTCCATCAACTAATGGAGTGACATCATCTATAATTGAATACAATTAATTTATTAAGTTTCAAAGAAATATAATAATCATTAAAAATAATTACCCTATGCAAGTTGTATTTCACCTAGAATCATTTGGTTCAAATCAGTGGAGAAAGCTAATCCACATCGTTGACTACTTCCTTGATCATTCAGACCTACAAAATGACATAGATTATCACACACACACACACACACACACACACACACAAGATTTATTGTTATTTAAGTTACTAGAATAATTTTAAATAAATGTACTTACCTTTCTGCATGATAAAATCTCTTTTCTATTGTATTCTTATGCCTAATCGATTGATGACCTTCTTTTTCTTTTCCTTTTTAGATCTTATAGAGGAGAACTAAAAAGTTCCTATTCCTTAGCTCTTTCATATGAGTTTTTCAAGTTATTTG
This sequence comes from Cupressus sempervirens, assembly GCA_028749045.1. NCBI lineage: Eukaryota > Viridiplantae > Streptophyta > Pinopsida > Cupressales > Cupressaceae > Cupressus > Cupressus sempervirens. The sequence goes on along the minus strand of CM053789.1, from coordinate 555,075,291 downwards.
ATTAATCTTTTGATGAGTAAAATAATGTTTACGCATTTTACTTGGACTAAACCATGGTGATATTCATCTCATAGATATTTTCTCTAACCCAGAGACTGATTTGAATTTGGAAGATGAAGAAAAAAATACATGCATGTCTTTTTTAAATCTCCCAACACACTAAATAAACATGATTTTATCTTCTTCTCTAGTTAGTAAATTTTGAAGCAATGAAGTTATGTAAGTCAACTAAATCTAGAAAGTCATCATTGGAAGTATTGTATGATTTCCAACCATCTATTATAGAATAAAAATGACCAAGTTAAAAAATATTTCAAAAATTCTAATGCTTCATTAGAAAATGATGGTTTTGAAAATTACTAGTACTTTGAGCTTCGAAAATGACAACCCCAAGCACATCTTGATCAAGTCTAGATGTACATAACCATCTATAATTTAAAGATTAATTAGTTAATTTTAGAAACATAAAATTATATAATACTTGAGTGCAAAGATAAATTAATGTTACCAATGACATCTTTTTCATAGGAACAACTCCCTCTAACTTCAACACTTTCATCGACCAATATAGTAACATCATCTATAAATTAATAAAATTAATTTACTCAACTAAATTTAGAAAGTCATTGTTAGAAGTATTAGATCTGATTTCTATGCATCTATAAAATAAATTTAACAATGACTAAGTTAAAATAAATACTTTTAAAATTCTAATGCTTCAATGTAAAATGGTGGTTTTGAAAATCACCAGTACTTTGAGCTTTGGCAATGACAACCCCAAACACATTTTGATCTTCTGGATGTATGCAACCATCTATAATTGAAATAATAATAGTTAATTTTTAGAAACATAAAACTATTTAATACTTAAGTCTAAGAATATTAACATTACCAATGGTACCAATTTCATGACAAGAACTCCCTCTAACACCATCATTTTTTGATATTGCTATCAGGATTTAACTATGTGATTTTGAGTTAAACTCATTGACCCATGTTTCATGAGTAGTGATTCAACATGAATCCATCTCTCATGAGAATAAATGGAACACTTATCACTCATTGGATCTAGGTGATGCTCACAAGGGTGAAGCATTGGGACTTCCCAGGAGGTCACCCATCCCAGTACTACTCCAGTCTGAGCACGCTTAACTACGAAGTTTCCTCCACGGATAAATGCAAAGCTTGAAAACCCATTTGCCTCAATGTTAAATCACTACTCATGAAACATGGGTCAATGAGTTTGACTCAAAATCACACAGTTAAATCCTTATAGCAATATTACAATTTGACTTATTGTCGAAATTATCTCCTACTTACCATCATTTTCATCAACCAATGTGGTAACATCATCTATAATTTAATTAAATTAATTCAGTTAGTTGTTAAAAAATAATAATAATCATTAAAAATAACTATTAAACTTAAAGCATAAATGAAACTTACCACCAACTTGATCTTGCTAGTTTATTTTGTTTTACTTTAAGAGATCTAAAAATTTCATCACATGTTTGCATGTGTTTCTTCTTTTTTCCCACTGACAATCACAAACATGTAAATTTGATCCAAATTTCCTAACGAGGTACCCATTTTTTGGATCAGCTTGGCTTCTTACCTTATATGTATTAGGAAGAAGACCATGGGGATAGCAATCTATATCAGCTATTGCTTTTGATCTCTCTAAAGTAGTTATATAATATTATTCCTTTTTGAAGTTAGTCAAGAATCTAGATAACTATAGATATCTTTTATTTTTATAATATGGCTCTACCCTATGGAGAAGCATATGAATTAGCCAATTCATTCTCCTTGTGCATTTCTTAGAAAGATCACTTAAATAATGACTCTTAATTTGAAAATGACATGACTCTATAGCTCCATTAGTTTCTTGGTTTGCATGGGAGAAACTTTGGGACAAAAATTTCCCACATCTCTACACACACAAAAAATGATGTTTGAGCTTGCACTTTAAACAAATTAAAATATATAAATACATATCAACATAATGATATTTTAATTGACTTACCAATGTGTCAGAAGGATCTTTCAAATTTTGCTCCATGTGTTTTTTTGTATAAAAGTTGTTTCTATGCCATCTAATAAACCTTCACCTTTCACAAAGTGAGGGAGTCTTTCAAGAGGGATAACAACACACAAGTCTATCTGTTGGTTATTATCATTTCCAATAGGTGTCCATTCAAGTTCGTAACTTGAGAAATGATTTCCTTGATTTGGGATGTCTTGCATGTCTAGTTTGATAAGTGACTCCCATTTATTCTTTCTACCCATCCTAAATAATATCAATACTATTAGAGGACCTAGGTATATTGTTTAAATATATATTTTTAAAAATAGATTTTGGAGTGATGTCATTATATCTATTGTTTAATATCCTCAAAACTATGATTTACTAATATCAAAATCATATAAAAATAATTTTGAACTTTTGAAAGCTAATTTAATATCATTTATAAAATAGAATTCATATCCCATGGTTGAAATTTTGGTTTGACATTAGTGCAAGTGGATGTAAGATATTTTATGATATAAGTGTTAGATAAAGGTTGTTCATTGTATGATAGGGATATATGATAAAGACGCACATGATGGTCTAAATTAACACAAGATAGTTTATATATGATAATGGATTTTTATAAGGATGTTATGATGGATTAAGTAATTATCCAACCTAAGAAATGGGTATCTATGAAGATGTTTTATCACAATTTGGATACTATGATGGTATCCTCAACATAAGAGATAAATGTTTATGATGAAATGGGAAAACAAAAGGATGACAACAATTTGGATGGTGATCAAACCTTTAATATCAATGTTATGAAGATCTAATCAAGGTAAGTATGAATCTATAAGAAATTTAAAACTATATGTAAGGAAACTTGGCAATAAAGAATATAACCGTTTCCACATAACCCATAATAGATCTGAAATAAACACGGAATTAAAATCCACATGCAAGAGAATAGAAAACATACCCACAAAATGTGACACAAGATATACCCTGGGAAACCCTCATTGAGGGAAAAACCCAGCCTCCAAAAGCATCCATCACCATGTATTATTCAGCAAAAAATACCATTGCCATACAACCATGGAAGCTTTCATGGCCATAGCCACAACCGAGAAAACTATGTGAACAAGCATGAATCCACACATCCCATGCCATGCTTTCAACCTTCACAAATGCTCCCTTGGCTAACCTGTCAAGCCTTGTCCCGCTCGACTCTTGCCTTTTGTCTTCTCCTTGTCACTCTTTCTCTCTATACAAAAACTACCCTTGTGGCTGCTTATATAGTAACAAGTCCCACAAAACCACTAAGTGGTATTACATAAACCATGTGCTAAAACCATGTGCTACCTAACCCACCGACCCCACATTTAATATTGGGCATTTAATTCTTTTCCCCAATATTAAATAATTACATAAAATATTATCACAATGTTACAATACAACTCATCAAGAATATTCCATGGGAATCTTTTCATGTTGCACGTCCATCTAGGTACAACATTACATAATAAAAATAAAATAATAAAATAACAATATTATGCAATGTGTGCAACACCCATTATCTCAACAATCTCCCAATTGTTGTATACATTGCATAGGGTCAATCCGTAGCCACACAAATGAACAAGGGAACAATCCCTCCCAGCACATCCACCATCATGGATCAAAGTACACCAAGTGCTCCATCCTAGTACCCGCAACAAAATCAAAGTATCCAGCATCTCAAACATGAATGATCTCACCTCCTATTATGCCACTCCCATTGGACATACATAGAAGCCATCCAAAGAGAAAACCACCCAACCTGTCGCATTAGAAGATCATAAAATTCTGTACCAACTGAAATTCCAAGCACAAAAACCTTATCCAAAGGTAATCACATGTATCCGTAGTTGTCAAAATATCCATAGCTGAAATAGCACCCACAGCAAAGTGCCAAACCCATCCAACTATCCATACCTCAAAGGTATAACAAGTGAATCTCATATCACTGACATATCCAATTTGCAACCTGCAATCACAAGCCTCAAGAGCAATACCTGCCACATATATACCAAGAAGCTCCCACTACAAAAGATAATGTCAAATCTATAACCAATCCACTCAACACATCTCAAAGAAGTGAATCCATGTAGTATCAAGGACATCCACAATACATAAACTGATATTTTGCAAGAACAACTCTCATAACAAGTCTCCAATGCTCTCCCAAGTTCTCCACAACCAACAGAGGAAAGAGATAAAGGAATAACCATGTCATCTCTCACATGACATACATGAGCACAAACTAGTGATCACAATCTCCAACCAATCTCAAATCCAATGTAGTCAAAACTGAACATCTAGGAAGATAACCAAGACTAGAGAAACCATGCAAATCATAACCTGTATCATGTCCTTCTACACACACCTCTAGATGTAAACTGTGCAAGTTTGATCTCCTCCATAAAACCCCAACAAGAAGCCTCAACAACACCCAAACCATACCATATAACTACTCATGGATGTAAGCCTCTCACAAGAAGATCAAAATCAATAAAGCCATTCCTAAACCAAGGAATAACCATTCCTAATCCAAGGAATATGCCCAATATAAAACCATCTCAAACTCAACTAGCATAACAACATATGCACATGGAGATAACCAATGTTTAACCATCTCTCAAATGAACCCTCCAGAACTAACTCATGTACCATAGCTCAAGATCCATATCCATGAAAGACAAGCATAAATATAATGCAATTGAGAGAAACAATGGGCTATACCTCTCAAGTAGCAAACTGCCGAGTAGACCAAGAGTGGGGAATGAGAATGCTCATCAAGATACCCAAGTCTCCAACCAAGACTCATCTAAGAAAAATCTCCTCTCAAGTCCATATCAGGTGACTGCCCCTCAGACTTCCTGTTGAAACCATCAACCGTCTCAAAAAATACTTCTCTAATCCAAGAGAAATCAGCATCACCACCGTCTCTAAGTATCCATGAGCACCTGTAACCAATCAATCCATGCCAACTCCAAATGCAACATAGCAATATCATCAAGTGTCCAGCTTATGATTAGTGTACTCAATACCAAGAAACTAAACCAAGATCAATGTCAAAGTTCCAACCATGGCCTTAGGAACATAAACATGACAACATGATCTAACCATCTCAACTAAAGAGATAACATGCTCCATATGAACACACCATAACATGTCACAACTCTAAACGCGTATCAAGAGTATACCATGACATAATAATGAAAACCATCCTCATACCAAGGATAACATGTCAAATAAAAGCATAAACCACACCTTTGCCAAGAACCTTGTAAGTCCTCAAGATGCAACCATCTCCACACACCATAAAGAAAACCATCTCCACATACCAGGAAGAACCATCTCCACATACCATGAAGATAACCAAGAACTCCATGAGTCCTCAAGATCTAACCATCTTCAAACACCATGAAGATAACAAGTGCACCATGCAAATGTCAAAGACGCTTCTGCAGCAACAGGATCTAAGACAAACCTCTAACATCTGTAAACACTCAATAAATATATCAATGCCAATAACTCCCACTTAACTGTGGTACCAAGTCACCTATGGCATCATAAAATCCATCCTCTCCAAACCAAGAAGATATAAACCAAACCAAGAACTAATCCTGCACTGTCACCCCATCACTGTCACAAGCTCCCACTAAACCGTGTATCCAAGCTATCCATGACATCATGATGAAAAACCATCTTCTAACCATGAGAATCAACCAAGGCATCAAACCATCAAAGAACTCAAAGTGCACATCATGAGCTCCTCAAAAGAAACCAAATAACCATGATCCTCAACCAAGAAGATATACCACCATAACTGAATCAGAAATTCAAGCTAATGAACATCAAGGATGTACCTGTATATCCAATCATGTCATGCCAAAATCTATGGCACTATGATCACATCCATGAACCGAGCATCTGGCTCTAAATATGTCCAACCTGTCAGCATAGTCAACCACAATCCTCCACCATGAATGTCCCTGGTAACAACATCTCATCCCTTCTACATGAAGAAAATAGTAAATCATGTGACTTAGGGCATAGACAACCCAAATCCAAGCCACCAATCTGAATATGCATCAATAATGAAAGATCAATGGGCAAAGACAACCCATAACCAAGTTATAAATGCAACCTGTAAGTATAGACCGCTTACAACACTGCACAACTTGTAGACCCAACAAGTCATCATGCATATCCAAACCAAACACTAATAACCATATCATCATGAGACCAATCAGAAATATGAACTAAGTATACAATGATATCAAATCTTAAATTTCCAATGCCATAAACTCACAATCTTACCATAGTCAAAATATACCTATAAACTGTTCAGATTAATATATCAACAAATAAATCATGCCAAACCTGCACCAAATCTGAACCAATTTGTAGAGCTCTCCAAGAGCTTTCCATTGACTACTCGAAGTCCAAAATTCGACTCCATATGCCCAAGTTATGCCCCAATTCGTGCTCAAAATAAATAAGATCTGACTTTAGGGCTCTCAAAACCTGACAAAATATCAAAATCATAGAACCAAACCTACACCATCTTGTAGTGCTCTGAATTAGCTTTCCAACGCCTATAAGAACTCTGAAATTTGATATTCTGAGAGAAAGTTATGGCTGTTTTACTAAGACAGTCTTTTTACCATTTTCAGTACGATTTTTCATTTTTAATTTTTTCAGTGACGAAAATTCCGATGGGATTAAATTTGATGGCCATCATGGGCTGAAACTAAAAAACTCTTTCATTTCCTCTGAACATGGCCAAACTAGGGCATATTATATATCAAATTTTATGAAAATGTCGACTCGGATCCAATGGTGAGGTCTATTTTTACCCAAGAGGTCATTTCTACATGATACCCCCCAAAACCCTCATTTAAATGAAACATCCAAAAAAATATTTTTTTCCAACAATTTCACATGCTCAAATATTTTAACATCCCATCATAATAGCAAACCCAAAGTCCTCAGATCTGCAATAAACCATTCATATATCTTGCCCTTTCTTTTATCCTCTCATGCATTCCCATGGATTCAATCTAGGGTTACAATAATAAAACCATAGCTCTGATACCACTTGTAAGGAAACTTGGCAATAAAGAATATAACCGTTTCCACATAACCCATAATAGATCTGAAATAAACACAGAATTAAAATCCACATGCAAGAGAATAGAAAACATACCCACAAAATGTGACACAAGATATACCCTGGGAAACCCTCATTGAGGGAAAAACCTAGCCTCCAAAAGCATCCATCACCATGTATTATTCAGCAAAAAATACCATTGCCATACAACCATGGAAGCCTTCATGGCCATAGCCACAACCGAGAAAACTATGTGAACAAGCATGAATCCACACATCCCATGCCATGCTTTCAACCTTCACAAATGCTCCCTTGGCTAACCTGTCAAGCCTTGTCCCGCTCGACTCTTGCCTTTTGTCTTCTCCTTGTCACTCTTTCTCTCTATACAACAACTACCCTTGTGGCTGCTTATATAGTAACAAGTCCCACAAAACCACTAAGTGGTATTACATAAACCATGTGCTAAAACCATGTGCTACCTAACCCACCGACCCCACATTTAATATTGGGCATTTAATTCTTTTCCCCAATATTAAATAATTACATAAAATATTATCACAATGTTACAATACAACTCATCAAGAATATTCCATGGGAATCTTTTCATGTTGCACGCCCATCTAGGTACAACATTACATAATAAAAATAAAATAATAAAATAACAATATTATGCAATGTGTGCAACACCCATTATCTCAACACTATATAGAGCTAAGTAAAACCTAAGACTTTAATGTATGAATCTATATGAAAATGGTGTGGTGGTAAGTGAACCTATAACCTAAGACATGTATGTGCCTGAAGATGTTATATGACTATGGATACTATGATTTGGCGGCATTAACCTAGGAGATAGATATCTATAATGGTGTTAATCTAGCTTGTAGAAAGAAAATTCATCATTATATATTTGTGGAATAAAAAGAAGAGATGTGATTATAAACCTATGGTTGAAAGGATAAAGTCAACATTTTCCTTCAAGTAGAGAGGTTGTAACTTAACATGACAAACACACAAAAAAAAACTTATAAGAATTATTTAAGTAGGAGTGACTCTTAGTATGGGGCAATAAATTTATATGTCCATTAAATTCTAACAGTTTAAAACTAATAGCTTTGTAAAGTATACCAAAAAAAAATAAAAAATTATTGAATGCTTCATCATTTATTTTTCAAATGTATATGTATATATATAAACACACATACACATAAACATATACATAAATAAGAATTAATACGTAAAAGTTAATATAATTTAATACTTCAAATAATAAATACCCAAGAGTGAACACATTATTTCACTTGATTGAAATAGATGATTTAAATGATTTTAAGATATATAATTAATATCTAAATATTAAATTATGATGTTGCTATTATAAATTAAATTATTACTATCTATATTCAACTTAGTGCAACTTAAAGATTGAAGAAGAAACCTACTTACTTGATCTATGGTGTCCAATATGGAGAAACAACTGTGTTTGATTACAAATAACTTTAAAATGCCTATACATACTTAAAAATATTGTTGATAAGAGATGTGATTTATTATGTTTATATCTATGCACCCATCCCCACACATCTATTATTCCATCTAAAATTAGCACTTCTATGTGTGAACCATTTTTTCAAGCATAAGATCAATCTTCTAATTATGAACACAATACACTTAGAAAACTCAAATCCAACTTGGGCTTGACTCCTATCCATTAAATTAACTATTAAAATAATTTCTTTTCTCTTAACTAGGTCATCTAATAGAAAAACAAGAATTGTATAGATTCAAAGCAACTTACCAAATTAGTAATAAGAAATATATTTAAAAAATTGACCTAGTTACACTTGGAAGACAACCAAGCCTATCCACATACCATTGTATCTACTAAAACAAAACAAAACAAAGTAGCTTTAGATGTACATACATAACAAAATAATGAAAATGTGAAAGACAAAGCAAAACAAATTGTTTGACTGTATGAAGTTCAATTATTTATAAAGAAGAAGAAGTAGTTGAAATCAAAATATTCCATACTTAGCTTTGCCATACTTATATTTATTTCTAGAAAGGAAAGGTATGTGTACTACACCTTATATGCTTCACTTACTTGGATGGTAAATTTCTTAGCTTATATTGTATTGTTTAAGTGTTTGTCTAAGAAAAAAATAATAATCAATTTTATCTATGATCTAATACTCAATCATTTATAATGGAAGATGCAATATAGTATTTTAGTTGTCAGATTTTAATTTTGTATATTCCTAAACTTCTAAATGATATTTGGATTTTTAGATTTTTATTTGTATTGTACTAATAAAATTATTTTCTAGAGTGGAAGACAAATGATCTTTCCAAATATTTTTAATAAACAATTAATTTAAATAAATTTGATTAATCTAAACTTTTTTAAAAAAATCAAAAATCATCCTTCCTTCCAATTTTAAAGACAAGAAAACAATTGTGATTATAATTTATTACATAGTAAACTGTCCCTCAAAGCAATAGAAACTGATAGGATAAGCATCACCTTACATCAAAAATAAAAGAATAAAGGTGTACCATATTCAATGAAAGTAAAAAGCAATTACCATTATCTTTATATGATTTTTCTATTAAAATAGAAAGAGAGAGTTGAATTTCTAAACAAAGTTTTTTATTCATCAGAAAAGATTTTTTGCAAGATTTTTTGAAAATTGGTTTTTTCCTTTATGAAAACAATGTGTATTGTCTTTGTTTTCCTTTATACAACTTAAATTTTTTATATTTTTGTTAGGTATTTTCTTCTATTCAAATTGGTATGGTTTTAATGTGTATATTTTATCATTAATATTTTGAATTATATTCTATAATCTATTATTATAAGGCCACCTATTTTTCTATTATAAAATAGATTCAAGGAAACTTCATAGTGTCAAATCTTAGGCCATCTAACATCAAAGATAATTTCTGATGACTGTGGGACTGAGGACAAATAAATAGATTGGGTTATTGTTTAAACATAATAGACTTCCTTCGATGTATTTTTAAAAATTGAAACACTAAAAATTTGAAGTTTGGTTGAAGATAAATTTTTCAACAAGCTTAGAACAAGAAAAAAATTCAAAGTGACAAAATAATTGATAAAGATATCACTGCCATCAAGAATGGGAATACTCATTAGAAAAATGATATTTAAAATAGGAAAAATAAGTCTTTTCAAAGGGAATAGTGGCATTTATTTTCACTCACTCACAACACTAACCCCAAAAGATTTGAGCTACACTTACATAGACAACAAAAATTGTAAAATAAAATTTGGTTGGAATAGGAAAAAAAATGAGCTATCCCCAATATTGACACTCTAAAAAATTTCTCTATGCAACAAATAGCCTAACAAGGAGCAAGGATGATAAACAGACCAATGCAATTATATTCTTCCTTAAATACAAGAAAATATCTTAGAGAAACTACCTAGAGATGACCTGATACCACCGCTCAAGAAAATTCTTGTTTCACTTGTTCCAGTTGCTGCTATGTGAAGATGGTGATGTCTTCTATGGCCAAAACCATATTCAACCAACACTCAAACAAGAACTCGACATTCATTGGCAAGAATCACCCAAATAAAAATGCAGAACTCAAAGGTAAGAAATAATAAGTCATGTATTCATAAAGCCCGCTCACTATAAATGCCAAATAGAATGAATTGTTGAACCCAAAAATAACCAATCCGCACATTGTCCAATGCTCATGTGAAAGATATGGCATTTGGTAGTTTGATTGACGATAGTCGGTGGGCTTTTGGCACAGTTAGTACAAAAGTGTAATTGACTTATGACACTTCTGGCAGGACTAACAGGGACAAAGTGCATGCCACATATATAGAATGGAATGGGTTTGGGAAGGCGCTAGCTAGTCGGGTGCAAATATTCCTTGAATTATAATGATCACCTTACTATGATACATAAGTCTCTGCAATTCCTTATACTGCTTGCAGCCTTCACTATTTCACACTCATCTGCTTCTTACTTTTTCACATTCATATTACTACAATGGATATGATATAATACATTGCATATATATCAATCCATTTAGTTATCTTATGCAGTCAACTACAATACCAAATTCATCATAATTCACAAAGTCGTCCCACTATTGTAACTGAGGTTTTGAAGACAACTTGGTGATGTTTTGACACTCGGCAAACACTATCAACAATCAACAAACTCTGGCACTTGGTTGACGTTGAAGCTCGGTCCATATTGATCACTTCAAGTAGCAAGAACTCGGTCAGCACTCTATGACTCAGTGAACACTGAGGAACTCGGCAGATATTGAATCACTTGGTTGACACTGCATGACTTGGTCAACACTGAATCTACTTGGTTAACACTGTGAGCTCGATAGACACTGATATGCTTGGTTAACACTATGATCTTCTTCACTTATACTAGAAAGCTTGGTAGCCATTGCTACGCTCAGGTAAGACTGTATATTGTCTCTAAAGCTCGGTAAACACTATAGAACTTGGCAAGCAATGTAATCTGTTTCAGATGCTCGGTAGATACTATGAAGCTTGGCATGAACTAAAACCTGACTATTTAATATGGTAGCAACTGAAACACTTAGTGTTTAACACTGCTAGAAGAATGGTAAGCTCAGTAGCAATGAAACCAACTAGCTAAGTGTTAAGTCACTAATAAACAAATGATTTGACCATAAGGTCAAAAATCTCCCCCTTTGGCATTAGTGACAAAAGCACTTATCATACCAAAATCTGAATTCTCAAAATTTCAAGTCAAAACTCCCTTTATCAACAATTTGGATCTGCAACTCGATTTTGATTGTTGTCTACTGTTCTAGCTCGATAACTTGTTACTACATTTTTATTTTTTATTTTAAATTACTTTTATAAACATATTTTCTGCTATTGTACATGTGTTTCCTTTTATATTACTACTCCCCATACATATATCTCTCCTCCATATACATATATCTGGACTACAATATAATCTTCTTTTCTTTTTTCAATAATCTTAATTAGGAAAGCCTAGATACATCCCTGGAATATAAACCCTACCCAGCTACAGTTTTCTTCCACATCCCATCACTTGATTAAAAGAAAATAAAAGGCAACATGCACTCATTGCTGCAACGTGAATGCATTATATAAACTTAGCCACCATAACAACAGAGCCATCTTTGGGTACGCAGACATAATTGCAGACGACATCTTGAGGAATTGATATCAGACATGAGATAATGGCAATTAAGTGAAGCTGTCAGTTGAGAGGACGTCAATGGAAACGTGAATAACACGCTTGTAACGGATAACACGAAAAGCACAACGCCCTGGGTCCAGTCTTTACATGTTATTCATTTCTCCCATCATCGCCTTTTATTCCAACCACGAAGGACTTGAAACTATGGCTATGCAGCAGCCCATTTAATACTGTCACTAAATTTCATATTAATTTTAAACATTTAAGTAGTCTTTTCATGTGACTCTGCAAAGGAAAACACTCGAATTTTACCTATAAATACTTGCTTGGGGAGGCATCTTTGCAAGCCATGGTGTGGTGTTTCCACAATATTATAGTCGTCAGAGAGAGTAATTTGCGTGCAAGATGAGTAGAATGGGTTTATCTAGTTTAGCTGTCTTCTCTATTTTGACAATGTTGGCGCTCTGCTTGTCTTCTTCAGCAGATGCTACCGATGCAACCACCATTATCGTTGGGGTTGGAATGTCAGGTATCTCTTTGTTTTAATGATGTTATGGTGTTGACATTTGGGTATTTCGTTTGTTGTTTAAATGCAACTCTTTTACATGCAGGCATAATGGCGGCAAAGACATTGTATGAGAAGGGGATAAAGGATTTTGTAATACTGGAGGCGACGAATAGGATTGGGGGGAGAATGCATAAGAAAATGGTGGGCGGGTACCCCATTGAGATGGGTGCCAACTGGGTGGAAGGCGTAGGGTCGCCAAAGAATGTGAATCCTATCTGGACTCTGGCAAATAAATACAACCTATGGACATTTAAGTCTGATTGGGAAAATATTAGTTACAATATTTATGATCAGAGTAAGTCTAATTGTGTACATGAGAAAATCCTTAAAATTCCTCAGGAACGAACATTACCTTTTCAACTTTTAAATTTCTGGGCACTTTAGTGGGTAGTGTGATTAGGTGCATGAAATGTTTTTTAACTTGTATTTGATGTATATAAGTTTGTTAGGTGAAAAGTTCATAGGGGTTTTATAGAAATAAGTAGATAAAGTTATAATAGATGGGTGATGTTTATGTAGTTTTTTTTTCTAGTATTTTGGGATAAGGAGTTCAAATTTAAAATTTTGATGTAAATGATTGGCACATTCTTGTATGTTGTGAATCTTCATGTTATTTGTAACTTTATTATATTCAGAAAATAGTAGTTCTTATTTCAATTTACTTATTGTCTATAAGAATTAATTGATAATATTTTTGGGTTCTGATCATGTGCAATTTTTGTTACTATGTGTTCTTCAAAAAGAATATTCAACTAACTCAAATTTGAATGTGAATGATCTGAATATCCTTGTCAGGTCAGTCCATGATGTAATGTCTTTTTGTCTCCAGTTTCTCTAAAGTAAAATAGTATCAGTTTCTATTTTACCACTCTTCTTAGATATCATCCACCTTCCATTTTGCTCATGCCTATGACTTAATCTGGTTTTATAGGTGATTTAAGAACATTTAATTTATATGTTTTCACTTAATGTATGCTTACTTCATGCAAGTTCTTTTCTAGATTTGATTGTGTGAGTTTTTCATTATCAATGTTTTCGATCACACTGTGTGATCTATCATAGGGATGAGCTAGAGGAAGATTTTTTTATATATATTTCAAATCCTACACTTTACCATTCTTGATGGAATCACTTTTTGTAATCTCAAATGTTAATGCTAAAAAACACACACAATCAAACTTGCATCACAAAAAGAATGTGAAAATTTGACAATGTTGGTATGTTTACTTTTCAAAAATTATTTTCTTATTTCTCTGAATTTATAGATGGTTGTACTATTTTGATATAAAGATTTTGTTATTTGATGCCTAATTGTATTGTTTAGACTATTATTTTTAATTTTCATAACCTATATAATAAAAATTTACAGGATTAATTTTAAACCTATAATTTTATTTTTTAATATTAATTTTATTTTAAAAATTCCTTCTATAATTATCTTCTCAACTATTTAAAATTCAATTATGTTTTGAGTTATTTAAAGTCTAAACTATTTAAAATCTTTCCTCTCCTATAATGAAATCATTGATTATTTATTGAACTCTTTAGACCCGTACTTTACGTCGAGGTTTTACAATTATTCATTGGTACGCTAAATAAGAAATATCTTGTTCAGGGGAGGCATTTTGCCCCAGTCAGTGGTGGCGGAGCCATTCGAGAGAGCAACGGCCTCCTCAAACTTCTGTGAAAATCTGTCAACAACATTCACGGCAAATGGAGAGGAAGACATCTCACTCTTAGCGGCACAGCGAGTTTTCGGGCAGTGAGTATCCATTCAACCGGATCACTCTACTCATATTGTTGTTACCACACAAGGATAATGAATGTTTTGGGTTTCTGGAATCGTAATGCAGTGTTCCAACTACTCCCCTGGAGACGGCCATCGATTTCTTCTTCTACGATTTTGAAATCGCAGGTTGTTGTCAAACTTGTCGCCCGTTAAGTCTCAAATTAAGAACAAAAATGAATATATTATTGAAAGTGGTGATGATGATGATGGGGTTTTGGCATGCAGAACCTCCGCGTGTAACGAGCCTAAAGAACGTGGAGCCGGTTCCTTCCTTTGAAGACTTTGGAGAAGATAATTACTTTGTGGCAGACTCGAGAGGTTACGAGCACGTTCTGCACAGATTGGCCCAAGAATTCCTTCAATCCAGCAACGGAAAGATTATTGACAAACGCCTCAAATTAAACAAGGTTGCGCCTCAAAAATCTTCTCATTGCAACTTTTCCAAAATGTTTCTTAAAAGCCGTGCTTTGATATAGATTTTAATTGTTTATACAAGGAGTATAAAAACATACAGATGTCTGAGCAACCATTGTGTTGTAGGTGATGCGTAAAATCGAGTACAGTGACAGCGGCGTGAAAGTGTCGACAGAGGAATGATCGGTTTACACTGCAAAGAACACCATTGTCTCCGTTAGTGTCGGAGTGCTGCAGACTAAGCTCATCGAGTTTAAGCCCGATCTTCCAGTAAGATTAATGACTCTCTCACCTTTAACAAGATAATTCAAAGTTGGAGTTGCGATATTTTATGCATATCATGATGTGGCAGATGTGGAAGCTGCTAGCAATATACAAATGGGACATGGTGAACTATTGCAAGATATTCATGAAATTCCCTTACAAATTCTGGCCAACCGGAGGACCGGGAACGGAGTTTTTCATGTACGCCCACGAGAGAAGCGGCTACTATAATTTCTGGCAGGTAAAATCCACATTTTCGAAAACTCTTTAAGATTTTTTCTTTGGTTCGGATTAATCGCATGAAAATAATATAGTAGATTAGTGTAAACTGTAACAGCATTTGGAAAACGAGTATCCTGGAGGGAACCTTCTGATGGTGACAGTGCAAGACGAGGAAGCGCGAAGAATAGCACAGCAGCCCGAAGAAGAGACCAAAGCCGAAATCATGGCTGTTCTAAGAAAGATGTTTGGCAATGGCATTCCAGAAATGTCTCATATTTTGATCCCCAAATGGGGTCAAAATCGTTTCTTCATGGGAACTTATTCAAACTGGCCGATTGGTGTCACCGTGCAAGACTTCTACGAATTAAAGGTTTACAGTTAAATATTCTCTTCTCCACTTTCTTCAACAACACCAGCCCCCTCCAAGCCTAAATAACAATGATATTTGGGTTATTGCAGGCACCCGTAGGTCCTATATTTTTCACCGGCGAACATACCAGTCAGAAGTATAATGGATTTGTCCACGGTGCCTGACTTGCCGGTAACAGATTGGGAATGGTTTAAATATTATATATTGAGTTTATTTGTTGATCTGTAAGATGATGAAGATTAATTATTATTATTATGTGTTGTAATTAGTTATTATTTATTAAGTTTAAGTAAACTCGAATCCAAGACTTTCTACATAAGAAACTCACAATTTATTTTGTACAATTTTTTTATTTTCTTCCATAACTAGATCTTAACTAGATTTATGCTGAAAATTCTACATATTACATTGAACAGGCATGGACACAGCTAATATGGTGTTGGATTGCATTAACGATGGTAACTGTGCGAACAATTCAACGCTCATAAAGAAGACAACCGTACTCGCAGATGATCGCCCTCATCCACAGATCAAACGGGTAAACAAATTTCTCGTAGCCTCTTTTGCGGAAAAACCATAAAATTTTATTTCGAATTTCTAACCCAAAATGTTGTGCATGAGATATTAAGCTTAGTCACTGAAGGATCGCGTGAATTTTCCAGAGAAAACGAAAATTATTCCCTTTCAAGGAGGGGACAAAAATATCTAGAGATTGAAACTTAAGAAGCCATAATTGCTGGTCTCTATTTGTTTGTAAATAGTTTCATACATCATTTTAATATGTGAAGCACTGATCTATGTTTGTACCTTAATTTGCAGGGGAAAATGTCAGGAAGTCGGGCAAGAAGAAAGGCTCAAATTTCCCGAAAGTTTTCGATGTGAGGGGAAAACGTGGAAATATGATCTACTTAGATAAATCTGAAGTGTGTTATTATTAACTTAGCCTATTAGATGCAGGATTTTAATTTCTTGGCACTCTTACAATTTGACTATAATTTCATAAAATAATATTTTATAATTTGATAATTTTCCTTCTCGTTAATAATTTAATTTTAAAATTTTAATATTGCAGATTTGATATTTTTAAAGCTATAATATGCATTGAAATGTTTTGGTGAAAAAAAGACGATAGAGACAGCTTTTATGCATTGAAATGTTTGGTTGATTCAATGGATTAATGTAAAGATTATTGGATGTTTATGCATAGAATATTTATTGAGTATAAATTACTTAATTGTTTTAAATCAAAAATGTTAATGCAAGATTAATTAAATGAGATTTTATAATTGATCATTTTATGTAATGTATAGTTATATTGTTTAGTGAAAAATATTATTAATATATTTCAATATTTTTATATAATGTATGCCACTAATTTCTTTAGCATCTATTATATGTAATATTTATTTAATCATTTTATTATCTTTAAATCTTCTTTTGTTAATGTCTTGTTGAAATTCTCTTAATTTATGATATTCTAAATAATTAGAAGTGTTTATACAATTTATTTTTTAATCCTCAATCAATGATTATATAAATCTTAAAGGACAAGTTTTCTTTTTCATAATGTAATCGAGGATTGGTTATTATAAAATATGAAGGTTTGATACTCTAATCATACATCAAATGTAAAAATATTCTCAACAAGTTTTAAGTCTTTGACATGCTAATGACTTGTTACAATAATGTATTTGGGTTGAGCCCCTTTAATCATACATCTAATGTGAAACTATTCATAACACACTTAAACTTTAAGCTTGTGTTCAAATGCTCTTTTAGGATGCTAATTTTTAGATCATTGTTTAATAATATAACCCATCCCTTTCCTCTTCAGAGATACATCCTTCAAGGATACATCTCTAGATTCATATGATACAATAGAATGTATGCATTCAATTTTCTAGCAATATGAATCTCATTTTAGGAATATATTTCCCCAAAATAATGTTGTTATTAATTTGCATTATGTTGATGGCAGTTTATTATTCTTGTAAAATTATGAAAAGGGAATTTATAATACTATACATGTTTTAGAGTTGCATTGTGTTGTATTTTCTTCTAATTTTTTTCATGAAGAAATTGGATTCTTGATTATTATTGGATGGTACTATCCCCTAGTGCATATCACATGAATGAAAATATACCATGAACAATGAAATTATGAGGTATCTAATGTTATTTTTTATCCTTTTAGTTACACTCTCTAATATACCAAATTTGGTTTATCAATATGGTCAAAGATAAACTATTTTAACAAATAGTATTACATTCTTCTCTTTAGTTGGAAGAATCCAAGTTGCTAATAAATAATTTGGACCGCTCATGTTTACTAGTCATCATGTTGACTTTTCTCTGGCAAAGGTTATGTTGACTTAATTAAAATCATTAGATGTCTCTCATAGACTTGATGGGAATATGGAATGAGATTTACATCCACCTCGTGGTCTCATTGAATTCAACCTATGAAAAAATGTGATTTCAGATTAATTGATCCAAAGACTTGAGGGGTAAATGGATCATCAAAGTTGTTAAAGGGGAAGGGGCTTCAAAAATCCTTGTCCAAAACAAAATCAACATCGTCTCTAATAAAGAAGAAGTGGCTAGTTGTGGGCCAATTAGACTGCATGCTCCATTTTTTTCTATCGAGGCCTCACCTTCTCTCAATTCAATTTAGAAAGAGTGAAGAAATTTATCATATTTTAATATGGATAGATGCCTCTCCCCAACATGATTTTAGATTTTCCACCTCATCTTTGGTGAAGAATATATTATGTAACTTGGTCAGACTCTGGCTTTAAGTTATCATAAATTGTCATGTTTTCTATTTATAAAAGGCATCAATAATGTGTAAAATCTTTGGAATGTCAATACTCTAAAATGACTAGCATGGGATGTTGTTAGATCCATAATTAACTTGAACAAGCATAAAAAAATTCTAATTTTTGTTGAGTCATTGGATCAATTGTAATTATCTATGAAGCATTATACCCCAACTCAATGTAGTTTATTCAAATATTGGCTATGGTATTCAACATATCCTTTCATATTTTTTCTTCTCTTTAATTATGATATTTTTACCATTTGAATTGGAAGCAAATCAATTTAGTGATTTTTTAGCTCCTCTTTAGTAAATTTTTGAACTTCACTCACACTTGTAGACACTTGTCTCAATCTCCCTCCCTGTTTCTTAATTGAATTTTGGGTAGGATCTAAAACATCCTCCTTGACCTTTTTCTTTCTTCCTTGTGAAAAAATTGAGGTAGCACAATTCCTATAGGTCATCCTCCCCTCTCTCATTTGACCCTCTTTTTTCACTTAAATCACAATTCCTCACTTGTCATGTGATAAAACTAGATGGCATTGTGCATTTGAGATTATGAGAGGGTCACATTCCAGATAAACTATAAGGTGAGGGATGAGGCCTCTCACTTGGCATGAGAGATGAGGTTGTTCCTTACTCAAGGCCCTATTTTGGCTTCCCTTGGTCCTCTTTCAAATTTGTGGTTCATCATGCTCATTTTGCTAGCTCCCATAGGGTTTCATCTCCAAATCACTATAAATCAACCTTGTTGGCTTCATTTGACAATATAAAAATGAATGATGTTGGACATGGGCTAAAGAATAGCTTTGTGGACATCCCAATTTGATGTAACACCAATTTCAAGGTGGAGACCAAAGAATTTGTTATTCGTTTATTGAAGAAAAGAGGAGATTAACACTTCTATGAAGCATTCAAGACATCATAGAGTTGAAAACTAATTGTGAAGATGGATAGAGTAATTTATCTCTTGGTGTCTTGGTTTGTTTTTTATTTTATTTTTAGATATATGCTTTTTCTCTTCATAATTATATAGTTGTAGGCACTTGAACACATATTAATTATATTTTCATACTAGAGTTTCACTCTGGGGAGTTAGATCTTGGCATTTATAGATTACATTAGATATCAAGCTTGGAATTTTGAATTACTACTCCATATTCATGAGAACAATACACATTACACTATACTTAATGAATATCCATAGAGGTGGAAATCACCAAAATAAGGGGTTGACTAAGACAAACCCCTATACAACCAAGACACACACTTTTAGATATAGGGAAAGTGCACCAAGACGTTAAAAAAGGGGTTATAAGTGGAAACTTTTTTTCTAAAATCAAGTAAACTAAACTTGGATGAGATTTTTGGGGGTCATCCACTTAAAATGACAAGATGTACAACTTAAAATAATATAAATTATAGTATTTTGAATCTACTTTCTAAACTACTAGATTCTTTACATAATGGATAATATTAGGTGGGTCAAACCCTATGCACAAAAAAAATAGTTCCCAATTTCTTAGAAAATTAACATAGTTATTTTTTGGTGCAACACAAAAGACCTAGTTATACTTAGTATTTTTCAAATCCCTTTGGTAGGGTGATAGTTAAGACTGAGATCTAGAAGTTGTATATTTTTTAATAGTTTCACAACGAGTATTTTTTTAATGAATTATTAAAGTGGCTCCATCTTAAAATTTTGCTACCTGTTCATGTGTAGATCATAACTAGTATCAAAGTAATAAAAAATGAAAAGGTTTTTTTTTAAGTGTATGCAATGAAGTATAGAACAATAATATGTAATTTTTTTCCTATGTGGTTAAGTATATTAAAAGTTAGACATATGTCTATGAGAAGTGTGAAGATAGTGGCAAAACTAATTAACATTTGCAATGTTAATGTTCTCTAAAAAAGTCAAAAATAATATGTTGAAGTTGATGAAATATGAACCCCACGGCTCCCAAGAATCACTTGCATGCAAAAACCTATCATAGAAAGAGAGAAGCAAAAGCTATGGATGTTAGAATTCCTCGATCCATAAATGAGACATTCTTAATGAGAAAAAAAGAAATTTATATTATCAAAAGTGTATGTTTAATTACAAAGAGATGTCGTCTTTATAAAGGATATCAAAACCCTAACAAGTAACTAACCTAGCTTGCATGATAATAATTAATAAAAGAATTAATTATTATATGCCCAAGGTTTAGCTTAAGTAAAGTAGAGATAATA
Organism: Cupressus sempervirens; assembly: GCA_028749045.1. NCBI lineage: Eukaryota > Viridiplantae > Streptophyta > Pinopsida > Cupressales > Cupressaceae > Cupressus > Cupressus sempervirens. The sequence goes on along the minus strand of CM053789.1, from coordinate 555,054,235 downwards.
AGTGACTTAATAATTAAATCAATATGATTTATTTAATAATTAAATACTTTATTACTCTAAGATCTCGCTTAAGATAAACTTAGGGAGTAGCTAAAACCTAGAAACTACTACTAAAAGTAAATTTGGGTCCTAACAATAGAGCCTGATGAGGTACGCAACCACAACCAAATCTCTGAAAAGAGGAGAATGGAGAAAACCACATGGGGAAAACCCTATCCAAAAAGAGATGAAAATAATACTGAAAGAACTAGTGAAGAATTGAAGAAGCCTCCAAAATAGAGAATGTTCGAGAAGATAGGAACAAAAGATGATCATGAAGAACACCACTGGAACATAAAGCTACAAACAAAGCCAAGCTACTGATTTGAAGAACCTCCACTGTATGGAACATGACTACCTGTAGAGAAGACTAAGTCTAAAGAGTTTATCAATCAAAGACCAAAAGGTATCTTCATACTCTCCAAAAAATAGGAATGAAAGAATTTTTATCTAGTAATGATCCATCCCATCGAAATACATAGGCATCCAGCCACTGTAATCACCTACTACATAGGATCTAATACTTAATACAAAGCTCTCTTCATCAAACCAAGAAAGCAATAGAACCAACATAACCCCCCTATAATGCTAAGAGGTAAGACATGAACACTGAAATTTAATCCAAAAGCTCCTACAGGAAGAAGAAGAGACACATCGAGATTGCAAAACAAGTACAAATACCTATAATGGCACATGTCATCAACACACCATGAAGCTAATGTTGTGGAAGGAACACTCACTTGACAAAGGAAGATGGTGAATATGGCCAACATGAAACCCCCCAAGGCACTTATAATGTAGTGTGAGTACAACATAACACAAAGTTATGCAAGATCTAGAAATGCAATAGAGTGGCACTTTATCTTAGTGCATTTGCAAAAATACTACAAAAGGATGTTAACAAGGATCAACAAAGACATAGGTTAATACAAAAGATATTACAACCCATGATATATAATGCCCCACTCGAGAGCCCAAAAGAAATAAATCTAATATGTTATAATGTTTACTCAACTATTTTTATTTTATTTTTAAAGTTTAAACAACATCAAAGTAACAATAATGTGGAAGCAATATATACATACACATCAAGAACATGTAATCAATTGCAAATACAGTTTCAATTCCTCAAGGGTTCCTTCACGTTGAGTCACATTTTAAAAAGTTTTATTAATAAGTTTAAATTTCAATTACAATGTCCATAATCATAAAATGAGTAAACACATACATAGTCATATAAGCAAATGCATAAGTACAACTAATAATATGAAAGCACACCTAATGAATAACATCCACTGCACATGTCACAAGGTATGTGAAAATAGATACAAGTACATCAATTATATACAATACAATATCCTATAGGATCTCAAAACACAGGATACATAGATACATCAAATGAATAGAAGTCTCTAAGATAAGAATAAGAATGATAATGGTACCAGTATATCAACGTCCAACATCTGTTAATCTAAGGGGGATCCAAATGGTAAGAAGACACTACCTGCTGACCTCATGGTCACTGAATTAGGCTCCCACTCCCACCGTGTAGGAGAGATAATGTAGGATCCACACATAGATAATTAAATTATAAATTAATCCTTGGTAAGGAATCCTGATAGCCAAAACTACCTCAAGGGTCACACAAACTACTCAAGAAGAGATAATCAAAATTGAAAGGACACTCATTCCAATACTAACACCATAATCAAATCAACATACATATACCAAGTAGAAATTAAAAGCCAAAATCTTGATATACAATCCTAAAAGATATCCACCTCAAAAAAAAAGCCGCATGTCAATGAACAATAACCATTAGCTAACAACTGTCATCAATAAAAGTAAATCATCAACAATAAAAGCACCACTAATGAATAACTAATTATTCATTAATAAAAGTCAACTATCAATAATAAATGACATCCAATCGATGAGTAACAACTCAAAATAAATGCACCATCAAAAGTAATATCCAACAAGTACACCACTAGAGGAAAATATTAAAAAACCATGAAGGAGACTCAGGCTACATACTATGGAGTGGCATCACATGAACCAACTCTAAGGTTACCCTGGCAGTCTCTCAAAACCTTGGCCCTATAGTGACTCTATGCAGAACCTAAATATGCTCTCGTGATGATGAGGAAACTAGTCATACCTCTCAAGCTATCATCTCACTCTCATCCTTAGAATATACAAGCACTCAAGGCATGGGCAAGGAAAAATCTCCAACTTATTTTTTTAATATATCTCAAGAAAAAGTGCTAGGAAAGATATTTTAATTACTATATTATCACTTCTTACACAACTTACAATGTGTTACCTTGGTAGCCACTTTGGGCCCTAGCCCCCATTGCAAGCCACTCCCATAAACATGCACTTAGACTACCTTCCCAAAAATCACAAACCACAATAATGTCTCATACCACGAGTAATATTGATCAATTTTGGTTCCTTAACATGCAACCCAAAAAATAACATTGGTTTTGAAAACTCAATTTCTCATAAATGCTTAATAGCATAAAGCTCATAAAAAAAAAAATCTCAATTCAAATCATAAAGTTCATCATGACATCTAGTCAAATAATTATAAAAGAAATTTCAAAAATACCTCTAGTCCACATTTTAACTTGGCCAACTAAACAACCCACAAAGAAAAACTATCAAGAAAATAAACATCACAAAATTATAAATAGAATATTAAAAAACACATAGTTTTTTAGCCACATGATTTGATTCCACCAATTTCTCATGTTTAATTTGGGTTAAATAAGAATGTGTTTAGAAATAAGGTAAGAATATACATGTTAATATAAATTGTTATAGTAATATACTTATTTAAAATAGTAAGTAGTTAAAATATCTAAACTTTTTTTGCATATAAAATATCATGCAATATTATCATGTTAATAATTTAAATAATCTTAAATCATAAATGATTTAATTAATAACATAAATTTATATTATTAGATTAAATACTAATATCAATTTCATTTCTAAAATATTAATTTGACTTGTATTTAAGTCTAATATTAACATTTACTTTTCCTTTAATTCATAATGCAACTAGAGATAAAATTATAAAGTTAATTTAATTATTAATGCCGATAGGCATTCTACAATGGCAAATGGGTGGAGTGGGATGATGTGAGCATGTTAATGTTAACTTTTTTTTTCTAGGTTAAATTTAACAACCATCTACATGTCAAAAGTTTAAATCTTATTATAAATAGATATAAATTATTCATTTAAAAAAAAAAAAAATAACAAGCTTAACTTAGTAAAAAACTAAATAAATGGAGATAAAAGAAATATAAATAATTTTAGATGTAGTAAATTAGATTATAATTATTTTGTAGTGCATATCTATCGGCATTTATTTGAATAGACTTATTTAAGATATCTATACTAGTTTATAATTTTTCTCATAAAGTGAAATAGTCATTAATTAAATGATTACAAAGTGAACTCTACCACATCTTCTATTAAAATATAATAAAGTTATAAATATTTATTTATTAACTTCCCTCTTACATTAATAAATATAATATCATTTATATGCAACTAAGAGTTTAATTAGATTTAAATAATCACTAATACTAACATTCACTTTATAACTAAATGGATAATATTTATTTAATTTTAGAAATTAATAAATTATTATTATTTGTTAAATAAATAAATTTAAAAATTAAACTATATAAAATAAAAATACACATACAATTAGTATTTTCACATGTCTTTGATCTCTCAAATCATGCAACCATACTATACTTAGTTTTTCTATTTTTAGCATATTTGTTTTCACATGCAACCATACTATACTTAGCTTCTATTTTTAGCATATTTGTTTTCACATGCATGTAGTCATACTATACTTAGTTTTCTATTTTAAGCATATTTGTTTTCACATGCATGTAACCATACTATACTTAGCTTTCTATTTTTAGCATATTTGTTTTGACATGCATGTAACCATACTATACTTAGTTTCTATTTTTAGTATTTATTTTTTCATGTACATGTATACATTTAGTTACAACGTGCTTTCCTCTCAATTAATCTTTTTCTTTCCAAATGAATTTTGTAATTAAATTATTTTAGATGTAAAAAAAATATTCATCTATATTTAGAAAATTAATGATAATCTCAAAGTTCTAATGACAAGTTTAAAGTTGAAACCCTAATTGTTTAATTTATTGTTTTCTTCCAAATTTTCATAATCAAATATTCCCTATATTATCTAAAGGGGTTTAAAAGAATACAGCCATAATAATTTTCTACATTTTTTCTATAATTTTCCTCATTCAAGTTTTCTTGATTAATAATTTTTTCTTTTCAAAATCTACAACGTAATTCTTTATTCAACAATCAATATAGTAAATTAATAAGCAATATGCAAACACTCAGGAAGACACAAAGTAGATTGATCCTTTTATAAAATTTTACAATGAGTTTTCAAATCCTACCTCAAAACCATAGCTAAAATCTGAGACAATATGTGAATGCATGCATATCCAAATCCTCTAAAACTTTCAACAATCCTTTTGATCCAATTCTAAATTTTGCTCCACAAAACTTGTATGTAAAAATGAGCTTGAATCTCCAAATGAAGATTTTAACTCTACCTAGGGTTTCTTATTTTTGAACATGCAAAAGGGTCTCTCCTTAAAATGAACTTTTACTATTTAATCATTTCATGCACACTTAAAGAACTTTTAAAATTAAAATATTTTTTTATATTTTATTTTCCTCTAATTTATTAATTAGTATAGGCACTAGTTAAAGCATAGTTTATTATTTAAATTAATAATAATAATCAAAGCTCATTGTTTAAATGCAACTCTAATCTTATTATTATTAAATAAATAATTATAATAAAGCAATATTAAATCTTTAATATTTTAATATTTTAATTCTTTTTATCCAACTTCTTAAATTAGACTTTTAAATTAAATATTTTAAACTAAAGTAGATATATAATTAATTAAATATCATCACATTCTAATTTCTCTTTAACCAATTTTCTAAATTTAGACTTCTAAATTAAGACTTTTAAATTAAAAACGCATATTTAATTAATTTTTAAATCAATTAAATATTCTCATACTTTAATATTTTCTTTTTAATTAGATAATATTTAATAATTCTCAATATTATATGATTAACTAAAATATTATAATTAAATCATTTACCAAATAAATCACATAGTGAAATCTACATAAAAGCAACATTACCAAAACATGCCAAAACTCAAAATCAGACAACACAGATAAAGATAAATTCATAAGTTTAAAAAGGGTGGAAAGTCAAATACATGTCCTCCTTCTCAGGACAAGTAATTAGGTTATGGCTGGGATTGGACCTGAACATTATCTCCCCATTCTTATCATTGAATTATTGTGATAGGGCATGCTCATCCTTGCAATTCAGGGAAGTCGATGCCTAGTACTTGCAATCCTACATAAAATGCAAACATGTATATATATATATATATATACTAAACAAGCAATAACGGGGAGTGGCTTATTGTGTAGATCTCGACTAGCAGGTGACTACAACTCCCTCCCATTAAACACATCAGACACATCAAATAGAAAAGTAAAATAAACACACACACACCATACATATGCAAGTATGGGGTAAGTACTATAATAAGTCTTGTATAATTCATCACATATTCAAACATGGAAAACTCATCATTGTGAATATAAAATACTCATCATTTGACATCATCTAGAAAATAATCATATTTACTAAGAACTATTAAAACATCATTAATGACCTAGTAGTCATATCATCAATTAACATGTGAAATATTTAATCAACTAATTAATTCTTTATTGATATACATGTAATCCAAGTCATGAAATTTTTTCATAATTATAACTCTAATACCCTTGAAACTAACACATGCATGAAATAGGCATAAACATAGTTTGGTAAATATAATGAAAAAGTAAAGTATGGGTGGGCACTACATGATGAATCATCTAAAGCAATAAAATTGATCCCCAGACCTAAAAAAGCCAAGATATCCACTAAAATGTAAAACAAAAAACTAAATAGAATATGCCTTGAGTAGAATTTGGAAAAATAACCTGCATCAATGGAAAGAGTACAAAAAGACCTTTCCAATGATATAAATAATTCCCAAATCGAATATCAAATGCCAAAGATATGTCTCTAAGAGTGCAAAATAGAACCTTTGAATTTGACTCCATAAATTGGCAACCAAACAACATTAGAAGTCTAAATAAACTACACCATCACAACAACCTCGGAATCAACTTTTTAGTGATATCTTGTTTCTAAAAAATGGAGTATAGATGAGAAAGTTATGGCCAAAACACCACATGCAGGTCAAAATAGAGCTAGAAGGGCAAAATAAAAAATTATTGCCTCAAGACCTATGCCAAAATGTCTCGGGGAGCATGCTCGCCAATAACAAAAATTACCTTGGGAAGCATGTCAGTTCGTATCAAAAAATGTCTCAGGAAGCATGCAGGTCCGTACCAAAATTACCTCAAGAAATGTACTGGTTTTGTACCCAAATTGCCTTAGGAAGTATGTCAGTTATGTACCATATACCATCTCAATTTTTGTACCAAAAATTCTTGATTTTGTACCAAAAAACCTCGATTTCCATAAAAAAATCCTGATTTATGTGCCAAAAAATCTCAATTCTCATGCAATAAAATGTTGTTTTTTGTGCCAAAAATTCTCAACTTGTGTACAAAAAAACCATAAAATCATTGCTTCGAGAAATGTGCCCAATTTGGGAGTAAATTTTTTTCCTTACTGTGTTCAAATTGGATAAATTTTATATGCAAATAGGGTATTTTTGGCGGTATAAGCTCAACATTGATGTCTATTTGGGCTCAAAGTGATCCAAAAATCAATGACCCCCAGATCCAAGAAAACATTCTAAAGAACTGAAACCCTTTGAAAAAAAGACACATATTTGAAAGCCAAGCCAAGCATCTCATAAATAGGATAGGGGCATGAAGATCTGGGGTTCTGATACCATATTGAAGTTGATGAAAGATCAACCCCACAGCTCCCAAGAATAACCTATCATAGAAATAGAGAAGCAAAAGCCATGGAGGTTGGTATTTCCAAATCCATAGATGAGGCGTTCTTGATGAGAAAAAAAAGAAATTTCTATTATCAAAAGTGAATGAATGTTTAATTACAAATAGATATCATCCTTATAAAGGAGATCAAAACCCTAACATGTAACTAACCTAGGTTACATGATAATAATTAATAAAAATATTAATTATTATATGCCCAAAGTTTAGCTTAAGTAAACTAGAGATAGTAAGTGACTTAACATTTAAATCAATATGATTTAATTAATAAGTAAATACTTTATTGCTCTAACATTATATATTCAAAAAGCTAAGAAGACGTGTAAGATTATGGTGGTGATTCCAGAGACACACGCTTTATCATTTGGAAACCTAATGAAGGAAAAGATGAGAATTCATCTTAGAATATGAGGAAACATCTAAAGGATTGAAATTGTAGGGAAAATGAGCTCCCTAGCCTTTGGGTCAGTTCCCAAGGCTAATGCCAAGCCATAACCCAATCAGGTTTTAGATTTTTAAATAACTCGATCAAGTTATTAAAGAGAAAATTGTGTTCTTGTGTTTAAATAACTCAAATGGGTTATTTGCACGAAAAATCCCAATCGGGTTATAAGTATCATAAATTAACTAAATATTTATAATTTAATATTTATAAGTATATAAAAAAAATTCAAATATAATTATAATATTATATATATATATATATATATATATATATATATATATATATATATATATATATATATATATATATAATTATATAAGTAAGTTAATATATAATTAGATATTATATTTATATATTTATAACTAGATATTATAGTTATAAAACTAAACTTAGTTATAGTTAAATATTTTTATTCTATTTATGTATGTACAACCACATATATTCATAACCTCTCTCTCTCTCTCTCACTCTCTCTCAATAACCCTTGACACCCACTCCCTTTGACTCATAACCCTTCTCTATCTAGGCTAACCCCTAGCCTGCTCTCTCTCCACTCAAACTCCTAACCCTTCATCTCTCTATATAACTCGTAACCACCCCCCCTCTCTCTCAAACCCCTAACCTACCTCTCTCTCTATCTAAATCTTAACCCTATCTATCTAACTCGAAACTTCCCTCTCTCACTGACCCCTAACCTCTCTCTCTCTCTCTCTCTCTCTCTCTCTCTCTCTCTCTCTCTCTCTCTCTCTCTCTCTCTCTCTCTCTATCTATCTATCTATCTATCTATCTAACTCTAAACCCTAACTCTTTAACCCATAACCTCCCTCTCTCACTAAACCCTAACCTCTCTTTCTCTCCCTAAACTCAAACCCCTAACCTACCTTTCTATCTCTCTCTAACTCGTAGGAAGGGGTGGGATGCCACCCACACAATGGATCACATGCGATCACCTTAGATCTCTCTTTCTATGAGCTTGTATGGATTTGAATTGGAGGGAGACTATTCCAACTATTGCATTTGGAACACTTGGACCTCTTTACTAGTTTCTTCACCGGCTCTCAACCCATCCCTCTAGAGGTTGGAGCATTGAGGAGACTCGAGTATCTGAGCTTGTCAAGTAAAGTGATTTTATTGGCCAAATTCTACCAAAATTGAGGGAATTGGAGCAATTGAAGCACTTGGACCTAAGTGCCAATAATCTGTGGGGTGTCATTCCAAGAAAGCTTGAAAATATTTTCACCTTGAAATTCCTTGACCTCTCTTATGATGAAGATTTATATAGCAACAGATTTAATGACTAGATTATAAATTTGAGAGGGTTGGGGCACTTGGACTTCTCCTACAATAATCTCACTATAGTGGGAGGTACTTTGTTGGGGAGTACCACCTCTCTCACCTATCTTTACACCAGTTAAAAGTATATGTTAAGAGGTTGTAAGGGGTCTTGGGAAAAATTACCTAGTAAATGGTAAGGGGTTAAATTGGGTCTTAATGGGTCCCAAAATGCATTAATATGTTCTACAACCCCTTAATACCCCTAATAACCCCTTATGATCCATTAAGACCCCTTACCATGTAATGTCACCGCTACTAGAGTTAGCAAAACCAATAAAAATATTAGTTAGAATGTTAATAATAACAAGATTTATTATACTTTCCTACCATCTATCCTAAACCCAAACCTTAAAGAAATCTCTAGATTATGTTTCCTAACTCTTAGTTATTCAACTATCTTTTCTAGAGTACACCCCTTAAGGTTCACATGTACATATGTTGACACCATTAGAATATTCTTACCATTATACTTCCTCAAGCATGTTGGTCAAGTCAAGATAAATCTTGCATACCAACATTATAGTAGTTGTATTCCTTTAATTTGTGTTTGGCCAAATGGCTAGTATAGCCATCTCTAATACCAACACTTCATACATCCTTCCTTATGAAGTTAGCCAAATGGGTAGTTAGACCCATCTCTAATACTGACATTAGAATCATAATTTATTGCATCAGCCAAATAGGAGTATTCCTATGTTTGTTACTGATACAAGAAATCACATTTTTCACTTTTATAATGAATTATTAACTCTTCTTAAACATTATATTCTTATAGCCTTCCATTTAATAATGAATTTATTTCTTAATTCAAGAGACATTATATTTTTAACAACTTTCTTAAGGATGGTTTTATTTAATAAAAATCATATTCCTAATACTTCTCTTTATATAGTGTAAAATAAAATAATAATCATGATGCTTGAAGTATTTCCTAGGAACATGCACTCTTAATATGATAATGAGTATTGTGTGTTTGTAAATTGTGATGCTTTTGTCTATCATAATACACGCAACTTGGTAATGTGGGATTTTGTACTTATACCAACTTGGAATATCCATGTCTCAGTCTATATTAGCTCCTCTGCTCCCACGTCATCGATGCCACTCTATTTTGAATGCTATGTTTGCATGGCAAGTTTCAAATGTTAAGAACAAAATTATTAGATGCCCTCTTACCCCATGTGGTGGCCTTATTACATATGTGATCCCTCTCTTCCTAACAACACGACCCTTGGCCAAATCACTTTGCATGGGTGATGTTTAAGTGGTATTTGTTTGTATTTATTTTATTAATGAATGTTTGTTCGACCTTATTCATATTATTTCTTGTTTTTGTTATTTATTGAATATGTTTATTAAATAATGGTAATAGTGATCAAGTTCTTTAAATTGTTATTAAAGTCACCTTTTAAAAAGAAATTAAATGATAAATTATTACCGACATATGTTGTTGCCACTATAATATGTAATGATAATTTGTACATTCCATTGATACTTTTTATGATTTGCATACCATGCATTTGTTTATAATATGGGGTCCTATATGGTCATAAGAGGTCCTTAAATACATTAATGTGTCATGGAACTAATTAATACCCCTTTTACCATACACTAATGTATGGCAATGGTTCTTATGGGGTCATAAGGGTTTGTAGGACATATTAATGATGTTTTCTAGGACCCCTTACAAATCCTATCATTAATTACTATATGGCAACAAGTCTGAGGATCCCTTATGACCCCTTTGGACCCTTTAGGAACCCCTAAGGCATCGTTAGGGGTACTAGGCATAATTTGTCCTAGGACCTCTTATAATCTCACTTGTAATCAACTACTAATTTTGTATTCATGCAAGTATATACTATTTTTTCTATTTGCAAGAAACCTAGTAATTTTTGAATTGCAATTAGCAAAACTAGCTAGAAAACTCCTCTCTCTCTCTCTCTCTCTCTCTCTCTCTCTCTCTCTCTCTCTCTCTCTCTCTCTCTCTCTCTCTATCTATATCTATCTATCTATCTATCTATCTATATATATTTGGTACATGCACATGAAACAATAGTCTCTATCTGTCTCCATATAAGTTTCTTTTTTTTGTCAAAATGACAAGTGTTGAGTTGTCAAATGTACCAACAAATATAAAATGATCACTCTCACTCTCTCTAATTTTTGGTAAGATGCAAATGAAATAATAGGCTCTACATGTCTCCATATAAGTCACTATCTTTTCAAAATAACACCCACTCAAGTTTCAATCATACCAAAAAATATAAAATAATGACTAGATCTCTCTCTTTGTGTGTGTGTGTGTGTGTGTGTGTGTGTGTGTGTGTGTGTGTGTGTGTGTGGTGGTCTTGCATGAAACAATCTAGGCTCTTCCTATCTCAAAATGATAAACATTGAGGTATCAATTGTGTTGTAATAGGCTATGCATGTCTCTATGTAAGTCATTTGATTCTCTAATAGTAAATTAGTGTTTGAAAGCCACAAACCCAAACTTAGACATAAAACTACTTTACACCACTATTCAACTCTAGTATTGGCCCTAGTAAACTTTTGAATGCACATTAAATATTGATCCTAATGGTGATGTGAAGACTAAATTTCTTCTTGACATGATTTCACTTTGCAAAATGAATGAAGAGAAGATGTTAGTGTTTAGCTAGTTCCTTTTAATAAAGAGGAAGTAATGTTGAATAAAAAAACTCAATCTCTTGACCTCCTATACACAAAGATTCCCTTTGGTGGCATTAGTGGTCACCTTTTCTCTCCTTGTCAATCGACCATCTCAAAGGTAAATTTTTATTAATAAAATATTATATAAAAAATAAAATAAATATAAATTTCAAATATTAAATTATGTTGAATTTATTGTTACAATTTATATAACAATGATTATAAAAATAAAAAATAATTTTAACTTTTCATATTTAATAAATTTAAAAACATGACATACTTCAAAAGGAGTACTAATGTGTGCAGTCGCAGAGTCAAATCTAACATAACGAGAAGTAGAGTTAGAGTTAGACCTAGAAATAGGGTTACAATTAGAGTTAGGGTTAAAATTGGTGTTAGGGTTAGGGTTAAAATTAGAATTCTAGGGTTAACAATAGGGCTATAGTCAAAGTTTGGGTTAGCATTAGGGTTAGAGTTAGGGTGAAAATTAGAGTAAGGGTTATGGTTAAAATTAGAGTTCTAGGGTTAACAATAGGGCTACAGTTAAATTTTGGGTTAGAATTAGGGTTAGGGTTAGGGTTAGAGTTAGGGTAAAAATTAGAGTTAGGGTTAGCGTTAGAATTAGAAATCTACTATTAACAATAGGGCTATAGTTAAAGTTTAGGTTAGCATTAGGGTTAGGGTTAGAGTTAGAATTAGAGTTCCAGGGTTAACAATAGGGGTATACTTAAAGTTTGGGTTAGCATTAGGGTTAGAGTTAGGGTTAGGGTTAGGGTTAGAGTTAGGGTAAAAATTATAGTTAGGGTTAAAGTTAGAATTAGAGTTCCAGGCTTAACAATAGGGGTATACTTAAAGTTTGGGTTAGCATTAGGGTTGGGGTAACAATTAGAGTTATAATTAGGGTTCAAGTAAGAGTTAGAGCTAGTTAGGATTTGAGCTAAAGTTAGAGTTATAATTAAGATTAGAATTAGGGTTATATATAGGGTTAGGGTTAGGGGTAGAATTAGAGTTAGGGTTAGGGTTAGAGATAGAGTTAGGACTACGGTTAGGGTTAGGGTTAGATTAGGGTTTGAGTTAGGGTTTGAGTTTGAGTTTGAGCTAGAGTTAGAGTTAGGATTTGGCTTATGGTTAGTGTTAAGATTATAATTAGGGTTACAAAACTAGGGTTATATATAGGGTTAGGGTTAGGGTTAGAATTTTATTATTATTTTGTGTTTTCTAATGTTATAATAATATTTTCTAAATTTGTTTCCTACTATTAAATTAATAATTTTCTAATATTCTAGACTAATGTTTTTTTTTTTAAATCTTATATTTTTCTAATATTTCCTAATATTTTCTAATATATTTTCTATTTTTTTCTTATTTTTTTCTAATATATTCCTAATAACACTAATTTTTTAAAAATTTGTTTCCTAATGTTATACTAATATTTTTCTAATATTCTAGACTAATTTTTTTAATACTTTATAATGTATTTTCTAATAACACTAATATATAATTAACCAATTAAAAAATTTATAAACAAAAAATTAATATATTTAAATAACATTAATAAGAAATAAAAATATTAAATTAGCACTTAAATATTCTTTGAAAGTTTTAAAAAAATTTAAAAAATTTAAAATAATCAAATTTAAACATACCCAAAATAGCACAATGACCAAAAACTAGAGGAAAAGCATGCAACTCGCAATCTCCAAAGCATTTTTACTCCACTGTAAAAATGAAAAAAGAAAACGAAGCATAGTGGATTAAAAGTGAAAATTGTTAATTTAATATGTTCATCAAACCTTTGTTATACTTATCTTCATGTGAACATTCCTAGTTATGTTTGATTATGTTTGCATGAACCTTTATCCAAGGAGTGTTTGCACGAACATTTCTTCAATATTCACTGAACATTGTAGTTCATGCGAACAATTGAAATTTGGAAACTTCCACCCATTTCCAATTTTATTTGCACCACAAAAGTGCCACCCACTATTGTGGGATCACTTAGCAAGTGACAGGTCAAATATATTTTGACCAACCTAGGGGATTACACAAGAAGACCTAATGACAATAAAAGAAGATAATGTAAACATGTTGAGAACATAAAGATATGTAAAGTAAACAAGGTGAGAGTATGACAAGGTCATGATTTGAATAAAGGGATGAGACTAAGTGGAAAAAAGGTGTTAAGAAACAAAACAAAATGTGTACATGTTATAGAAGACAAGTACTAAGAATGGGGATACAAAGAGTAGACAAGAAATGAACATAGATAGTAGATGAGTGGTGAACATAGAGATGGGCAAGACAATATCAAGAGGTATATAGAAGAATAGAGAACATGAATAGAGATTGATCATAGCTATGCTATAAAGTAAGAAGAGTAAAAGGGATTTGAAAAGAAAGATGTGTTACAAAAAGATGATTCATCTTATTTTTACCTAACAATTTCAATGAGGGAAATCCCTTAAATGGGTAGACCTTAACCAATCTCTTTATTGCAAATCATTTAACATGGCAGACTCTTAGAAGAAGTTCTAAAATCCTCTAACCAAGTTGGATCCTAATAGATCTTATTGTACTCCTAATAGTGTACAAAACACTTCTACAATGATGAAACCCAAAGAGGGTATTTGTAAGATTCTAATAGGGTAACCTTTTAAATGCAATGAAATACTTGTGGGTATCATGTCCACCATATTTTTTAACCTTATAACAAGGGTTTTTCATGATACCAAAATGACTATGTTATGATGTATGTCTAGTGATTGATATGTGATCTAAGTTTATTTGTTACAACATTTTTTTGGTTAATATTTTTTGTAGAAAATTTTAATCAATGGTTTGAATTAGTAGTTTACCATTTGCATTGGTTGACCCCACTTCTCTCCTAGCACCATTTCATAGCAATGGAGCTCTTTAGCATCTCAAGCATTCTAAGGAAGATTTCAAGCATCAAAGACATTATAAATGCAATATCTTTCACTTAGAAATATTATCTCACTCATTTAAGGACAAGAAGATGAGAATATAATCAATGAAGAAAATCATAGTACAACCATTTAGGGCATTCTCCTTCTCCACTAGGCATTGTGGAAAATCAACAATCATTGTAAAAGACATCTTTTATGATTTATTTTAGATTTGTGTGGATTCAAGATATTGCATTAACATGTGTGATTACATTCATAGAAGCATTGCAATGTCAAGGTATAAGATACTTCATGTTTCATATTTATGGTCACTGCTTTGTAAAAACATGCTTTTCATTCAAGTATTTCTCATTGAATTTCAAGTTTGATTCTAAACTAGGTCTTTCCTAAGAAGAATGCCTCTTTACACAAAAACAAATCTATCTTTTCTATGTGCAAGAATACTAGACACCAATTTCAATAGTATATCTAGAAAGTACAAGTTCTTAGCTATAGCAAACAAGTTCTTAGTATACTCAAATTGCATTGTCAATTCTCAGTCATCTTGTGCTTATAGGAAACCATAATTTTTCGTTTCTAGCCATAGATCTTAGGTTTCTCAATCACATTAGTACAATCATTCCTTAATTACAACAAAGAACCATTGCACTTACTCGATCCTTAATCCTTCTTGAACTTGTGACTCATTTTCCCTACAATTCAATATATGAGATAGGCTTGAGTGCCTTACTAGCTTTCCCATTTGAACTAGTGAACCCTATTTCCTATGTTACAAATTGATATTGATTTAAAACCAAACTACCAATATGGTTGTGTGAAGCAATAAAAATGTACATCTCATAATATTTAACTCTCTAAAAATCCATAATTTTGATAGGATAAAAATAAATAATAGTTTTGATAATCATATGGTATCTCAGATAAAGTCTTCTAAATGCCAATGACTATTAGCAACATTTACCAATAGACCACTGTGAAAAAAGGAAAACAACTTTTTGAGTATGAAGTTGAGGAAGTGCTACTAAGTTCATTAGAAGATTAATAATGTAGTGTAAATATTACAAATTTACTTCTATGATGTTAATTCATGAGTTATTAATTTGTATGAAATATATGACACATGTCTCGATGTATATTGAATTATACATATTACAAATTTGAACAATTTACAAATGTTTGATATTAAAAGAAAAATAACTCTCATGAATGCTCCTAGCATACCCATCTTAAGTAAATTCATGTAAAAGATGAGAAAAAAATATTAGTCTTGTACTTTTATTTTTTTACTAGAAATAAACATCTTGACAATTACAAGTGAAAGAAAAGAAAAAAAATATTTCATACCTATATTGTTTTAATTTAAAGTTATTAAAAAGAAAATACTTTTGCTTTTCATTTTTACTTTCTTGGATGACAACAACATTAATATTGGACAAGGTAATCTCGATACAAAATGCACTAAAGAGAAAACAATTTTTTTTAATTTTTTTCCCAAAACTTGGTAATTTTTTTCTAAATTTTAAGTTGTTTTAGATTACGACTATGCAGATTATGGAGATCAAATACTAGAATTTTCAAGAAAATCCAAGATATTTTCAATTATTTGAAAATTGATCAATGTATTTGTAAGGAAGATAGTGACGTCCCATTAATATATCTCCCTTGTACTTACGAAATCAACAATAAGAAGCATTCTTCAGATATAAATCAAAATGGACTCTCAACATGTTTTTCCCTCGCACACGGAAGACTCTCCTGAAATTTGGGCCTTTCTTCTTGCTCGACTTCCAAACCTTTTCTCCTGCAAATTTAGATTCAATGAGAAGTGACATAATCACAGATGAAATTGATTGAGAAGATTTTCTAATCACTCCCAAAGTTTATATTACGCATGGATTAAAATTTTCGCTTTCTACGGGGGAAAAATTAAAACGAAGGAAGTTAACAGTTTACACGATTGTCAAACGACTACTTTAAGATCATATTACCCGTTTGATCTCTGAGTAACCGCGAGTATCTGCATTTGTGAACTGAGGCTTCTTGTTCATGGGAGTCGAATTGTTAGCGCATTTTCCATTGTTAAGGCAATCCAACACCGTGTTAGCTGTGTCAATGCCTGCTCATATCATAAAAGGCGACCTGAGTGAAGGGTTTTAATATTTAAAGAGCTGAAATAATGTTGTATCAAAACTAAAAGTGAATAATTTGTTACCTGACAGATAAGCACCGTGCACAAATCCATTATACTTCTGACTCGTATGTTCGCCAGTGAAATATACTAGACCAACTGGTGCCTGCAATAACCCGATATCAGTTATGCAGAGCTTCTTGTCCAAGAAAGGAAACGGGTAAATGGGATTTGATCAACATCATGGAGTTGGGCGTATTCGAGTGAATAACGTTTAATTCGTGAAATTCTTGCACGGAGACACCAATCGGCCAATTCGAATACGTTCCCTTGTAAAAACGATCGTGTCCCCATTTGGGAATCAAGATATCAGACATCTCCGGAATACCATTTCCAAACATCTTTCTTAAAACTTCCATTATTTCAGCCTTGGTCTCTTCTTCGGGTTGCTGTTCTATCCTCCGTGCTTCCTCGTCTTGCACTGTCACCATCAGAAGGTTCCCTCCAGGATATTCGTTTTCCAAGTGCTGTGATTACACTCATCAAGCATGTCATACGAATAATCCCCAACTTGAGAAAAAATTCAAGATTTTGAGAGAATGGGTATTACCTGCCAGAAATTGTAATAACCTCTTTTCTCATGGGCGTACATGAAGAATTCGGTGCCTGGTCCTCCCGTAGGCCAGAATTTGTAAGGGAACTTCATGAATATCTTGCAGTAGATCACCATGTCCCATTTGTATATTGCCAGCAGCTTCCACATCTGCCACATTATATACATACATTGTCACAAACCCAAACAACTCTATATTTGATTTTTACTTTTAAGTGAGAGAGTCATTAATCTTACGGGCAGATCGGGCTTAAACTCGATGAGCTTAGTTTGCAGCACTCCCACGCTAACGGATACAATGGTGTTCTTCGCAAAGTAAAATGAACCATCTTCTGTCGAGACCACCACACCACTGTCACCATACTCGATTTTACGTACCACCTGCCACACAATATTATTGAATGAGTCAATACATTAATATTTGTACCATTAAGACTGTTTGAGAGCAAGGAAATGAAGGGAGAAGAACCTTGTTGAGTTTGAGGCGTTTGTCGATAATGTCTCCATTTTTGGACTTGAGAAATTGCTTAGCCAGTCGATGCACAACGTGCTCGTATCCTCGAGTGTCTGCTACAAAGTAACTGTCCTCACCAAAGTCTTCAAACGTTGCGATGGGTTCCACATTCTTTAAACTCGTTACGCGCGGAGGTTCTGCACGCAAATATCCAGTGTTATATATCTCTTCAGCATTGGAAATGCAATACAAGATATATAAATACTCTCATTGAACAACAACCTGCGATTTCAAAGTCGTAGAAGAAGAAGTCGATGGCCATCTCCAGAGGAGTAGTTGGAATACTGCATGCATTGCAAAAAAACACAAAGCATTCATATTCCATCTTGTCTGAAGAGCACTTATGCATTGCTTATGACTAATAATAATACTCACTGCCCGAAAACGCGCTGAGAGGCTAAGATTGAGATGTCATCCTCTCCATTTGCCGTGAATCTTGTTGACAGATTCGCACTGAAATCAGACGAAGCTGTCGCTTTCTCGAATGGCCCCGCCACCACCGACTGCGGCAATAAGCTTCCCCTGCAAATGCAATTCTTTCTCTGTAACTCTAAACAATGGTGTAGCAGAAGGTAGTATTAAAAAAAATTAAACTAAAAGTAGTGATAACGTAACTAAAACAGTACTTATTATTGAAAATTAAAACTATAAAGAAACATGGCGACAGCAGATAACAAAATTATTTCATTGATCTGGCTGCACACCTAAAACCAAATTACATAGCTTCTATAAATAGAGGACTTCCAACTGTTTAGAGCGTACATGTGGATCATCTAATGTGACAGCAATAACACTTCACTTAACAACCTTGCCATGTGTTTGGAGACAAATTCAATTGTGCATACATGTGGTGGAGTTAACTACAGTCCTACAAAACTGATGGCTAGAGAATAGGGAGCAGCAGTCAACTGTTAAACAGAATAGCAGATTTGGTGCAACAAACTAGTGACTTATTCCAACATCCTCCCTTAATTTCTACCACTAAAGACTCTTTCAGTGGGAGAAATTACAATAAAAAATTTAAACATGATAGGTCCCGGCATTAAGCCTGTTGAGGTACCCATTTACAACATAGAAAATTCATTTTTCTTGTTAAGTGGTTTTAGCTTACCACAAACTCTTTGGAAAAAAAATGCTTCAAGGATCTTTCACCCAAACAAGTGGTTTTTGTTTACCACAAACCCTTCAAGACTTTTAGGTTTTTCACCTAAATAAGTGGTTTTGGCTTACCACAAACCGTTCAATAGATTTCCTTAAACAAGTGGTTTTGGATTACCACAAACCCTTCAAACTTCACAAAACCATTGATCCAATGATAGGTAAACCAACTCTAAACTTTTCTCTAGCATACTAATATTGAGTCCATATGAAAAATAATTCATCTACCGAGTCACATGGGTACCCAGCCGCTGTGCTCGCTAGTTCTTTAAGAATATTTTTCAGATACATGGTTCATCAATATAGTAAAAACTTTTGAGGTGTCGGGTACAACCGATAGTGCACCTCTTGCTACAACCATCACTATTTTGATCTTCATATTGCAAACATTGACTTCAATGATCAGCCTTTTCTTTTTATTTGACAACAACATATCTTTTAAATCACATTTGAAACAACAGCTTCTTAAAAAATCACAGCCCAAAATTGCAAACACACCATTTCCAGCAATATATTTTCCTTCAACAAAACCCTCTAGCAATATTTCTAGCTAAACTTCTAAATAAATCTCCAGCTGAACCTGGCTAAACTAGGCTCTAATACCATATTGAAAATTAAAACTATAAAGAAACATGATGACAGTAGATAACAAAATTATTTCATTGATTTGGCTGCACACCTAAAACCAAATTACATAGCCTCTATAAATAGAGGACTTCCAACTGTTTAGAGCGTACATGTGGATCATCTAATGTGACAGTACTAACACTTCACTTAACAACCTTGCCATGTGTTTGGAAACAAATTCAATTGTGCATACATGTGGTGGAGTTAACTACAGTTCTACAAAACTGATGGCTAGAAAATAAGGAGCAGCAGTCAACTGTTAAACAGAATAGCAAATTTGGTGCAACAAACTAGTGACTTATTCCAACACTTATCATTACTTTATGAAAAGATGTTGGACTAAATTAATTGTAGTGTTCGCACAGACCAACAAGAGGGTCCCTCTCACCATCACAACCGCCTAAACAGTAAGCAACTACCCATGCGATTTACATTGCACCTATACACCATCAATTTTACATTGAACTCTTTTCAAAATCTAACACATTTTTATTATGTGATAAGGAAGAGAGATTTTCTATAGCAAATAAAATTGTGATATTACTATCAATATTTACCTGTGTAATTTTTGTGCCAAATTTACTGATCTATAATTCACATAAATCCGAGTGAAACACTTAGTACTCGTTAGATCTAAGTGATACTCACAAAGGTGAAACACTAGAACTTCAATATAAATATATATTTTCCTACAAACTCAACAGATTAAACCTCTATATATTTTTCATTATTAATTCAATAGATTGAACCTGTATATCCAGCATAGCTGAACTGTATAAATTTTTCCAATAATATATATTTTAAATTGTTTGTAGGCAGATATATACAAAATCAATCAATAATAACAAGAATGTCTTTACAGGTGTACTTAGACAGACTGCTTAAACATCACACACTGAAGCTTGATTCCTAAGCTAAAAGTCTTAAATAGTCAAACTTCACTTATTTTTCTAAACTCAATTTCTTCCTCTTTAAAGCTGACCTAATTTTCGACTAGGTATTGAACTTACTCCTGATCATAGATGTTGTAGCTGAGATTACTCCAGTCAGACTTGAAGTTCCGGAGATTGTATTTGTTAGCAAGTGGCCAAATCGGATTCATTTCCTCTCCTCCAACGCCTTCCACCCAGTTGGCACCCATCTCAACTGTGTACCCTCCTACACTCTTTTTGTGCATTCTTCCCCCGATTCGATTCGTCGCCTCCAATATTATAAAATCCGTCATCCCCTTTTCAGACAATCTCTTTGCCGCCATTATTCCTGCATCAGAAATTATAGCCCAGGAAAACAGAATAAAACAAATTGAATCGACAAGCCGATGATAAGCATTGTCATGATCTAAAGCTAAAATGTGAAAGTAGAACAGTGCACACTAAATAATACCGGACATGCCAGCGCCCACAACAATGGTAGTACAAGTGGTTGCATCGCCATCTATGGAAAATGAGAAGCACAGCAAAAATATTGCCAAAATGTGGCGAAACGCTGTAATAGCCAAATCCATTGTATGCTGCATATACTTCGGCTTGCAATTCGCTTGCTCTTGGTCTGCTATTTGTAGATCAAATCAGAGGGTGTTACTGAGACTATTTGAGAGAGCAAACGGGGTATTTGTACGTTTTACATCGAAAACCTTATCTTCTTCCCGAAAAAGACCACAAATACATTTCACCTTTCCTTTTTGGCGTGTCCAGGCTCTTCCGTGCTGAGTGGGACTGCGGAGATTAGAAAATAGAAAAGAAGATAATGTTTTGGACAAAGTGGTCAATGCAAGGAAAACGTGAGCCATGGTCGGCGTTTGATTCCGTATTTCATGTCTGTTCCGTAGTTTCCCAGGCTGGCAAATTCGGCAGCTTTTGTCGTTACGTCCCTATTTTGGTCTCTGGCAGATTTGAGGCACAGCGGATCCTAAATTATAATTGAATGGTTTGCGATCTTCTTGATTTCGAATCTTAATTAATATTTCTTTCATTCTGTTTGGTAGACATTAGTAAAGTTAAATCGGAGACCGCTATCCAGTACTGGATGATAAAAAAGCTTTTCGTACAATAAATAAAAAGCATTCCTATAAAAAGAATTGCATATCATACATGTGCTGATTGTCTAGTTGTCCATACGGGTCCACTTTAATACGGCTATCCAGGCAGTAGGATCGATTGCGGCTGTACCCTGACTTCTGGCAGGGTCCACTTTAATACGACTATCTAGGCAGTAGGATCGATTGTGGCTATACCCTGATTGCTAGCAGGGCCCACTTTAATACGGCTATCCAGGCAGTAGTAGGATCGATTGCGGCTGTACCCTAACCGCTATCAGAAAAAAAAAAATTCAGAATACCAACTCATAGCATTCATTAAGAGTTTTAAAAGAATTAAAAACAAATGTTTTATTTGGAAGAGTTTAAAAGAATTCCAAAATTAAGTGTTTTTTAAAAAGTTGAGTATTTTTTCTTAGAAGTTTAAAGTAAGTTTTGGTAATATATAATTTTTTTTAGTTATATTATTAAGATGTATAAGCTATAAATTGTATAAATATATTTTTTATTAATAAAATATTTATTTCTAATATATATCTATAGAAATGATTATTTAGAATATAAATATTTTTATTTTTATTCAACCATATTTTTTTAATATTATAATCAATTATATTTTTATACATCTTATTTAAAATGTTATAGTAATCTTTAATATTTTTATAATGTTAATAATTTAATTACTAGAGATCAAAAAATAATTACAAATGCTAATTCATATTGTGATGAATATAATAGTGATTTTTTTTTTGGTTCATATTGTATAAAACTTTGCTAAAATTTCTAAAATTAAATAAATAATAAAAATAATGTAATTTTCTATAAATATAAATTTTTAAAATAATTATTAAACATAATTTATAAAGAATAATTTCATAAAAAATTATTAATTTATTTAAGATCTTTTTAATTTAATATAATATTCTTAAATTTTTGTTACAATCATTATAATTAATTTAGAATCTAAAATAAAAATATATTTTAATTTAATATATTTACACCATGATTCAAAACAATATGATGACATAAGTCATTTAATTAAAATTGGAACACACTTTCTTAGAGCTCCTTTTAAGTTTTTAAAGATGGTGAGAATAACTATGTTTTTAGGTATAATTATGAATGAAAAATCTTGAGGATAATATATTGATTTATAGTTAACTAGTTTGATTGACTAGTTGGTTAACTTTGACTATCAATCAACTAATTTGATTGTTATGAACCTTGGGTTGAAGGACTAATTAAATTAATTGGTGAAAAGAGAATGTAGTTAAATTATTATGAGTAAAGTGTGAGTTAGAATAATAAAAAATCTAACTTTGATTGATGAGTGAAATGTAGATAAGAATAATAATAAAAATCATTTATTTATATGCATAATGAAAAAGATGAATGTGGGAAAAAAATTTAATGCTTCTCTCTTCATATCAATCACACGATTTTTTAGATAATCAAATATTTGTAAAGTAAATATATTAATTTATTATTTATAATATTTATCTAAATGATAATTGGTTGATTTCATTAGGTGTTATAGATCAGGCTCCTCCATATTGACCTTTTTTTGCCTAGATTTATGGCTAGTTATTAAATTCTATTAACATTAATATTTTTGTTTGTGACAAAATTATTTATAGATTACTTTAATATACATATATATAGATAATTACTTTTTATGTTAGAAATAGGTAAGCTCAATGTAAATGCTTACGATCAAATATTTTCTTCAAAATCTTAACGACAACTACAACTACTTAGGACTTGTTCATTCTAGTGATCATGTTTAGATAGTTGTTTTTGATCTTAGTGTTATAGGCCCCTCAACCATTTTTTTTGCAATTTTTAACTATGCATTCTTTCAATGTAAATTTCTTATCAATAAGAAAAGTCCCTCTCCTTTTTTATTTATCTAATAAAAATATTATATTAAATTAAAATATATTTTAAATTAATATATTTTTGTTTTAAGTTCTAAATTAATTATAATGATTGTAATAAAAATTTAAGAATATTATATTAAATTAAAAAGATCTTAAATTAATTAAATTTTTTTATGGAATTATTCTTTATCAATTATGTTTAATAATTATTTTTAAAATTTATATTTATAGAAAATTAAATTATTTTTATTATTTATTTAATTTAGAAAATTTACCAAAGTTTTATACAATATGAACAAAAAAATAAATTTATTGCTATTATATTCATCACAATATGAATTAGCATTTGTAATTTAAACTTCTCAAAAAAAATGCTTAACTTTTTAAAAAACACTATTAAATTCTTGTCAACTCTTCCAAATAAAACATTTGTTTTTAATTCTTTTAAAACTCTTAATAAATGCTATGAATTGGTACTCTGCAAAAAAAAAAAAAATTGCAGCAATTGACAGCCGTCAGAGTACGGCCACACAACACTAGGATGCCATGCATAAGGGCATGAGGATGGGGCATACCCAGGTAGTTGATCCTACTGCCTAGGTAGTCGTTGCCCCGTTGTCTAACGTTCACAAAATTGTTCAGTTCGTAACTTATGTTCAAAAAAATATTTAAGTTTGTTAGTCCCGCCTATTCTATAGGCAATAACTAATTTCAATTTTGGAAGCATTACTAATGTTTGAGTTATCTTTTATTTTTAAATTTACTTTTTTAGAAAAATTCCTTTTTCTGATTGGATCTTGGTCAATTTGTTGGGGTTTTTATTAATTTCTCTACTCAGAAATTGTTTTAAAATGTCAAATCAAAGAAAATTGTAGAGCAGATATTGTATACTATGCAAACGGTGTAAGTTTTGCAAAGGTTTTACATAGTACTTTCATGCTTCTAAAAATAATAGCCATTCTGAAAACAAAAGCAATACAACAACAAACATACAAAGCTCCTACCTTTGTAGATCAGAAACAAAACTTTTTGCATTAAGCCAATGTAAACCTAGTGTTACACTAGGGAAATCTGAGTGCGTTTGAAGAGTTGAGCATGGTAGACTATTAGAATTTGAGGAAGCTAACTCAACACACTAGCAATCTATCTTCTCTATAGAAATTGTAGTGCTTTCCCCTAGTTTACATTTTGTTATCATTGCCGAACTCTTTTAGACCAGTTTTATGCTTGATGATTAGTAGCATTATTTTGAGATTATCAAATATTGTTTTAGACTCAGTTGATTTATGATGAGATTACTTGGTACTCTATACTTCACGTATGCATGATGATTATTACAGTATTTTTTGTTATTGATGATGATTAGTTAGATGGATTATCATATGTGTTTTCTTATGGATACTTACCCCATACTACATGTGTATGGTGTGTGTGTGTGTGTGTGTGTGTGTGTGTGTGTGTTTTCTTTATGTATGATGTTTCTGATGTGGTTAAAGAATGGATTCGTAGTCACGTACTAGTCATGATCTACAAGATGCACCACTTCCTATCATTTTCTACTTAGCTTAGTATATGTGTTGTACATGCATGGATTTTATGTCGATTACAGGTATTGGGTATTGACTTTCCTGAATTGCCAGGATGAACATACCCTATCACATTATCTCAATGGTAAGAGAGGGGAGATAAATTCTTAAGTCCAAATCCTAAACCTTTAAGCCATTTGTCCTAGAAAATTAGGACAAGTATCTAAGTTGATTACCTTTAGAATGTGTCGTATGATGTCAATTCGTGATTATAACCCTTTAGCTTGAACTTGTATGTTTTTTTCTAATTTTTTCGTATTTTGTTTTATAAGTCTTTGGTGATTTTTCTATTAATTAAGTCAAATTAAATGATTTAATTAATTATTTAATTTAATGGAAAATTGTTAAGATATTTTAACATTTAATTTTATTTAATTAATTTGGATAATTAATTAAATAAAAAGAATTAAATTTAAAGATAAAAGTTATAAGAATAATTTTAGAATGTGATAATATTTATTTAATTTTATAATAATATATTAGGAGTTTATTTTTAAATAAATGTTATATACTATTATTATTTAAGTTAATAAATATTTTATCAATTAACGTTTCAAAAATAAATTAAAAACTGAAAAAGGGTATTAATTTATTAAAAAATTTAAGATTGCATAACATGTGCATGAGATTAAAATTAAATACGAAAATTAAATAAACTTATTTTATAATTCAATAAACTTTCATGAAAAAAATAAAGAAAAGATAATAAAGAGTTAAAGTCTTGTAATGGACACCCACCAGTTATAACTTCATGAAACACTTTTCAAGCAAGCTCTGATACCACTGTAATGGGCACCTTGGAAATGCCCAAGAATTAAACCAATTGCTGAAAGAGATTTTAATGTCTTTGCATAGATTTCAATCCACAAAACATGAGCAAGAAGGAATTTATGCAAATTGAAGATTGAACCACTGCTAAAATAATAGTAGTTCTCACAATGATAAAATCAAGTACATAGCAATGTATTCCAAAGGCCAAATTCCAAGGGAATGACGTATAGAATGTTACAAGAGAGAATGAACGTCATCTAATGCCAAAAAGATATGTGACTCACACATCTAAACTCTTATCAAATGCAACTCACAACCATTGATACTCAACAATGACTCTCCCACCTCTATTTATACTTTTCCTACACCCTTCTAGAAATAAATAAAATATGAATTAATTGCAAGTACTAGAAGCTTCCCCTTCCAATAATTAATGCACTCCCTAGAAACTCCCCCCCTTGTAATACAATAATTAATTGTGCTTCTAGAAAAATTAAATTACTAGAGGCTTCCCCCTTTCCAATAATTAATTTAACTACTAAAGTGGGGACATTACAGTCTGCCATCCTTGAAATTGCTTGTCCTCAAGCAATATCAGTCCTATTTGTTGTAGTACTTGCTCACTTTCCTAAGTAGCATGGTCCTTTGGTAGATATCTCCATTTGAATAAATATTCTTAATCACCCTATTTCACAAAGTCCTTTCCCTAGTATCCAAAATGGCCTTAGGAATCAATACGAGCTTTCCATCCTAATCTAATGGTGGCAATTCTGCTAAAGGCACAACTCTCTGACCGATGGCTTTCTTAAGCCTTGACACATGAAACACATTATGCACATGAAAACCCTTTGGAAGCTCAATCTCATAAGAAACCTCGCCCACCTTGTGAATCACTTTGTAGGGGCCATAAAACCTAGGCTTGAACTTCTCTGCTCCGCTTTTCTTGAGTGATGACTGTCTATATGGTTGTAGTCTCAGGTAAACCATATCCCCAACCTTGAAGCTATGCTCTATCCGGTGTTGGTCAGCATACAATTTTTGTTCATTTTGGGCTTGCTATATATTCTCTTTAAGCACCCTCAAAATATCTTGACTATCTTGCAAGAAGTGCTTTGCTTTGGGCACTCTACTATCCCCCAAAACTAGATCCATGAAACTAGGTGCTTCATAACCATACAGTGCCATGAATGGAGTGATTTTGATAGACATATGATAAGTGGTGTTATAATAGTACTCTCCCATATGTAGTCATTTGACCCAAGCCCTCTGTTGTGCAGTCACATAGTTCCTCAAATATCCTTGCACCCATTTATTCACAATCTCTGTCTACCAATTTGTCTATGGATAATAACTAGTGCTAGGTGTAAGATCTGTACCACACAACCTAAACAATCCTGCTAAAAAGTACTCATAAATTTACTATCTCAATCACTAACAATAAAACTAGGTAGCCCATGTAACCTAAATATCTCTTTAAAGAAAAGATTGGCCACTTGTGTTGCTATGTAAATGGATGGAATAGAAAATAAATGAGCATACTTCGTCAGTCGATCAACAATCACATAGATGTAATCTTTCCCCTATACTCGTGGTAACTTGGTGATGAAGTCCATAGAAATACTTTCCCATTTCCTATCTAGAATGGGCAAAGGTTGTAACAACCCTGCAGGATATGGGTATGTGCAGGATCATGGTTTGCCAAAAAGTGGCAATCTGAAAAATCTGTAGTTCTAATATATCTCAAACCATTTCAAAATCTATTCCAATTTTTTCCCCACACACCCGGATACTAAATGAAAACAATTAATATCTTTATAAGGTCTACTATATATTTTGATACCAAACCTATCTGGTCAACTT
The DNA here is from genome assembly GCA_028749045.1 of Cupressus sempervirens. NCBI lineage: Eukaryota > Viridiplantae > Streptophyta > Pinopsida > Cupressales > Cupressaceae > Cupressus > Cupressus sempervirens. The sequence continues at coordinate 555,026,547 of CM053789.1, read as the reverse complement.
TAAAAACATCCTAAAAATGTGCTTTTGTCCTATTTTTATGTGATTTTTATTTTAAAAATGTAGCTAATGACTTTTTTTTCACCAAAATCTGATGAAATTTAAAGGGTTTCTTAAGAATGTTCTTATCTTTCCATAAATGTAAGGTTTGTCAAATTATGAGTTTAGTAAGTAATTATTACTTATTTTATAATGGAGTTACGTATAAAGTGCTAACTGACACACTACTTGAAAAATAACTATAACTTTCAAATGGTACAATATTTTTTAAATTCAAAAGATGCATCACATTCTATATTTCTTCTACTATAAGGGAAAATTTGAATTTTGTAGAGTTTTGAATTAGTTAAGGTGGTTAGACACGAGAGTTTTTTTATTCCAAAAATATTAAAGTCAAAAATTAATTAATTATTATTTATTTAGAATAAAAATATCAAAAAATATGTGTCACGTCCAAGCATGAGTCTGCTTCTTATATCTAGATTATTATTAAAAAATATTATCATTTGATTTTGATTAAGGTGATTAGACATATGTCTACTTCTTATTTTTGTTCTAAATTTTTTGTAATATTGCATTAAAATTCAAAATTTTGACCAATCATTTTTTTTTTTGAGATAAGTCCTAGTAATTTAGAAACTAGATTCAATTTTCTAGAGATTCTTTTCTCTCAACTTTTTGATATAAAGTTAATAACAAGTAGAAAACTGCACGTCAAGTTGACATAACCCTGATTCTATGATTTTTTAATTTCATTTAAGAGCATAGCTTTGTTGACCATGATCTTGTACATACCCATATGTGTGTTCTCCCTTATTCTAGTGACAAACTACACACTCTTTGACATGCTTCAAAACATCATCCTTGAGCCCTTTCCATGTGAACTGCTCATGGATCTGCCTAAAGGTCTTAAAGATCCCTGGATGTCCAGTTGTAGGTGCATCATGGAATGTCTTCAGTATTACTTCCCTAAACTATGATGAAGGAATCAAATATATCCTACCTTGAAACTTAATCAATCCGTCCATCACCATGTAATGATCATCATGTATGGTACCTACAATTAGTCCAAAAGCCCAAGTGCCCCTCACATACTATTCTATGATTTTATTTCTCCAATCTCCTATAATCTCAACTAGAGCACAAATATGAGGTCTCCTCGATAAAGCATCTGCCACCAAATTCTTCTTACCTTTGACAAACTCAATCTCAAAGTCATAGATGTGTAACTATGTAATCCACTTCTATTGTCTATCATTCAAATCACGTTGGCTCATGAAGTATTCAGTGCTATTGTGATTGGTTTTGATAACGAACTTTCCCCCAACTAGGTAGGACCAAAACTTAGCTAATGCATGCATTATAGCCAACATCTCCTAATCATAGATGGAATAGCTCCTCCCCACTCCATAGAGCTTCCTACTCTCACAAACAATGGGATGTTTCTCCTACATCAAGACTACCCTAATCCCATCTCCTAACGCATCATAATGAAGCTCAAATCATGGCTTTGTGAAATTTGGTAAAACTAGTACTAGAAATGATGACATCACCTTATTGAAATGATTGAAGCTGCTCTAAACTACCTCCGTCCATGTGAAGGCCCCTTTCCTAGTAAGGTCTATCAAGGGTGCAATGACATGTGAAAATCTTTTAACAAATCTCCTATAAAATCAGAAGAGAATAAGGAATCCCTTAAGCTATGTAAGATTCATAGGAGTAGGCCAATCAACAATAGCCCTAATCTTTTCAAGATCTATTGGAACTCCATTTGCACTGATGATATGCCCAAGGTATAGTAGCTCATTCATCCAAAACTCACACTTAGATTCCTTGGCATACAATGACTCTTTCTCCAAAGTAGACAACACCATCTCAAGATGTTGTAAATGCTCCTCCCAAGTCTTACTAAAGACTAGAATGTCATCAAAGAAAATCAAGATAAATCTCCTAAGCTGCTCCCTGAATTCCTAATTCATGCAACTTTGGAACATAGCAAGGGCATTGGTTAGCTCAAATGGCATAACCAAAAACTCGAAGTGCTCATAGTGACACTGAAAAGCTATCTTCTCAATGTTCTCCTCCCTCATCCTAATCTGATGATACTCTAACCATAGATAAATCTTTGTAAAAAAGCATGTACCATGTAACTCATCAATTAGCTCGTCTATTTGTGGGATGGGATATCTATTCTTAATGATCTTATTATTTAATGCCTTATAATCGATGCACATGCACATCATCCCATCCTTCTTTGTTACCAACACTACTACTAAAGCAAAGGGGCTCTTACTAGGCCTAATATGCCCTATTTCCAATAACTCCTTAATTTCCTTCTCTATCTCATCCTTATGTTTATTAGAATGATGATAGGGAGTAATCATGACTGGTTTGGCTCCCTCCTCGAGCTCAATATCATGCTCTATCGCCTTGTTAGGAGGAACCCCATGTGGAATCTCGCCAAATATCTTAGTGTGCATGTCAAATATCTCCCAGATATCTGGTGGATGACTCTTCAACTATGGCTCTTATGAAGTTGGCATAGTGAAACATTCTACCGCCCACTCTATGTTGTTATGTCAAAAAATTCTCTACATTCTCCTCAGGGAAAGTACTCTACAATCCCCATCTAAAAGTCCTCTAAGTACAACAGTTCTTCCCTCATGCTAAAACTTCATCTCCAATTTTGTTAGGTTAAGTGTGAACTCTACTAGCGGGGCCATCCATACCATGTCAAGGATGATATCATAGTCTCCCATGTCTACCACATAAAACTCATCTTCCAACCCATAGCCATCTCCAAACCTAATGTGAAGATTAGATATCTTCTTGGTGCATAATAGTTTGTCACCATTAGCTATAATGACTCTAAATGTGGTGTGCTCCTTGGTCTGTAGACCTCTCTTGGCTACCAATTGGGCATCTATTAAATTATGTGTAGCCCCAATGTTAATGAGTGAGATCACTTTCTACCCTTGGATAGTACCCCTGACCTTAAATGTGATTGCCTTCTGAGCCTCATTAATCATGCTAATGACTTCTCATCCTCAAGAATTCTACTCTCCTCTATAGTGCTATCCTCATCTAAATTAGAGTGCTAATCCTTCCTCTTTGACTGTGAATCTTCTGCTGAGAAATACTCTGTTTGATTTGCCTTAGGCTTGAGAGAATACTTATGAGATAAATCCCAAGGTTCTCTGCAATGCAAACATAACTTTTTCTTTCTTAAATCATTCAAGGTGTCATTATCCAACTTATCTCTTTTTGGCTGAGCATCCTTGTGAAAATTTTTTTTGTACTTCTCCTTGTCCTTTTTCATATAAGAATCCATGTGCTAAAACCTGCTCCTAAATGAAGAAGGTGTTATGTCATGACCCTTTTTAGTGGCCTCCTACAACATAGATGGGTCATGTCCCTTGACCCAACCTTACAAGGGTTTTGAAAGTCCATCCAAAAACAATACTACCAACCTCCTCTCTAAAATATCTATGACCAACACAACTAACCTCTAAAACTCACTGATATACATCTCAACTTATCTCCATTGCTTGAGTTGTGCCAACTCCTTAAATTGTAATTCGAGATCCCTAGTATCAAATCTCTCTATGAGCTTCTTAGTTAACTCCTCATAAGATGTGATCTGATTATGTCCCAAGGTTACCATGCCATGGTGCCACCACTCATGTGTCAGTCCATCCAAGTGAATAGCTGCATACTTTATAGCCTCCTCTTTAGGCATAGGATTCAGCTACAAGTTTGTATCCATCTTCTGGACCCAAGCTTATGCAGTCATCTTCCCTAAAGCATCATAATAAGGTAAAGAAAGTTTGCCAACTTTCTTTCTTAGCTCAAGTTCTTGACTTCTTCCTCTTGATCTAGGCATGTGTCTCATCCTCAAGTCCAAGTAATCTCTGAGATATATGTCTACCTGAAACTCTGGTCCGCTATCCTCTCAATCCCTCCTGAACTGATCATGTAACTCCATAATCTGTGGCTTATTAATCAGCTGAATTGGATCTCTGGGTGGGAAGTTTGGTAGAAGAGGTCTCAAGCTAGTTGTTTGAGTTGGGCATGCAACATGTCTAAAGTTATCAGCCTCATTCCCATTGTTGTCATGTTCATTATTACCATTAATGTTGCCTCGGCCTTCATTATCAGTGCCCCTATTGCTATTGTTTCCATTGTTGACATCATCGAGATTAATATTGATGCCCATCTATCTAGCCATTAGCAACAACATCATATCCATTCACCTAGTCTACTCCTAAAATGTATCCAGTAACCTAAACATTACATTTTCTTAATCTAGACCGGTATTCCTATCATCTCTATCTCCCATACTATTGTCTTGTTCAAAGAATATCTCCTTTGTATTTGTATGACTGGATTGTATGTCCCTCTAAATGGATGAACTGCCCTATTTTTTCTGCAAGTCTGAACTCCTACTTTGTCTTGCTTTGGTATACCGAAAATTATAAAGCCCTTGTCACATGCTCAAACATAGATGTTGAACATCTCTACAAGATGGTAGGACTTATAGCTTTGATACCATTGTAATGGATACATTAGAAATGACTCTAATACTATTGTAATGGATACCCTAAAAATGGCTCTGATACCACTGTAATGGGCACCCACTGGTTATAACTTCATGAAACAATCTGCAAGAAAGCTCTGATACCATTGTAATGGGCACCCTAGAAGTACCCAAGAATTAAACCAATTGCTAAAAGTGATGTTAATGTCTTTGCATAGATTTCTATCCACAAAACATGAGCAAGAAGGAATTAATGCAAATTGAAGATTGAACCACTGCTGAAATAATAGAAGTTCTCACAATGATAAAATCAAGTACATAGCAATGTATTTCAAAGGCCAAACCCCAAGGGATTGACATCTAGAATGTTACAAGAGAGGATAAATGTCCTCTAATGCAGAAAAGATATATGAATCACGCATCTAACCTCTTACCAAATGCAAATCACAACCATTTGATGCTCAACAGTGACTCTCCCACCTCTATTTATACTTTTCCTACACCCTTCTTGAAAGAAATAAAATATTAATTAATTGCAACTACTAGAAGCTTCCCCTTCCAATAATTAATACACACTCTAGAAGCTTCTCCCTTGTAATATAATAATTGATTAAATTAATTAAATTAAAGTTTCCTTTTAATTTTTAATTTATTTAATGATTTTATAAGAAATTAATTTAACTATTAAACTGGGGACATTACAGTCTACCCTTCTTGAAATTGCTTGTCCTCAAGAAGTCTTAGTCTCATTTGTTGTAGCACCTGCTCACTTTCCCAAGTAGCATCATCCTCTAGCAGATATCTCCATTTGACTAAATATTCTTTAATCACCCTATTTTGTAGAGTCCTTTCTTTAGTATCCAGAGTGGCTTAGGAAACAATACAAGCTTTCCATCCTCATCTAATTGTTGCAATTTTTCTGAAGGCAAAACTCTTTAACCGATAGCTTTCTTAAGACTTGACACATGTAACACATTATGCACTCGATTAGCCTCTGGAAGCTCAATCTCGTAAGCAACCTCGCCCACCTTGTGAATCACTCTATAGAAGCCATAAAAACTAGGCTTCAACTTCTTTGCTCTGCTTTTCTTGAGTGGTGACTGTCTATATGGTTGTAACCTTAGGTAAACCATATCCCCAACCTCGAAGCTACACTCTATCTAGTGTTGGTCAGCATACATTTTTTGTTCATTTTGGGCTTGTTGTATATTCTCCTTGAGCACCCTCAAAATATCTTGACTATCCTACAAGAAGTGTTTTTCTTTGGGCACTCTACTATCCCCTAAAACCAAATTCATGAAACTAGGTGCTTCATAATCGTACAATACCATGAATGGAGTCATTTTGATGGACATATGATAAGTGGTGTTATAACAGTAACCTCCTATATGTAGCCATTTGACCCAAGCCATCTATTGTGCAGTCACATAGTTCCTCAAATATCCTTCCACTAATTTATTCACAATCTTTATTTGCCCATCCATCTCTGGATGATAACTAGTGCTAGGTGTAAGATTTGTACCACACAACCTAAACAATTCCTGCCAAAAAGTACTCATAAATTCACTATCTTGATCACTGACAATAAAACTAGGTAGCCCATGTAACCTCAATATCTCTCTAAAGAAAAGATCAGCCACCAGTGTTTTTGTGTAAGTGGATGGAATAGCAAAGTAGTGAGCATACTTCATCAACTAGTCAATAATCACATAAATGCAATCTTTCCCCTATATTCATGGTAACTCGGTGATGAAGTCCATAGAAATACTTTCCCATTTCCTATTTAGAATGGGAAAAGGTTGTAACAAACCTGTAGGATATGTCTGTTCTCCATATTCTGTTAACAAACTACGCACTCTCTAACATGCTTCTGAAAATCATCCTTGAGCCCTTTCCATGTGAACTACTCATGGATCTACCTGTAGGTCTTAAAGATCTCTGGATGTCTAGCTATAGGTGCATCATGGAATGCTCTTAGTATTACTTCCCTAAATTGTAATGAAGGAATCAAATATATCCTACCCTAGAACTTAATCAATCCGCCCATCACCATGTAATGATCATCATGTATAGTGCCTGCAATTACTCCAAAAGCCCGAGTGTCCCTCGCATACTCTTCTATGATCTTATTTTTCCGATCTCCTGTAATCTCAGCTAAAGCACAAATATGAGGTCTCCTAGATAAAGCATCTGCTGCCACATTCTTCTTACCTTTGACAAACTCAATGTCAAAGTCATAGGCGTTTAACTTCATAATCCACATCTATTGTCTATCATTCAAATCAAGTTGGTTCATGAAGTATTTGATGTTGTTGTGATTGGTTTTGATAACAAATTTTCCCCCAACTAGGTAGGACCGAAACTTAGCCAATGCATGCATAATAGCCAACATCTCCCAATCATAGATGGAATAGATCCTCTCCACTCCACAGAGCTTTCTACTCTAAAAAACAATGGGATGCTTCTCATGCATCAAGACTGCCCCAATCCAATCTCTTGATGCATCACAATGAAGCTCAAATGGCTTTGTGAAATGTGTTAAAGCTAGTACTAGACATGATGACATCACCTTCTTGAAATGATCAAATCTTCTCTAAGTTTCCTTTGCCCATGTGAAGGCCCCTTACCTAGTACCATTTGTCAAGGGTGCAGTGATCTGTGAAAATCTTTTAACAAATCTCCTGTAAAATTTGTAGAGACCTAGGAATCCTTTAAGCTGTGTAAGATTTATAGGAGTAGGCCAATCGAGAATAGCCCTAATCTTTTCAGGATCTACCTGAACTCCATCTACATTGATGATATGCCCAAGGTATAGTAGCTCAGTCATCCCAAACTCGCACTTAGATTCCTTGGCATATAGTGACTCTTTCTCCAAAGTAGACAACACTCTCAAGATGTTGTAAATGTAACACCCCGCCAAGGGATCCAAAAGAATCAAACTAAAGTTTCACTAAGTTTGGTAGCATTTTTTTTTTTTTGAAACATGAAAGTTAAACCATTCACAACATACGCATAGTAGCGAAAGCAATATCAACATTCAACTGAAAGTATACATAAACATACATAACAGGTTACATTCCTTAAGGATCCCTTAACGTTGATTCATATTTAAATTAACTAATATTAATTCTATCTAATACCACATCCACATGAAATAATAATGAATAGTCCAACGTTCTTAAACAATATACTTTGGTTCCAAATGTCCCTTAGTAAATTACATTTCAGAATGCTCAATCATCCACTGTACATGTCATAGGGTATGAAAGACATAAAAGAATATACATGTGTGAAAATAAAGTACATCATCCTATTCTAATCCATGATGCAAGTGCAATAAAGTAAATGAAACCACATTTCATACATGATACATCATCATAGTAGATATAAACACCCATTGTAAAGTATAACCATACATCACACACATAACTAACTAAGTGCACGGTTCCTCCCAACCATAAATAGCATCATTAGACCATTGTGGGCCCTAGCCATCCCTCTGTGCATAACATCCCAAGTTATCAAAGAGATCATTGATATTATCATGGTAGGAATGTCACCCTAAAACATACAACATATGCAAAAAGAAATCTAGCATGCTACAACATATGCATAAGAAATCTAATCATGCAAAATAAGGCATAAGATAAGTAAATAACATCATCTGTCATATGCTAATCATCAATATAAGGATACATATCCACCATCATACTCCAAGAACAGAATGAAGATAGATGCCATCAAAGAATGCTTCAGTCATAGTGTTTGAGATGGATCTCAAATGGTAAGAGTGAAAAAGCACTACCACCCAACCACATAGAATCTAAATGGCCCACTCCCACTATGTTGAGGAGATAATCGCAAGTCCCAAATAGGATATCAAATCAAATAACTCAAATACTTTCTAAGTCCAGCAATCCTAAAAGTATGCTAACTCAAAGGTTCCAGCATAAATCGACATCTATACCCAGAGGCACACCAAAGACATCTAGGAACCTACTATGTAAGAAGGAAAGTGTCATCGCACGGATCACACTAGAGTTACCCTAGTAGTCTTCCTATAGACCTCGAACCATCCCTATGCGTCCACTAGTATCTTCTCATATTGATGAGGCATGCTACAGAATGCAAAGTCGCAACCAAGCATTCTCTCTACTCCCATCCTAGTCTATACTAGCACTCGAGGCATGGGTGAGAACAACCAATCATCTTATTAGGTTCATCTAAGTTAATATTTAGTGTAATTTTTTCACTTATTAAACAACTTACAATGAGTTACCCTGGTAGCCACTTAGGGCCTCGACCCCCATTACAAGCCACTTCTTGACATTACATGTAGATATCCTACCCTAAGCTCATGAAATCAAAAAATCACAAAATTACCTTAGTCCTATACATATCAATTCTCTGTAAGCAACTGAAAAGCATCAAATGAAAAATCACAATGTCCATCGGTTCTCATTAAGCAACCAAAAAATATCTCATAATAACATTGTTCAAAGACTTCCAAATTGGTCAAGTCATACATGTCTCAACATGACATGATCAATATCAAATAAACAATTCAATCCCATCAAGGCGACTGGAAAGTAATCCAAATACAACTGATCGATAACTCATAAATGGTTACATAAATCATAGCTTACACAAGAAGACTAGAAACATTATCAATCAGTAAACCACACACACCACAGAGCATGCCATCTCATAACCATGGTTGGGTTTAAAAGGATCGAGATCAAATAACATCAACATGACATCACAAATCATAATCTCATGAGCCTTTGGTAGACATCCTATAGCTAGTCAACAATCTAGTCAACCCAAAAACTCAAAATAGATAGCATAGAGAAAACAAAATGCATGCACATGTTTGGGTTTGCTAAAATAAATTAGTTGAGTTAAATATGGGGTTCTCAGTTTCGTTTAAGAGTTAAATATCAAGAGAAGGAACATTATTCGTCTTCCTTATAACCAACCCATGTATTAGTTAAAGATTTCTCCCCCTCTCCCCCCCAACTCATTTAAATCAATTTTCTAAAGTGCCCAAGAATAGATTATATAGATGTTACTTAGACAATAGCCCTTATCATGTATTAATAGGACACATAGAAAATTCAATATGAACGAATACAATTCTTCCTCATTTATCTATCCTTCATCTTAGATAAGATTAAATTAAATTTATATTAATAGACTAAAAACTATAAGATGATTAATTATTAAAAGAAGAAAAACTATTAATAAAATTTTATTTATAATAATTAATAATTAGAAATATTTAATATTTAAAAATTATTAAAATTTAATAATACTAATCTTTTCTTAATGGCAACATAATAACATTTGAAATATTAATGAATGATTAATGATACACATATTTATAACATAAAATTAAAAAAAAATAAAACTAACTGTTGTACATACCATTGCCGCAAGTACGCAATACCATGCTATCACAGGGCCTGCAGTGACAGCAGGTACAGAGTACCCCTATCATCATAGTACTTGCAACAGTAGGTACCCTGCGACCCGTGGGGTAAATGGGTACGTGTTCGTCCCTCCATTAAAATTTTAAATTTTTTTTAATAACATTTTCATCGAACATTTTTCCAAAACATTTCAAATTTACTTTTTTTTTTTAAACATTTTTCAATAAATGTTTTTAGGATTTTAAATAGATGCCTTTTGAAATAAAACATTTCCTCAAACGTTTTCGCACACACACACACACACACACACACACACACACATATATATATAGCGTTTTCAATAAACATTTGCAGAAAATACAATAACTTTTTTTTATTTAAATGTTTTTCCAATTTATTCAATTTGATTTATTTTAAAAGAAGTTATATATATATATATATATATATATATATATATATATATATATATATATATATATCAAGTTCATGATAAAATCTAATGCATGATTACAATGTATCCTCATTTTTTTTAATATCCACCTATTTAATTCCTCTAAGAAGATTTGTCCATAAGCATTTAAAACCTAGTCCCATAAATTTTGCAAATCTATGTATGTGGGGGTTTCTCATATAGAAAATTAAATATCCATGACAAGATTAAATACAACTAGAAAATTCATACATGGAATCCTCAGAAAGCATTCAAAAAATACGAAGAAGACAGGAAGTGGAAGAAGCAAAATAACATATGCAAAAATCATGAGTGTCTACCTAGACACTGATGCTAATTCACTTCTCCTCAGAATTTGTAGAGCAAGCTCCTTCTTGCTCCAACGCTCGCGGATCCACCCAAAGATGCTCTCTGAGCTACTAGGAGTGCTTGAATATAAGGACCTCTTAGGAAGCACCTAGAATGTCTCTAGAAACAACCAAAAGATAAGATAAGCGTTGACAACTAAGCACAAGCCTTTTCGAACCTTCTAGATGAGTCACAAGGTTGTCGACACCATGTGCTTAATTTGTGAGCTAACTCCTGTGTTGTAGACATACATGCATTCAAGAGGTGCACATACTCCTAGGTAGGCTTATGACTTTTATTTTAATTCTTTTATTATTTTTATTATTATTAATTTTAATTTCTTTTATTCAATTCTTTTACTCAATTAATTTCCATTTAATTAATTAAAAACAAGATATCAAAATATCATGATATTATATTTATTTATTTATTTCCAAAGATAATTAAATCATAAATTAAATCTTTTAATTTTAGAATTAATTAATAGAAAATTCACCATAGACCTCCAAGATAAAATATGAAAACCCATCATAGAGAAATCCATACAAAATCAGTCTAAGGAGTTAAAATCACAAATTACATCATCCGATGCATCTTGTAGGTAAAACATCTTAGATATTTGTCCTACCTTTCTAGGACAAATGGTTTAAGGGTTTAGGATTTGGACTTGAGAATTTATCTCCCCTCTCTTACCATTGAGATAGTGCAATAGGGTATGCTCATCCTAGCAATTCAGGGAAGTCGATACCTGGTACCTGCAACCTGCATAAAATCCATGCATGTACATACAATATATATATGCTAAGCTAAATAGGCAATGGCAAGAAGTGGTGCATTGTGTAGATCCCGACTAACAAGTGACTACAACTCCCTTCCTTAACCACATCAAAAATGTCATACGTAAAGAGAACAAATGCGCACATCATACACATGTAGTATGGGGTAAGTATCCATAAAACAACACACACATATAATAATCCATTTAGCTAAACATCATTAAAACTGAGAATAATGTAATAATCATCATCATCATGAAATGTAGAGTCTAAGTAATCTCATCATATATCAACCGAATCTGTAACACAATATCTGATAGTCTCAAAATAATGCTACTAACCATCAACATAGAACTGACCTAACAAAGTTTGGTAATGATAGCAACAATGTATCTAGAAAAATGTAAATTAGGGTAGGCACTACATCCACTACCCCAGGATTAGGCTTACTCTTGGAAGCCTACAAAGAAGTAGGGATATAAATCCCATAATCTAGTTGCATCCTCTCATGTAGCTGAAGAGTCATCAGTAGGGTCCCATTGGACCCTTACTTGCTCTATGGTTTGACCCCTAAGGGTCAACTCCTGCTGCTCTAGAATATGAACCAGCTCCAAAACTAGTTGCCCGTCCTCTACCTGCAATGCATTCCAATCAAGAACATGTGCTACATCAGGGATATACTACCTAAGTACTAAAACATGGAAAACATCATGAATGCAAGCTAGGTTGGGTGGTAAATCAAGGTGATAAGAAACTGAGCCAATCCTCTCAAGAATCTCAAATGGTCCCATAAAGCAAGATGCTAGCTTTGAACCCTTTCCATATTAGATCAGACTCTTCTACGAACGCACTCTCAAGAATACCTTGTCTCCCACAACAAACTGCTTTTATGTCCTATGTGCATCAACATAATTTTTCTTCCTATCCTATGCCATAGTCAAGTGCTCACAGATATGCATTACCTGTTGCTCCATATCATGAAGAATCTCAAGACCCAATAAGATGCAATCCTCAAGACTATCTCAACTCAAAGGTGTACAACAAGTATTTCCATATAAAGCCTTGAATGGTGCCATGCTAGTAGAACTGTGATACCCATTGTTGTAAGCAAACTCCACTAGCTAGAGATAGTCCTCCCAATGTGTTTGCCTATCCATCACATGCATCTATTAGTGTAGTTTTTTATTTTTTCCTATTTTGCTAGGTTTTTCCTACACTTTTAATAATCTCACTTAGGTTAATAAAGCATGTCTTATTAGGTGAATGGTTGTGAGGTGTCACCTTCCTACATGTGAGCATCCATTAGCTATCTTGAGAAGATACTTTGCTATCTTTAGTCCGATAGATGGTTGCTCCTCATTGGTTGGTGTTGCCACCTCCTCTCTCTTCCTAGCCTATATAAGCATGCTACCTAGCTTGTATTTGTATCTCTTATTTTTGCATCCTCTTAATGCTATTTTGCTTCCAGCATTTGCATTACTCTCTTGGAGACTAACTTTATGATGCTATTTTGATTTTGTATCATTTGCATTCATAGTTTAGATATTTACTCTTTGCACTAGTTTTCTGGGTTATTAATCTTTTCAGATTCTAACATGGTATCAGAGCTCTTCTATGTGCAAGAGTAGATTTTAGTTTCCTTATTTGAGAGATTCAAGAGGGGGCAAATAAACTTTATTGTAGTTTTTTGAAAAATGAAGTATGCTCTTCTCTTGCATCTTTGGATGATCCTGAGAATCAGAAAAGTTTTGACAAAAACAGTTTTAATCTGGGGTTTCAATCTCAAATCTGACAACCAACTTGCATATTTGGAGTTTTCAATCAGTTTTGCAGGTTCCAACATGCCATTGATGGACTTAAGAAGCTGATCCAACATTTGCATGTCATATTTTGGTTGCTGGGGCCGTTTTCTGATTTTTGGAGCCGTTTTTTACTGTTAAAGGCGTCTGATTTACACTACGGCAACATTTTTTGTTCATCAGCAAGAAAAACGCTTTCTGGGTTTTGTTCGCAGCCCCGAAAAACCATCTGGGTATCTTTTAGATTTTGCATGCAAGCTGTATATTTTTCAGGATCGAGCATGCAAAGCTACAGCCATACCCCTCTCCGTTGGCAGTCGCAGATTTGAATGCAGTTTTCAAATGTCTCGTTCTTGCTCATACGGACTCCGATTTTGATGATTCTTGTTATGAACTTGGCTATTTTTTTGTGCTCTATCCACTATTGGAGTTATTTTTTGATTTTCATGCATGAATTCTTCAGAAATTGTAGATTCTCAGCCGTGACTGTGCACAATTCTTGTTTTGGAAACTTCGGAGGATCATAACTTTTTCATACGACCTCATATCGAGGCGATTCTTTTTTTGAAAGTGCATGATTTTTTGAGTAGATCGCAGTGGTGCTATTCATTTCCTTGATTATTGTGCCCAAGTTTCACTTTTAACATATGCTCTTCATGAGGGTTTGTAATGCATTGAAATCAAGACCTACTTGTGGTTTTTTGGCCATAACTTTTGCATATGGAGGTATTTTTCCGATCCGAAAGAAGCATTGAAAAGTTGGTTCTGAGACAGAGATACTGGTATAGGTTTTTTTGAGTTTTGATACAGTTTGGTTGCCTATTATGGCAATCAAAGTCAGATGTTCTATTTTGCACTCCGGGAGGCGTATCTTGAGCTTCCGATCTCCATTTTTGGACTTCTTTATATCGCTGAAAAGCTCTTTCTATGCTCTTTCTAGTGATGTTGGTTGTTGTTCCAGATTCTGTTCCAGACACATCCTATTCAGTCTTTTGCATTTTAGCATTTTGGTGGATATTCTGTTTGTTTCAGGTCTAGAGATCAATTTTGTTGCTTCAGTTGCTTCGTTTTGGGCTTTACCTTCTGTTGTTTCAGCCTTATGTTTTTTTTGATCATTGTTGATATTCACTATAAGCATCTTTATGCAACGCACTGAGATAAAGTGCCACTCTTGCGATTCGGGATCCTTTTCATCATTGTGATTCATTGTACTCGCACTATTATATAAAGTGCCATGGGGGGGATAGTTGTTTGCCACTTATAGGCTCTCTTTCTCTAATTCCTCATGCAGTGTCGATGACACATGCCTTTATTTGTGTTTGTACCTCACTCTCGATGAGTTTGGCTCCTATGTTGTAGGAGATTTTTTGGCCCATCTTTTCAGTTGCCTGTCACCTCACCTACCTTAAGGGGAGGTTATATTGTTGTTCTATGCTTCTTTGGTTGATGGTTCGTGCCTTCTATTTCCATGGAGGTTCCTTTGGTTGATGGTTCGTGCCTTCTATTTCCATCGAGGTTCCTTTGGTTGATGGTTCGTGCCTTCTATTTCCATGGGGGTTCTACAGATCAGCATTTTGACAGAGTTTTGTGGTTCTTCATGTTTCAGTGATGCTGCTTCTTCATGATCACTCCTTGTTCCTATTTTAGGGGACAATTTCCCTAGCGGGAGACTTCTTCAGTTCTTCACTAGGTTCTTACCTCTTTTTGGGGGAGGGTTTTTCCCTTGTGGTTTTCTCTCTTTCCCCGCTTTCAGAGGTTGCATCTTCTTGCATTGTACTTGGGTACCTAACATGGCCTCGTTGTCGGGACCCATTTCTACATCCACCTAAGCTTCGCTTATGGGGGGGTGTTAGTGTAGTTTTTTATTTTTTCCTATTTTGCTAGGTTTTTCCTACACTTTTAATAATCTCTCTTAGGTTAATAAAGCATGTCTTATCAGGTGAATGGTTGTGAGGTGTCACCTTCCTACATGTGAGCATCCATTAGCTATCTTGAGAAGATACTTTGCTATCTTTAGTCCGATAGATGGTTGCTCCTCATTGGTTGGTGTTGCCACCTCCTCTCTCTTCCTAGCCTATATAAGCATGCTACCTGGCTTGTATTTGTATCTCTTGTTTTTGCATCCTCTTAATGCTATTTTGCTTCCAGCATTTGCATTACTCTCTTGGAGACTAACTCTATGATGTTATTTTGATTTTGTATCATTTGCATTCATAGTTTAGATATTTACTCTTTGCACTAGTTTTCTGGGTTATTAATATTTTCAGATTCTAATAGCATCCTTAACATATCTTCTATAACTTGATTCACTCTCTCTATCTGACCATCTATCTCTAGGTGATATGTCGAACTGAAATTCAATTGTGCTCCAAGCTCATGCTGCAGCAATGTCCAGAATGCGAATGTGAATACAGGATCCCTATCTAAAATGATCTTTCCAAGAATACCATGTAGTCTCACGATGTCATGCATGAAGACATTAGCTACAGAAGCTACCATTTAGGAAGACCTGATTGGTGAAAATGTGCCACCTTAGTCAACCGATCAATGGTGACCATGATAGCATCATGACGATGAGCAGTCATAGGTAATCCTACTATGAAGTCCATAGAGATGATGTCCCACTTCCATGAAGGAATGAGATTTGGTTGCAAGAGTCATGCTGAATGCTGGTGTTCTGCCTTGACTCTCTGACACCCAAGACACCTAGCCACATAATCAGCAATGTCACACTTCATCCCAAACCAAAAGAATAAACATTGCAAATCAGCATGCATCTTCTTGACACTTAGATGTGTTGAGTAAGGTGCACAATGGGCCTCTGCTAGAATCAAGGTGCAAATCTCATCCAATAGTGGCACATAAATCCTTCCTAAATGTCTCAAAAGACCATCTGACTCTAGGACATAGCCTAAAAACTTACCCTCCAAAGGCCTCCTTAAATCTATTTCTCTGCACACCTCCTAGTACCAAGAATCTGTAGGAAGTGCTTGAAAAATTTGACTCCTCAAATCAACACTAAGAATCATAGATGATATCACATGTCTCCTACGACTCAAAGCATCTACCACCACATTCTCCTTTCCTTGAATGTACTTTACCTCAAAGTCGTACTCACATAGAAATTCCATCCATCGCCTCTGGCGAGCATTCAAATTAGACTGAGTGAAAATGTATTAAAGACTGTGATGATCACTGTGTAGTTCAAATTTGTGCCCTAACAAGAAATGTCTCCACCTTTTCAAAGCATGAACTATTGCTACTAACTCAAGATCATGTGTAGGATAATTTAACTCATGATCCTTGAGCTTGCATGATTCATATGCAATCACCCATCCATTCTGCATCAAAATCACTCCAATCCCTTCAAGGGAAGCACCTGTACATACTAGGAAATCACCTTCTGGATTAGGTACTGCTAAGATCGATGCACTGGTCAAAAGCTCCTTGAGCTTCTAAAATGCTTCCTCGCATTTCTTTGTCCATGTAAACTTCTTTCCTTTCCTCTGAAGGGAAGTGATAGGATGCACTATTCTAGAGAAGTTTTGGACAAATTTGTGATAATAACTAGCTAGACCCATGAAACTACAAATCTCTGACACATTAGTAGGTGTAGGACAACCTACTATGGCTTGGATCTTCACAAGGTCTAAAAAAATACCATCACCTGATATGATATGCCCTAAATACTAAATCTCTGATTTGAAGAATTCACACTTAGCCATATTGGCATAAAGCTGATTGTCTCTCAAGCATTATAAAACCAATCACAAGTGTTCCTCATGATCCTTCTAAGACTTAGAATATATCAATATATCATCAAGGAACACAAGTACAAACCTCTCAAGATAAGATCGAAACACCCCATTCATGAAGCTCATGAAAACTGATGGAGCATTAGTCAACCCAAAAGGTACCACTGGGAACTCATAGTGCCCATAGCAAGTTCAAAAGGAAGTCTTGTGAATGTTAGCTTCCTTTATGCGAAGCTTATGGTATCCTGACTTAAGGTCAATCTTGGAGAATACTGTAGCTCCCTTGATCTAATCAAATAAGTCATCGATCCTAGGTAGAGGATACATGTTATTTATTGTCACCTTATTTAGCTGTCTGTAATCAATACAAAGGCACAAAGAACCATCTTTCTTTTTCACAAAGAGCACTAGAGCTCCCCATGGTGATGCACTAGGTTGAATGCTCCCTTTGGCCAAAAGTTCCTCTAGCTGAAGATGCAACTCACCCAATTCTTGTGTAGTCATATGATAAGGAGCTTTAGAGATAGGCTTTGCTCCTCGAATGAGCTCAATACTGAAATTGATGTCCCTTTTCGGGTCATGCCCAGAATCTCACTCGAAAAAACATCTACATACTCTTGTAAAATTGGGTGACCTAAGTATTTCCCACATGATCTTCCTCGTCAAGCTCATTTATCATAATAGCAAATATCTAACATCCCTTATGCAAAATCTGCTTCAATTGCATAGCAGAAATCATTCATAGAGATATAGGCCTTGGTATTCCAACAATCTTCACATCCTTCCCTTGGTCATCCTGACACGTAATAATCTTCTTCCTACAGTCTATTCTGGCTCTATGAGAGCTAAGCCAGTCCATTCCTAAAACCACATCGTAGGAACCAAGAGGTATAACCCAAAGGTCAACTACAGTATCAAATCCTCCTATGCTCAACCCACACTTATAAACTATAGAATTTGTGGAGACTTTAATGCCTAAGGCTAGTTTCACTTACCAACCATGATCTTGGTTCACTGCTTCTAGCTTACACTTACCAACTAGAGATGGAGAAATAAAATAATCTATAGCACCTGAATCAAACAACACTGAAAGAGGTGTACCTCGAGTAGCTCATGTGGTTTCAATCACTATCCCTTGATGATCTACCTGACAGTGATCTATCGCTACAAACACTCTATGAGCTCCAATCATAGGCTCTAATGCCATTGGCCTAGGACTTGAATACTGAGGTGCTCATTGTGGACAGTGTGATGCAAAATGTCCAACCTGCCCACATGTAAAACACCCTGTACTTCTACCAAATCCTCTACCTATAGGTGATGCATTTGACTGCTAGTGACTATCCTTGCTACCAAAAGATTGACTACTCTGAGCGAGCTGAGTGTATTGATTTTGTTTATTACATCGAGCATTGTGGTTGTTCTTGGAGTTAGAACCTCCACCACCACCTTGAGCCTAAGGGTATGATCCCTTCTACTGATGTGTCTGTTGAGACTGTTGTTGATACTATTTCCCCTTAGGGAAAGGAGGCTTCCTATTTCCACCTAAGTTATGGTTGCCTTTAGATCCTAATGCTGCAAGCACTCCCACAAAACCTCCTTGTCCAAGGCTGACACTTTATTCTACAAGGATGGCTCATCATACTGCATCCTTGAGGGTTTTAGGCTCAAATACCTTGACACCCCCAATTATACAGTTGTTCAAACCTCTAATGAAGTGTTGTGTCAACTGAGTTGAGTTGTTACTGAATCCTGAAAAGGACATGAGCTCATAGAATTTGCACTCATACTCTATTACAGTCATATAATACTGCCTAAGGTTATGGAACTCATCTACTCTTTGCTGCTTCCATTCCTCTGTTAGGAATTGCTCACGAAAACTCTCTAAGAATAGCTCCCAAGTAATAGTGTTCATATCTATGCCCAACATCTTCTCCTCAATTGTCCACCAAGTGGCCCCAAAATTCTCTAGATTAGTAATAGCAAATCTTGCTTTAACATTACTGTCAAAGTCCTACATGGAAAAAATCCTATCAAGGGAAGTAAGCCATGATTCATCCACATATCTAGAACCCTGCCCATTAAAGGGCTTGACCTTAGATCTTGAAAGGTCCTTCATCTAAGTAGATACAATGGATCTATGTCGATCCCTCTGAGGGCTCCTAGACCTAGATTTATGCTCATGTTCTAACTAATGTGCTCTATGCTGATCATGAACAAAAGGTAGGCAATCAAGAATGGTCTGCATCATCTGTCTCAAGTTAACCTCCTCAGACTCAGCTTAGTCCCCTCTAAGGTTCTCTTCCTACTACTCACCAACGTGCTCTCCCCCGCTCTCTTCCTAAGCAGGCCCTCTACAGAAAAACTCATGGACATTGATAGCTCTGCCACATCCACGGCCTCTACCATGGTCTCTAATAGAAGACCTCATCCCAGATACCATCCTACAACAATATCCAAGGTGCAAAATAATATTACAACCATTATACATGCTACTATATAGCATAAAAGGCACATGTTTTACAAGTAGACTAAGTTCAATTTTAGTTTTGCCTATGTTTAGGTTTAAGTAGATTTTTTAGTTTTGAAAGCTAAGTGTTGCAGTGCAAGTAATAGTTTAAGTTTTGTCTTAGGTTCACCAAGATCCAACTTTGAAAGAGATACACATGATAGTTCAAAGTCCTTATTTTGTTCCAATATACCCAAAGCTCCCAATATAGAAACTCGAGCTCTGATACCAAATGTAACGCCCCGCCAAGGGATCCAAAAGAATTAAACTAAATTTTCACTAAGTTTGGTGGTATTTTTTTTTTTGAAACATGAAAGTTAAACCATTCACAACATACGCATAGTAGCAGAAGCAATATCAACATTCAACTGAAAGTATACATAAACATACATAACATGTTACATTCCTTAAGGATCCCTTAACGTTGATTCATATTTAAATTAACTAATATTAATTATATCTAATACCACATCCACATGAAATAATAATGAAAAGTCCAACATTCTTAAACAATATACTTTGGTTCCAAATGTCCCTTAGTAAATTACATTTCAAAATGGTCAATCATCCACTGTACATGTCATAGGGTATGAAAGACATAAAAAAATATACATGTGTGAAAATAAAGTACATCATCCTATTCTAATCCATGATGCAAGTGCAATAAAGTAAATGAAACCACATTCCATACATGATACATTATCATAATAGATATAAACATCCATCGTAAAGTATAACCATACATCACAAACACAACTAACTAAGTGCATGGTTCGTCCCAACCATAAATAGCATCATTAGACCATCGTGGGCCCTAGCCATCCCTCCATGCATAACATCCCAAGTTACCAAAGAGATCATTGGTATTATCATAGTAGGAATGTCACCCTAAAACATACAACATATGCAAAAAGAAATCTAACATGCTACAACATATGCATAAGAAATCTAATCATGCAAAATAAGGCATAAGATAAGTAAATAACATCATCTATCATATGCTAATCATCAATATAAGGATATGTATTCACCATCATACTCCAAGAACCTAATGAAGATAGATGCTATCAAAGAATGCTTCAGCCACAGTGTCTCGAACGGATCTCAAATGGTAAGAATGAAAAAGCACTACAATCTGACCACGTACAACCTAAATGGCCCACTCCCACCATGCTAAGGAGATAGTCTCAAGTCCCAAAGAGGATATCAAATAAAATAACTCAAATACTCTCTAAGTCTAGGATTTCTAAAAGTATACTAACTCAAAGGTTCCAGCATAAACCAACATCTATACCTAGAGGCACAACAAAGACATGTGAGAACCTATTATGTAAGTGGGAAAGTGTCATCACACGGATCATGCTAGAGTTACCTTGGTAGTTTCTCTATAGACCCCAGCCCCTTACTGATCCCTATGCGGCCACTAGTATCTTCTCATACTGATGAGGCATACTAGGGAATGCAAGGTCGCAACCAAGTGTTCTCTCTACTCCCATCCTAGTCTGTACTAGCACTCGAGGCATGGGCGAGAACAAATAATTATCTTATTGGGTTCATTTAAGTCAGTATTTAGTGTAATATTTTCACTTATTAAACAACTTACAGTGAGCTACCCTGGCAGCATCTTAGGGCTGTGGCCCCCATTGCAAGCCACTTCCTAACACTACATGTAGAGTGTTTGAGTAATTATTTGTTCGCACTTATTAATTAAAATCACTTTGATTTAATTAATTAAGTTGCCTATTACTCTAGTTTTCTTAAGCTATCTTGTAGGTTCATATAATTAATATTTTATTAATTATATTGTGCAACCTAGATTTTTTAGGCTTTAGGGCTTTTGTTCACCTTTAAGGTTGAACTCTTGTAATTCTTTTTTAAAGCATTCATTCAATCAATCTAGGAATACATTTTTCTCTCTCATCTTGTTGAGTTCTTCCAAGCTCTACTTTTTCCTTCATTTTAGGTTTCTCTTCAACAAGTTATTTGCATGCAGGTGATCTTGGCAATCTGTGAAGTTGGTTTTCACAACTTCTACATGGTATTAGAGCCTACCTACTGCTTCTCTATTGAATGATTTTTGAAGCCGCGATTTGGAGTTAGAAACCTCAACTTTTTTGAGGTTTTTTTCTTCAATCAGGAGGAAGAGCAATTTTTCAAAGCACTTTGGGCCCAAACGAACATTGCCATTAGATTTGGAAGCTCCTCTATAGTTAGGATCCATATAAAAATTTTCCTTTTTGGCTTCCATAACGTCAAGAAAAAATTTTTTGCCCCCCAGGAGGCCGTACGATTGCATTTATTACAAAAAAATCAAAAAAAAATTCAAAAACATGACCGCAAGTGCTGCCTCCCAGTGACCACAACTGCACCACCTCAACGTGGCTCATGTACCACTGTTGCTTGCAGCAGCATCGCGGAGCCGCCACGACGTCACCCACCAGTCTTCATTGCTCCATCGCCACTCGGGCGTCGCCGACCAACCTCCTCAGTCGTAGTGACACTGATGGTAGCCACCCTTGCAGCCACTGCTGTCAGTGGTGATCCCCAGTCCACCACCTCCTGTTGAGTGCCAATGTGGATGCCTTTTGCACAATTGGCATGACACGTGGCTGCCACATGGCCAGGGGTACCACGTTGGCATCTCCCATGTGGCCTCTGCCACATTAGCAGCCATATCATTATTTATGCCATGTGGCATATTTTTTGCTATGACGGCAAGAATGCCGTCAAATTTTTTGGCCTGAAATGCTGATGTCAATATTGCATCATCAACCCTCCAGGCACTCTCTAGGTCCTTTTTGACCTACTCACAGTTTTTTTTCCATATCTTAAGCATACGGAGGTCTTTTTTTGATTCGAAAGAAGCGCCAGAAAGCTGGTTCCGAGATGGAGATAGTGGTTTAGGATTTTTTTGATTTTGATGCAGTTTAGCTTCCTATTTTTGTAGTTTAACTCTGAAGTTCTATTTTTGACTTCGGCAAGCATTTCTTGTGCGTCCCATCTCCATTTTTTGAAAACATGATTTTTTGGAAAGCTAGTTCTGTCTACTTTTTAGAAATTATGTAATTTCTTCCAAATCCTACCCCATGCTCTTTCTATCATGTTTTTGGCATTTTTTCTCTATGATGGATATTTTGGGTATTTCAGGTCTGGGGATCATTTTCTTAGCATGGGATCTCTTCTTTTGGACTGTACTATCTTTTGTATCAGCTTTTTTCCTATTTTGATCATTGTTGATATTCATTGTAAGCATCTTTATGCAAACACACTGAGATAAAGTGCCACTCTTGCATTTCAGGATCCTTTTCATCATTGTGGTTTGTTGTACTTGCACTATTTTATAAAGTGCCATGGGGGGATAGTTGTTTTCCAGTTTTGTGCCCTCTTCCTCTTTTTGCCTTATGCAGTGTCGGTGATACGTGCCTTTATAGGTGTCTGTACCTCACTCTCGATGTGTTTGGTTCCTGTGTTGTAGGAGATTTTTGGCCCATCTTTTCAGTTGCCTATCACCTCACCCCATCTGCATTAAGGGGGGGTTATATTGTTGGTTCTAATGCTTCCTTGGTTCGATGGTTTGTTGGAGTGAGCTATGTATTTAGTATTTGATCCTATATACTAGGCGATTGCAGTGGCTGGCTACCTATGCATTTCGGTGAGATGGATCACCTACCATATAGACACTCTCGATTCATGCCTTCTATTTATATGGAGGATCTTTAGATCAGTAGTTTCTTTTTGACAAGAGTTTGCAGCTTCTTCTGCTTCAGTGATTTTCTTCATGATCTTCTCTTTGTTTCTATCTTCTGGAACATTCTTTACTATCTCTTTTTGGAGAGGGGTTTTTCCCACTGGGTTTTCTCCTTTGTCTCCAGTTTATAGAGATTTTCTTGTTTTGGGTACCTGATTAGGCCTTGTTGCCGGGACCCATTTTTTTCCTACTTTCATAGTTGTGCTAGGTTAGCTTACCTCCTGAGCTTCGCTTAAGGGGGGATGTTAGAGTAATTATTTGTTCGGACTTATTAATTAAAATCACTTTGATTTAATTAGTTAAGTTGCCTATTACTCTAGTTTTCTTAAGCTATCTTGTAAGTGCATATAATTAATATTTTATTAATTATATTGTGCAACTTAGCTTTTTTAGGCTTTAGGGCTTTCATTCACCTTTAAGGTTGAACTCTTGTAATTCTTTTTTAAAGCATTCATTCAATCAATCTGGGAATACAGTTTTTTTTCTCATCTATGTTGAGTTCTTCCAAGCTCTGCTTTTTCCTTCTTTTTCGGTTTCTCTTCAACAGGTGTTTTGCATGCAGGTGATCTTGACAATCTGTGAAGTTGGTTTTCACAACTTCTACATAGATATCCTATCCTAAGCTCATGAAATCACAAAATCACAGAATTACCTCAGTCCTATACAAGCGACTAGAAGGCATCATAAAGATCATAATAACATATCAGTTCTCTGCGAGCAACTGAAAAACATCAAATGACAAATCATAGTGTCCATCGGTTCTCATCGAGAAACTAAAAAATATCTCATAATAACACTGTTCAAAGACTTCCAAAATGGTCAAGTCATACATGTCTCAACATGACATAATCAAGATTAAATAAAGAATTCAATCCCATCAAGGCGATTGGAAAGTAATCCAAATACAACTGATCGATAACTCATAAATGGTTACATAAATCCCAGCTTACACAAGAAGATTAGAAACATTATCAATCAGTAAACCACACACACCATAGAGCATGCCATCTCATAACCATGGTTGGGTTTAAAAGGATTGAGATCAAATAATATCAACATGTCATCACAAATAATAATCCCCTGAGCCTCTGGTAGACATCCTATAACTGGTCAACAATCTAGTCAACCCAAAAACCCAAAATAGATAGCATAGAGAAAACACAAAATGCATGCACATGTTTGAGTTTGCTAAAATAACTTAGTTGAGTTAAATATGGGGTTCTCAATTTTGTTTAAGAGTTAAATATCAAGAGAAGGAACATTATTCATCTTCCTTATAACCAACCCATGTATTAGTTAAAGATTCCTCCCCCCCCCCCCCCCCCAACTCATTTAAATCAATTTTCTAAAGTGCCCAAGAATAGATTATATAGATGTTACTTAGACAATAGCCCTTATCATGTATTAATAGGACACATAGATAATTCAATATGAACGAATACAATTCTTCCTCATTTATCTATCCTTCATCTTAGATCAGATTAAAATAAATTTATATTAATAGACTAAAATATTATAAGATGATTAATTATTAAAAGAAGAAAAACTATTAACAAAATTTTATTTATAATAATTAATAATTAGAAATATTTAATATTTAATATTTAAAAATTATTAAAATTTAACAATACTAAACTTTTTTTTAATAGCAATATAATAACATTCGAAATATTAATGAACGATTAATAATACACATATTTCATATCATAAAATTTTAAAAAAATAAAACTAACTGTTGTAGATACTGCTACCATGAGTATGCAATACCCTATTGTCACAAGGCCTGCGACAACAATGGGTACAGAGTACCCCTATCGTCACAGTACCTGTGACGGCAGGTACCCTAGGACCTGTGGGGTAAATGGGCACAGGTTCGTCCCTCCATTAAAATTTTAATTTTTTTTAATAACGTTTTCAACAAACATTTTTCAAAATGTTTCAGGTTTAATTTTTTTTAAATGTTTTTCAATAAACGTTTTCAGGATTTTAAATATATGCATTTTTAAATAAAACATTTCCTCAAATGTTTTCGCATATATATATATATATATATATATATATATATATATATATATATATATATATATATATTTATTTATTTATATATAACGTTTTCAATAAACATTTGCAGAAAATACAATAACTTTAAAATAAAAAAAAGGTTTTTCCAATTTATTCAATTTGATTTATTTTAAAAGAAGTTATATATATATATATATATATATATATATATATATATATATATATATATATATATATATATATATATATATATATATATATATATATATATATCAAGTTCATCATAAAATCTAATGCATGATTACAACTTATCCCCTTTTTTTTAATATCCGCCTATTTAATTCCTCTAAAAAGATTTGTCCATAAGCATTTAAACCCTAGTCTCGTAAATTCCTCTGATCTATGCATGTGGGGGTTTCTCATATAGAAAATTAAATATCCATGACAAGATTAAATACAACTAGAACATTCACACATGGAATCCTCAGAAAGCATTCAGAAAACTCAAAGAAGACAGGAAGTAGAAGAAGTGAAATAACATATACAAAAATCATGAGTGTCTACCTGGACACTGATGCTAATTCACTTCTCCTCAGATTCTTCAGAGTAAGCTCCTTCCTTCTCCAACATTTGTGGATCCACCCAAAGATGCTCCCCAAGCTACTAGGAGTGCCTAAATATAAAGACCTCTCAGGAAGCACCTAGAATGTCTCTAGAAACAACCAAAAGATAAGTGTTGACAACTAAGCACAAGCCTTTTCCAACCTTCTAGATGAGTCACAAGGTTGTAGACACCATGTGCTTAATTTGTGCGATAACTCCTGCATTGTAGACATACGTGAATTCAACAGGTGCACATACTCCTATGTAGACTTATGACTTTTTATTTTAATTATTTAATTATTTTATTATTATTATTTATTTATTATTTTATTATTATTTTTATTATTATTAATTTTAATTTCTTTTATTTAATTCTTTTACTCAATTAATTTCCATTTAATTAATTAAAAACAAGATATCAAAATATCATGATATTATATTTATTTATTTATTTCCAAAGATAATTAAATCATAAATTAAATCTTTTAATTTTAGACTTAATTAATAGAAAATTCACCATAGACCTCCAAGATAAAATATGAAAACCCATCATAGAACAATCCATACAAAATTAGTCTAAGGGGTTAAAATCATGAATTACATCATCCGACACATTCGGTAGGTAAAACATCTCAGATACTTGTCCTACCTTTCTAGGACAAATGGTTTAAGGATTAAGGATTTGGACTTGAAAATTTATCTCCCCTCTCTTACCATTGAGATAGTGCAATAGGGTATGCTCGTCTTGGCAATACAGGGAAGTTGATACCTAGTACCTGCAACCTACATAAAATCCATGCATGTACATACTATATATATATATATATATATATATATATATATATATATATATATATATATATATATATATATATATATATATATATATATATATATATATATATAGGTAATGGCAGGAAGTGGTGCATCGTGTAGATCTCGACTAACATGTGACTACGCCTCCCTTCCTTAGCCACATCAGAAATGTCATACATAGAGAACAAACATGCACACCATACACATGCAGTATGGGGTAAGTATCCATAAAACAACACACACATATAATAATCCATTTAGCTAAACATCATTAAAATTGAGAATAATGTAATAATCATCATGCATACATGAAATGTAGCGTCTAAGTAATCTCATCATATATCAACTGAATCTGTAACACAATATCTTATAGTCTCAAAATAATGCTACTAACCATCAACATAGAACTAACCTAATAGAGTTCGGCAATGACAGTAACAATGTATCTAGAAAAATGTAAACTAGGGCAGGCACTATAGTAAATGATCCTCCCAAGTCTTACTAAAGACTAAAATGTCATCAAAGAAAATCAAGACAAATCTCCTAAGTTGCTCCTGAATGCCGGATTCATGCAACTCTAGAACATAACAAGGGCATTGGTTAGCCCAAATGGCATAACCAAAAACTTGAAGTTCCCATAGTGACACTAAAAAGCTATCTTCTCAATCTCCTCCTCCCTCATCCTGATCTGATGATACCCTAACCATAGATCAATCTTTGTAAAAAGCATGCACCATATAACTCATCAATTATCTCATCTATTTGTGGGATGGGATATATGTTCTTAATGGTCTTCTTATTTAATGCCCTATAATTGATGCACATGTGCATCGTCCCATCCTTCTTCATTACCAACACTACGACTAAAGAAAAGGGGCTCTTACTAAGCCTAATATGCCCTATTTCCAACAACTCCTTAATTGCTTTCTCTATCTCATCCTTATGTTTCTTAGGATGACGATAGGGAGTAATCATGACTTGTTTGGCTCTCTCCTTGAGCTCAATATCATGCTCTATCTCCCTGTTAGGAGGAACCCCATGTGGAATCTCACCAAATACCTGAATATGCATGTCAAGTATCTTCTAGATATCTGGTGGATGACTCTTCACTTGTGAATTTTCTAAAGTTGACATAGGAAACATTCTGCTACCCACTCTATATTATTATGTTTAAAATGTCTTTGCATTCTCCTCGAGGAAACTACTCTACAACTCGCATCTAAAAGTCCTCTAAGTACAACAGTTCTTCCCTCATGCTAAAACATCATCTCAATTTTGCTAGATTAAGTGTGAACTCTACTAGCGAGGCCATCTATAACATGCCAAGGATGACATCATAGTCTCCCATGTCTATCTACCACAGAGAACTCATAGCCATCTCCAAAACTGATGTGAAGATTAGATATCTTTTGAGGACATAATAGTTTGTCACCATTGGCTACCATGACTCTAAAGCTAGCGTGCTCTTCAGTCTGTAGACCTCTCTTGGCTATCGATTGTGCATCTATTAAATTATGTGTAGCCCCAGTTTCAATGAGTGAGATCAATTTCTGCCCTTGGATAGTACCCCTAACCTTAAATGTGATTATCTTCTAAGCCCCTGTTAATCATGTTAATGAATTCTCATCCTCAAGAATGTTGCTCTCCTCTGTAGTACTATCCTCATCTGAATAAGAGTGCTAATCCTCCCTCTTCGACTATGGCTCTTTTGCTAAGAAATACTCCATTTGATTTTCCTTAGCCTTGAGAGGACACTTATGAGATAAATCCCAAGGCTCTCTACAATGAAAACATAACTTCTTCTTTCTTAATCATTCAAGGTGTCATTATCCAACTTATCTCTTTTTGGTTGAGCATCCTTGTGAAAAGTTCTTTTATCCTTCTCCTTGTCCTTTTTCATATAAGAATCCCCATGTTGATATCTTCTCCTAAATGAAGAAGGTGCTAAGTCATGAGCCTTTTTAGTGGCATCCTACAATGTAGTTGGGTCATGTCCTTTGACCCAACCTCGCAAGGGTTCTGAAAGTCCATCCATAAACAACACTACCAACCTTCTCTCTTAAATATCTGTGACCAACACAGCTAACCTCTAAAACTCACTAGTATATGTCTCAACTAATCCCCACTGCTTGAGTTGTGCCAACTCCTTAAATTGTAATTCGAGATCCCTAGTATCAAATCTCTCTATGAGCTTCTCAGTTAACTCCTTGTAAGATGTAATCTAATTATGTCCCAAGGTTACCATGCCATAGTGCCACCACTCGTGTGCTGGTCCATCCAAGTGAATAGCTACATACTTTATAGCCTCCTCTTCAAGCATAAGATTCAGTTACAAGTATGTATTTATCTGTTTCACCCAAGCTCATGCGGTCATCTTCCCTGAAGCATCATAATGAGATAAAGAAAGTTTCCCAACTTTCTTTCTCAGTTCAAGGTTTTGACTTCTTCCTCCTGAACCAAGCATGTGTCTCATCCTCAAGTCCAAGTAATCTCTAAGAGAAATGTCTGCCTGAAACTCTGGTCCACTATCCTCCCAATCCCTCCTGAACTAATCATGTAACTTTGTAATTTGCAGTTCATTAATGGGCCGAAATATATCTTTGGGTGGGAAGTTGGGCAGAAGAGGTCTTGAGCTAGTTGTTTGAGTTGGGCATGCAACATGTCTAAAGTTACCAGCTTCATTCCAATTATTTTCATGTCCATTATAACCACTAATGTTTCCTCGGCCTCCATTATCAGTGTTCCTATTATTTTTGTTTTCATTGTTGGCATCACCTAGATTAATATTGATGCCCATCTGTCTAGCCATTAGCTACAACATCATATCCATTTGCCTATTCTGCTCCTAAAATGTATCCAATAACTTGAACATTACATTTTCCTGATCTAGACTGGTATTCCTATCATTGCGGTCTCTCATACTATTGTCTTGTTCAAAGAATATCTCCTTTATATTTATATGACTGGATTGTATGTCCCTCTGCACGCATGAACTACCATGTTTGTTCTGCAAGTCTGAACTCCTACTTTGGCTTGCTCTAGTATTGTAGAAATTATAAAGCCCTTATTGCATGCTCAAACATAGATGCTAAAGATCTCCACAGGATGGCAAGACTTATAGCTCTGATACCATTGTAATGGATACCCTAGAAATGGCTCTGATACCACTATAATGGATATGAAATGGCTCTGATACCACTGTAATGGGTACCCACCAATTATAACTTCGTGAAACACTTTGTAAGCAATCTTTGATACCACTATAATGGGCACCCTAGAAATTCTCAATAATTAAACCAATTGCTGAAAGCAATTTTAATGTCTTTGCATAGATTTCAATCCACAAAACATAAGCAAGAAGGAATTATGCAAATTGAAGATTGAATAGCTACTAAAATAATAGTAGGTCTCACAATGATAAAATCAAGTACATAGCAATGTATTCCAAAGGCCAAACCCCAAGGGAATGACGTTTAGAATTTTACAAGAGAGGATGAACGTCCTCTAATGCCAAAATGATATGTGACTCACACATCTAAACTCTTATCAAATGCAACTCACAACCATCTGATGCTCAACAATGACTCTCCCACCTCTATTTACTTTTCCTACACCCTTCTAGAAAGAAATAAAAGATTAATTAATTGCAAGTACTAGAAGCTTCCCCTTCCAATAATTAATACACACTCTAGAAGCTTCTCCCTTGTAATAAAATAATTAATTTAATTAATTAAATATAAAGTCACCTTTTAATTTTTAATTTATTTAATTACTTTATAAGAAATTAATTTAACTGCTAAACTAGGGACATTATAGTCCATCCTCCTTGAAATTTCTTGTCCTCAAGCAATCTCAGTCCTATTTTCTATAGCACCTGCTCACTTTCCCAAGTAGCATCATCCTCTGGTAGATATCTCCATTTGACTAAATATTATTTAATCACCCTATTTCACAGAGTCCTTTCCCTAGTATCCAGAATGCCCTCAAGAATCAATACGAGCTTTCCTTCCTCATCTACTAGTCACAATTTTGTTGAAGGCACAAATCTCTGACTGATGGCTTCTTTAGCCTTGACACATGAAACACATTATGCACCTGACTACCCTTTGGAAGCTCAGTCTCATAAACAACCTTACCCACCTTGTGAATCACTCTATAGGTGCCATAAAACTTAGGCTTCAACTTCTGTGCCCAAACCCCAAGGGAATGATGTCTAGAATGTTACAAGAGAGGATGAACGTCCTCTAATGTTAAAAAGATATGCGACTCACACATCTAAACTCTTATCAAATGCAACTCATAACCATCTGATGCTCAACAATGATTCTCCCACCTCTATTTATACTTTTCCTAAACCCTTCTAGAAAGAAATAAAATATTAATTAATTACAAGTACTAGAAACTTCCCCTTCCAATAATTAATGCAATCTCTAGAAACTCCCCTCTTGCAATACAATAATTAATTGTGCTTCTAGAAAAATTAAATTACTAGAGGCTTCCCCCTTTCCAATAATTAATACACACTCTAGAAGCTTCTCCCTTGTAATAGAATAATTAATTTAATTAATTAAATATAAAGTCACCTTTTAATTTATTTAATGACTTTATAAGAAATTATTTTAACTGCTAAAGTGGGGACATTACAAGTCTAGTGAACAAGGAGTCCTCTTGAGTGGTCGCACAATTAGTGTCTCGATTTTGGGAGAGAACTCCATATCACAATTTGAGGGTTAATTTTTAGAGGACCACAAATTTTGGAAGAGGAAAATAATTTTGAAAGAGAGAAGGTTTTTGAGAGGAGAAATTTCTCTTACAATCTGCTTGGGCATAGCAATTAGCATCAGCCTGTGATTATTCACACAGTTTATTACACATTTTCTTTTCCTGTCTTCATCGTGACTATCGAATGGTTATCTAAATAATTCTTGTCACAAATGTTTCAGTATTGTAAATTTCTAGTATGTATGTTAAATGTTCTATACACAGGAAGTTTAAAAGATGAATTATAATCCTTCTTTAGTAGATTTAAAAGTAGAAATTGAATGGGAATGGGTTTTATATTAAATTCAAAAATTTCAATTGAGAATTCAACCGATTGGTCGTATTTCCTCTATCAGATTAAGGTTGGAACCTGTTATAAAAAATATATTGTAAATGTATGGGGGGAGGGAGTTTAATCTGAATTGTTTTATGATACAAAATTTATTAAAAAAATAAAATTGAAAAAATATATATATTTGGAGGGAGAGGGTTTTTCCCCCACCTCCCCCTTTCTTTTCAATTTAAGGTGGCTTTGCCGCTGACACAAGGACTACGATAGTGATAGTACACAGTATTGTCATGGTCATAGGCTTTGTGACAACTGAAGAGAGGTCGCAGCCAAGGCCGACTGGCCTTTATAATAAATGCTTTAATGTTTTTTTTAAAATGTTTATATATATATATATACATATATATATATATATATATATATATATATATATATACATATATATATACATACATACATATATATATACATACATACATATATATATACATACATACATATATATACATACATACATATATATACATACATACATATATATATATATACATACATATATATATATATACATACATATATATATATATATACATACATACATATATATACATATATACATATATATATATATACTTTAATTTAATTTAATTTTATAAATAGTTTAGTAAAAATTAATAATATTTAATTTATTAAATTATTTTTATTTATTATTTATTATTTTAAAAGATTAAGAATATTATTTTCTACAGTAATTAATTAATTTGATTAAATGAAATTCAATTAAGTTTAATTAATATATAGAAATACTTAATAAGTGATAACATTTCATTAAATGGGTTTAAAATGAATTATAAGATATTGGTACTACAAAAACTCACTAAGGGGCCAGAGGATTAAAAGACTAGCCAGGTAACCTTAGAGTTGACTCGTTAGTATGCCTTGTCAGTACGAAAGGATACTAGTGCTACATAGAATCACTACATGGGATTGAAGGATTAAAAGACTAGCCAGGTAACCCTAGGATTGATTCATGCAATGACACTTGCCCATTAGCAGTATAGATTTCCTACATGTCTATGTTTGCCTCTGGGTCTAGATGTCGATTTATCTTGGAATCTTTGAGTTAGATTACTTTTGATATTTAGATTGATGTCCTATTTGGGACTTGAAACTATCTCCTTATCGTGGTAGGAGTGGGCCTTTTTGGGTTACCACACAATCGGGCGGTAGTACTTTTTACTCTTACCATTGAGATCCGTCCATTGATACCATGGCTGGAGTTTCCTTGTCTGCATTTCTTTTCTTTCTATTTCTATGTATTATGATGGATGGTTATATCTTTATGATGGATGGTTTCATTTATTATATTGTACTTCATATCATGGATCTGAAAAGGATGATGTAATCTATTTTTATAAATGTATATTCTTTTAGCCTTTCATACCCTGTGACATGTACAATGGATGATTGAGCATTCTAAATTTTATTGCCAAGTGGCATTCAAAACAAATGTATATGATTTAAATTGGAATTTGGACTTTTAATTATTCTTTCGTATAGATGTGGTATTTATTAGACTTAGTATTAATTAATTATAAATGTGATTCAATGTCTTGAGATCCTTAAGGAATGTAATATGTTATGTATGCTTATAGATGATTGTATGTTATTGCTTCCACTACTTTATGTTTGATGTGTATGTTATTCTTTTTTGTTCTTTAAAAAAAAATGTTTGGCAAACTTAGTAAAACTTTAGGTTAATTCTTTTGGATCCATTGATAGGGCATTATAGAAGCTAGACTTGACTAGATGCATCTCCTTGGAAACTCTACCACAAAGCTTTGTAGAGCTTCAAACAGAGTCACTCACTCTAAAATCACTTATGAGTTTAGAGTTGCTTTCTTCTATTGGAAATATGTTGTGTCCTCCTCATCCTATGACTCACTATCCACTCTCCTGAAATATTTTAAAACATTAGAAATAATGGACTACAACAACATTGTGTTTCTTCCACTAGACTTTGGCCAGCTAAGTTTATTGAGTGAAGTGACTCTCAATAATTGTCTGAAACTGCAGGAGTTGCTTCATGGGTTTCTAGCATTGTTTCTACTTGGAAGATTCCTCCACTTTTTCTTAAATGTTGTTGGAAACCTTGTGTTTAGAAGGCTTCTTAATCTCAAATCTTCCACATGGATTCAAGAATTTCTATTTCACCTCTTGAGTAGCAAAAAATGGACCTGATTTAAACCCCATTGCTTCCTTTGAATTAGATAAATCTATCATTGTAGTGGTCAGAGAGAGAAGGATTATGGATGACTCTGCATGAAACCAAAGATAATTAAATGTGAAAGGCTAGTAACTTTTGATGTCATGATAGATAATAACAAATGTATCCAAAGGACCGCTCGAGTTGTCGTCCACCCAAATCCCCATTAACTTATAAGGTACTCTTGTTCTTC
Source organism: Cupressus sempervirens (assembly GCA_028749045.1). NCBI lineage: Eukaryota > Viridiplantae > Streptophyta > Pinopsida > Cupressales > Cupressaceae > Cupressus > Cupressus sempervirens. Next base: position 554,992,245 of record CM053789.1, on the reverse strand, counting down.
CCACGTGAACAAGGAGAGAGTAGTTTTCAAAGTGACACCAATTTTCTAATTTTTAATTTTTGTTTAAGCTAATTACAAATCAAATGAAAAGATTTTAATTTGGCATCACTAAACTCAAGTTCACAGGTCTCATTTTTTAATTATATCTATTTCAATACAACAATTTGTTTTAATTTTGCTTATTATGGCATATTTGTATCTTTTATTTTATTTTACATTGTAAATTTATATCATTGTTCAATCTATTATGAGTACTATGAATAAAACTAATGTTTTTTTTTTTTTGGTGAAAGGTGGCAAGCCACCATTATATATATATATATATATATATATATATATATATATATATATATATATATATATATATATATATAATAAAGAAGCTAGTTCAAGGGCTCATGAAGGGAAGAACTCAACAAGAAACCCTTCAATCTTTACCCAAATTATAAAAGTTAATTGATATATTGATGTACATTTCCACAAAACTGATAGTCTTCGCTAAAAAATACCTTTGTTAATAATATTGATTGACGCAAAGAATAGAGTTATGAAGATGATAAATTTAATGTCCATCAACCATAGCATTAAAATGGCATAGAAAAAGTTATTACAGAACCATCACAATGATACCAACATCATGTTAGATCTAGTATGATGCACTCCGAAAATCTAGTTGAACAAAATTGGAAATTGTTAGTATGGTTCCCACTCCATTTGAGAGGGTTCGTTATCAATCAAAATGTCTAACCTATTCAAGGGATTATCAATCTACATGATGTTGAAAGGATGTCGAATTGAAGACCCCACTGAACTAGATTGCACCAATACATCATGGTCATGCATAATAAGTTCATCTGCTGCACTAGCCTTAGCTCTTAGTTGTGCACAAGCCTAACGCAATAGATTACCTCTATAGCACCAGATTAGATGTTTAATTTCACCTAAATTACTCACACCCAAAGCTTTAGAAAAGGAGATCACAAAATTTTAGAAGTTTGAATTACTCTTATCATGCAAAAAACCACTTACCCCTAGCCCTTGTTAGAGTAAATAATTAATTAATTGTTAATTATTTATTCTATTGCTTATGCTTACTTAGGTTAATGCATGTAGTTGAGGTTAGTTGTTGACAACATGGGAGTTTGTTCCCTTTAGCATACTTATCTTTTCCACCTTTTGTGGATGTGTGCTTAGTTGTCAACCTTATCTCCTACCTCATTCTAGCTTGTTCTACAAGCTTCCATGAGGCCTTTATAATTAGTCTCTCACTCATTTTAAATTCATTCCATTTTCACATAGCAATTCTAATTTTCTATTGTGAAATATTCTTGTGCGGCATTTGCTTCAAGCTCTTTGCTCTCTAGGTTTCTCCTTAGCAAGTTATTTGCATTACAGGAGATCTTGGCACATTATCGGAGTCAAATTCTCAACTCCTACATGGTATCAAAGTCTCGCTACTAATTCTTGTTGGAAGGATTTTTGAAGCCGTAATTTGGAGTCAAAAACCCTAGTTTGTTTGTGCAACTTTTCTTCAAATCAGAGGTAGAGCAAATTTTTGGAGCACTTTTAGCCCAAACGAATGCTACCATTGGATCTGAAATGCCATTTATAGCTAAGATTCATATAAAAAATTTCATTTTTGGCTTCAGGCATTTTTTTGGAAAAACATTTAGCCTCCCAGGGCTGCCATACAAATGGATTTGCAATATATATATATATATATATATATATATATATATATATATATATATATATATATATATATATATATATATATATATATATATATATATATATATATATATATATATATATATATATATATATATATATTTTGGGCACTGTCACAACAGAACCAATGCACCATCACGTGGCCACCCGTCGACCACCTGATACCCACTCCGACAGTGGCTCTCCACTATAGCACCTCTCGGGTGACTCGCTGCTAGCGCACCGTCGATGCTCCACCACTGCTTCGCTAGGGAGCCACCAACAATAGCGGCACCGCTGGGTTTCTCTCTCGAGCACCACTACCACCAGTGGTTTCCACTGCTCTGCCACCTTGTGGCCACTTCAACCACCTAACGTCACTTCCCAACCATTGACTTCATTTCGCAAACTGCTGACGTCATTTTTTGGTGATCGTCAACGCTAACGTCACTTTTTCGTCAGCTAACATCATCCCTGCCAATGACCCCGTTGACATCACTTTCTCGACTGTTGACATCACCTTTCTAGCTATTGACATCATCATTCCATATGCTAATGTCATCAATCTGGTGACAGTCTCCTTACAGGCATATGGGCATCAAATTTAATCCACTATTTGTAATTTTCTAGCAAGGTGCATTTTTGGAGCACCAGTCAGTTTTTTGGCCATAACTTGGACATACAGAGGTCTTTTTCTGATCTGAAAGAAGCATTGAAAATCTGAGTCAGAGATAGAGACATTGGTGCTAGTTTAATAAGATTCCAAGTTCATTTGATCTCCCATTTTTTGTGTCAAAGTAGAGGCTTGTGTTTCCTCCTATTCTGCATCAACAAATCTAGGTTCTTTTCCAATTTTTTGCTTTCCATAGTTGTTTTTGTGGTATTTGAGGGATATTCTTGTACATTTTTGGGTGAGTTTCTTTCTTTTTTGTAATTTACTTTAGTTAATACCCTTCTACTTTTCTCTTTTTCTTTCTCTCAATGGTGGAACCATCTATGACCCGTCTTACTCCGCACAACTATCACACCTAGAAAGCACAAATGACTAAGCTTCTAATGTCAAGAGGTCTATGGTATTGTCTGGATGAAAATTAGCCTACTCTTACGTGACCTTATGAGGTTCTATAGCACAGGAACAAGATGGATGAAGCCATGGGACTGATTGTACTCAACATTTTAGACAGTCTGCTATTTCACCTAGATGGTTTGACTACTCCATAGGCTTATTGGCAGAAATTTTAGACTTTGTTTGGATAGGTGAATGAGTTCTGAGCACTTCAGTTGGATGAAAAATTAACTTCTTTTTCACCAAGCAACTTTCCCACCATCGAGGACTTTTTGATGAAGTTCAAATCCCTATGTGCAGTTTTATAGAGATGTGGGAAGAACAAAACTGATGATGAGTGCATATTTTTGATACTCTCAAAGCTGAAGGGATAGTATCAAGTTTTTTCTTCTACTTTCTACTCCACCATGGATGCCCTTGGAGACAGACATAGGATGCCTACATTTGAGACATTTTGTGACCGATTGACTTGAGAACAGGAAAAGATCCAACAAGTGGATGGCTCTAGCTCTTCCAGCCAAGCTTTGGTTGCTCAAAATCCTAAGGGGAAATCAAAGAAGAAAGGAAAATCAAAGAAAGACACATCAAAATCTGATCCTAAGCCTCTAGCTAATCCTCTAGCAAACCCTCCCAAGGGTAAAGATTCTTCAAAGTCGAGTGAGTCTACCTCCAAGACCAAGAAGAAATCTAGTGAGAACTGCAGTTTTTAGTGAGAACTGCAATTTTTGTGGGAAAGATGGACATTCAGTTTCTAGGTGTTGGAAATGATTAGAGGCTTTAGAGGAAGCCATGAAGGAGCATCACATTTCAGCTCCTTAGTCTACATCTCCACCTGCAGGAAAAGGTCGTGCTCTTTCTACACGAGCTACAACTTCAGTGCCTTTATGGATTCTTGATTCCAGGGCTTCCCACCACATCACAAACACTCCTAAGTCACTCACTTCACTTGCTCCTTGTGCCAACTCATAGATTGCAGTCGAGAACTCTTCACAACTTTTAGTTTTAGGTTCTGGTACTGTTGCTTTGGCAAGGGGCTCTCTACAAGATGTACTTTGTGTTCTTGATATTTCGATGAACCTTTTGTCTATCTATTAGATTTGCCACTCTGGCTCTGGGAAGACAATTGAGTTCTCACCACATGATATGGTTATTCAAGACTTACATGATCCAGAGATGATCGTGGCCACTGGGAGTGTTGACTCTACATCTCGCCTCTACAGATTTGATGGATTTGAGTCTTCTAATGACACAAGTTCATGTTTAGTTGCACATGTAGATTCAGTAAGAAGACTTTGGCATGAACATTTTGTTCATGTCAATTATAGATATCTTTAGCAGATGAGCACACAGGCACTTGTTCTTGGGCTTCCCCAAATTTCTTGTCTAGATGGTGTTTGTCAGGGATGTGCACTTGGCAAGCAACATAGGGATGCTTTTCCACATGGATGAGCCACTCATGCTTTAGCACCTTTGGAGTTGATTCATAGTGACCTCATGTCATTTCCTACTCCTTCTTTTTCAGGTGCTAGATATGTGCTTACATTCATTGATGACTTCTCCATATGCACATGGGTGTACTTTCTTAAGTACAAGTCTGATGCCTTCGATTTATTCTAAGTTTTTAAGGCATTTGTAGAGAAGCAATCTGGGCTTTCTATTTGGTGCATATGCACAGACAATGGGGGGGAGTATGTGAACTGGGATTTCAGAGATTTTTATTCTAAGCATGGTCTTCAGCATCAGCTTTCAGTGCCCTACACTCCTCAGCAGAATGGTGTCACTGAGAGGAAGAACAGAACCCTTCGAGAGATGGCAAATTACATGATTCAGTCTAGGTCCATGGATTCATGTTTTTGGACAGAGGCAGTCAATTGTGCCAACTACATTCAAAATTGAATGCCTCACAAGGCACTTCGACATATGACTGCTAAGGAGGCTTGGTCTCATGTCAAGCCTAATGTATCATCATTCAGAGTTTTTGGGAGTACGGCATATGCATTTGTACCTGATGCTCAGAGGAAAGCAATGGAACCAAAGAGTCAACCATTGATTTTTGTTGGCTACTGTGAGCATGTAAAGGCTTATAGGTTATTTGATCCTGATTCTAGAGAGGTCCTATTTCGACGAGATGTCCAGTTTGATGAGAGCCCTCTTGCAGTTCATTCCTCATCTCTAGCGCCTCCTCTAGCTCCCCCTACTCCCTCTTCATCTCCATTTTGTTTCACAGATGATGAGGATGATGATCATGGTGATCCCAATATACCTCCACCACAGGATCCTCCCCAGATGCCTAAATGGGCTTGAGCTACTGTTGAGGCTGCAGGATCTCTAGCTGGTGACCCATCCACATCCTATTGCACTCGTTCTCACATTGTAGGTTCTAGTCTACTTAGTCATGCTGTTAGTATTGATCCTCAAACATTTGTGGAGGTGATAGGACATTCAAAATGGGACAGTGCAATGGAGGAGGAATATTCTTCTTTGATGAAGAACCACACATGGGATCTTTGTCCTCTTCCCAAGGGGAGAAAGCTAGTGCATTGTAAGTGGATTTACCGCACTAAGTACATTGTCAATGGTTCCATTGATAAGTATAAGGCATGTCTTGTTCTGAAGGGTTTTTCGCAGGTTGAGGATGTTGATTATTTTGAGACATTTGTCCCTATTGCCAAGATGAATTCTATATGCCTTGTCTTATCCCTTGTAGCTTCATAGGGATGGCTAGTTTATCAGATGGATGTGAAAAGTGCCTTCCTACACGGTGATATCATAGAGGAGATTTATATGGAGTAGCCTCCAAGTTTTGTGTAGGATTCCACCTTAGTTTGCAGGCTTTGACATTCATTGTATGGTCTCAAGCAAGCCCCTCAGGCTTGGTATGAGAAGATGGACTCATTTTTGCTGTCTATAGGTTTCACATGCTCCCATTCTGATCCCACAGTGTACATTTAGTGTCTTGGTGATGAGATTCTGATTTTTGTTTTGCATGTTGATGATCTTATCCTTATAGGTAGTTCATCATCCATGCTCCAGGATGTTAAGCATGCACTGATGGACCAGTTCGAGATGACTGATCTTGGTTTGCTGCACTACTTTCTTGGTCTTCAAATTCATCAGTCTCCTACTGGCATTTTTGTGTATCAGCAAAAGTATGCTCTTGACATGCTTCATCACTTTCACATGCTTGATTGTAAGGCTGCTCCTACACCATTTCAACCAAGTGTTACTTTGTCTACCTCCTACTCTTCACCTACAGTGGATGCTACTTTATATCAATAGTTGGTTGGTGGCTTATTGTACCTGACACACACCCACCCTGATCTTTCTTTTGCAGTTAGCCTAGTCTCTCAATTTTCTCAAGACCCTCATGAGAGTCATTGGCAAGCTGCTAAGTGTATTCTATGCTACATTTAGAGCACACTCATGTATGGCATTCACTACACTTCAGGGACTCCACACATTGTTGGCTACACTGACTCAGATTGGGCCGGTGATGTCGATGATCACAAGTCTACTTCTAGCTTTGTGTTTTGCCTTGGCTCAGGTCCCATCACATGGTCATGTAAGAAGTAGCATGCTCGAACACTTTCATCTATAGAAGCTAAGTACAAGGCCATAGTTCTAGCTAGTTAAGAGGCTTTATGGCTTCCTCAGTTGATGACTAAGTTTGGATTTCCTCTCGATCATCCTATTGTTTTGTGGTGCGATAATCAAAGTACCATCCACATTTCACGCAACCTAGTGGAACATCAATGTACCAAGCACATTTAGTTGCATATGCATTTCATCTGTCAATTGATCCAGGATGGTGTTATTGCATTGGAATACATTCCTACCACCGATTAGGTTGTAGAAATCTTCACTAAACCTTTTGCATTGCCACGCTTTCTTCAGCTACGGTCAATGCTTAGGGTTATGGAAGTTGTCCTTGGGGGGATTAGTTGAGACCATCCTTCCTTCACTTCATGTTTTTTTTTCAGCATGTTGTTTTACCTCTTTTTGGAGGAGGGTTTTTACCATAGGGTTTTCCCTCTTTTTTCATTTTACAGAGGTTGCATTTAGTTGCATTGTACTTGGGTACCTAAAATGGCCTGATTGTTGGGACCTATTTTTCATTTTTCCTTTGTTTTGTGAGCTTAAGGCATTCCCCTGAGTTGCACTTAAGGGGGGGTGTTAGAGTAAATAATTAATTAATTGTTAATTATTTATTCTATTGCTTAAGCTTACTTAGGTTAATGCATGTAGTTGAGGTTAGTTGTTGACAACATAGGAGTTTGTTCCCTTTAACATACTTATTTTTTCCACCTTTTGTGGATGTGTGCTTAGTTGTCAACAATGCACCTGACCATACTTGATCAATGTGCCTTTATAATCAGTCTCTCACTCATTGTAAATTCATTCCATTTTCACATAGCAATTCTAATTTCCTATTGTGAAATATTCTTGTGCGGCATTTGCTTCAAGCTCTTTGCTCTCTAGGCTTCTCTTCAGCAAGTTATTTGCATTGCAGGTGATCTTGGTGCATTATTGGAGTCAGATTCTCAACTCCTACAGCCCTCCTATTGTTAATACATACTCACTCAGAGCACTTTGAATACTTTCCATTCCAAGCAGCATACCAAAATCAAACGTGTCTGCAATATGTTCCACCAAAGTCGAATCTTGTAGGAGGTTGATGGTATACATGAAGAAATGAGATAAAATATGTGAAGGGGGAAAGAGATGCGACTACATTGAACACAAAGTTGCAGAACCCAAAATTTCTTTGAAACAAAGTATACAGATTTCACAGTTGATATTCAAAATTTCCCTTGACTCATTTACAGGCACACTTCTGAATGATGGGAGTTAAAGATCACTTTCTGATATGAACAATCTGTACTAGCTATGCATACTGTCCTAAAATGCCATGACCCCCAAATACATACAAATACATAATAACAAATCTACATATTTAACAAGTTTCATGACGATAGCAATTAATAAAGAACTAGAGCCACCTTTTTCCACCTTACATAGAAGCCAGCTCAATTAAGGACCTTTTGAGTGCCATGAGGTGATCTGAATCTTCTAATTTCATCCATGTAATGTACCATAGCTCTCAACTTGCAACTCATAATACTCCAAATCTACTACTAATTCTTGAATTAACTTGTGCCAAATTAAATATGACAGATTTGTACCACCCTTATCAAACATTGACATAAACTTCCAATTAATATTTCATACATATGAAATACGAAAACCCAAGCAATACATCCTTCATTAACCAACTAACTTGGCAAACACTATACCCCTTCACACTCAAGCAACACTACATAGTACATGGTGGTCAAGGAAGCCCAAGTAAGCTCAGTAAATTATGTAAAAATAACTCTGGTGAACTTTAAATTAACTCGATAGGAATTGAGCCCGACCACACTTGGTCAGTAATGTACCTAACCATACTCGATCAATTCTGCATGAGTCAAGTAACTCAGCAGATGATGAACCTGACTACACTTGGTTAGCAATGTACCCAATCACACTCAGTCAATTATATATGAGCCGAGTTACTCAGTAGATGTTCAATCCACTTTTGGACTGAGAACCTCAATAATAAATGAACTTGACCATGTTCGGTCAAAACTGCATGGGGTTAATATTCGATCCACCCAACCAAGCTCGACTGAACTTGACCATGTTTGGTCAAAACTGCATGGGGTCAATATTCGATCCACCCAATCCAGCTTGACCAAAATTAGTGGACTCTGTAATAGCTAATTTAGGCAACTCACTTGGAAAATGATAAGCTCGAGGTTCTCCAAGACTTCTAACTCAACAATAGTGATAGATGTTGCCATCTAGCACTTAAAAACTTTCTCTTTCTGGATTAAGGAAAATAAAGAAGGAAAATTAGTAGGAATAAAATCTAAAATTACCTCAGTATCCTTCAAGTTGCAGCCAATGTTAGATAAATTATCTACAACTTGGTTTCCTTCCCTAAGGGTATGAGAGAAGGACACCACTTCAAATTTATCAATCATTTCCCAAAATTTTTCTAGAATATAGCCAAATTTCCAATTCTAGGATTTTTTCTTGACACATGAATTAATAACCACTGAAGAATCCCCTCAATGTGAATATTAGCTATGCTTAGTTGAAATGCCAATTCGAAACCAAGTAGTAGTGCCATGGCTTTAGCTTTATTATTAGTACCAATCGATAATTTATTAGCCAACATACCCAATACCTATCCATTATGATCTCTTATACACACTCCAACTCCCGATTCACTAGGATTACCTCTCGAGCAACCATCAAAATTTAACTTACAAATTCCCCAAGAAGGGGGAATCCATTTAACCATCTTTCTGTTAAGCTTCTCAGAAGGACCTCCATAAGTAATTATTGGTAAGATGGAGAGGATAAAGATGCCCATCTATTAGCCAAAGCAATATCCCAACCTATGACAATAAGGTGTTTAGAAGTTCTTCTAACATAGGCTAGAACAACTTCCCCAACTATAACTTCTAATGCTGATAGCATAGACTCAAATGTGGAGGGTTGATTTCTAAAAATCCTTTTGTTCCTTGTCCACCAAATAGACCAGATAACTATTGCTAGTATACACTTCTAGATACAGGAACAAAAAGAATGGTTGATCGAGGATGACCAATCATGAAACATGTCCCATAAGGTGTTAGGAAGGGACATACTATAATTTAATTTATGAAGAATGAAGATCCAGCATTGATGTGCCAATTTACACTAAAGAAAGAGGTGATCAACATTCTCCACTTCCTCCATACATATTACACATTGCATATTGTGAACAATGTTTAGTTTTGATAGCTTGTCACTTGTCAAGATTCATTTTTTCAAAGCTAACCAAGAAAATTTTCCTACCTTTGGTAAGACTACTAGATTCCAACAAAATTTGAAGGCCAAAAATGATTTATATCCAATTTCTATGTTCTTGGCAGCTACATAACCCAATTTAACTGAGTATCTGCCCTCTTGGTGTGGGGCCCAAATCAATGTATCTAGGAGATTAGAAACTAAAATAGTCCTTGATTTACAAGTATTAACAAATTATTTTTTGACTTGATCAGGAATTGGTAACTTATTTGGGTTTTTCCAAGTAACTCTACCTGATAGAGGATCAACAAACTAGGAATAATCAACAACATAGGGTTCCCGCTCAGCATAGAACATTGAAATCTAGTTATGAAAAGATGGAGAGTTACAAAGTAGAGGAAGTCTATTCCATGAACCCTACCAAAAACATGCCTTGGAACCATTATTAATTTTCTATGTCAACTAACTAGCAACTAAATTTTGGGATTCCACCAAGAAGTTCCAAATAGATGACCCTTTTGGCAAATTCTCCATAGTACAATTGTTGGAGGAGTCAGGAGAATCTAAATATTTTCTTTGGAATATCCTACACCATTTAGCCTCAACTTTCTCATACAAAGAACAAACTAATTTTCCTCCAAAAGCAATATTTGTTAAAGCTAGATTGAGAAGATTAGTCCCACCTTGATATTTCTCTAAAGAAATTTCCTTTAAAGAGATGAGAGGGATTTTTCTAATACCTATTTTATTTTCTGACCATAAAAAACCTTGAATGATACTTTCAATTTGCTTGATAATATGCCTAGGTGCTGATAGAATAGAGAAGTAATCATTTGGGATAGCTGATAAGATAGACTTGACTAAAAGAATTTTGCCAGATAGAGAGAGCCTTCTTACCTTCCAAGCCATAGTTTTGGCTTTGATTCTATCAACAATATTTTTCTAGTAAGAAGCTTTATTACTACCCATGAAAAAAGGAACACCCAAGTATGTAGATGATAACTTATCCTCATCAAACTGAAGAATCTTTTTAATCCTTTGTACAATAGAGGGAGTTATATTGGAAAAGAAGATTCTAGATTTAACCATGCTAATTTTTTGACCTAAAAAAAGTGTATATTGGTCAAGTACACATTTAATATGCTTGGCTTCATTAATGTTTGCAAAACCAAACAATAAAGTGTCATCTACAAAGAGAGAATGTGTGACTACTAGATCATTTCCTCCAAACTGGATACCTTTCCAAATCTCCAACTATTGAGATTGAAAAATGACCCTACTAAAAGCTTCTGCCATCAAAATAAATAGGGACGGAGAAAGAGGATCACCTTGTCTAATACCTTGAGAAGATTTGAAGAACCTCTCAGGGGAGCCATTAATGAGAACCAAAAAAGCAACCCCCGAGATACAAGCTTTGATCCATTTGCACCAAGCTTTACTGAATCCAATTTTTTCCAAAACTTTAATAAGAAAGGACCAATTAACTCTATCGCATGCCTTCATCGTGTCAAGTATGATGAAAAAGGCAGGGATTTGATTTTCTTTAATCTGATGACAAGTTTCATGCACGACAATTGCCCCTTCCAAAGTCTCCTTGCCTAGCACAAAACCACCCTGTTCTGGAGAAATGATACTGGGCAACAAGAGCTGCAATCTAGAATAAATTTCCTTTGTGAAAATTTTATAAATAGTATTGCATAATGAAATTGGTCTAAAATCAGCAAAAGACTAGGGATCACCAGTCTTGGGGATGATGGCAATATTAGTAGTATTAAAATTCCCACTCATATAACCCTTGAGACGGGAGGATTCAAGGGCCATAAGTAAATCCCAACCTAGAACATCCCAACATTTTTGAGAGAAGAGGTAAATAAAACCATCAGGACTAGATGCTTTTTCTAAGGGCAAGGATTGAACAATTTTTTTAATTTCCTCCAAAGTGAAGTGTTTCATTAGAGCATAATTATCTTGGTTTGAAATAATTCTTGGGACTGCCTCTAAGAAAGAGTTAAGTTGATGACTGTTTATATCCATTTTCTCTACTAGATCAAGAAGTTCTTTAAAGAATCTGACCCCTTTCCCTTTTGATACTTACCTCATCTAATAAAATATTTCCCATAAGTTGTTCCTTAATTGAACAAATGAATTTATTTTCCTTCTTTTGACTTGTTGAAGCATGAAAGAATTTTGTGTTACAGTCACCATCACTTAGCCATAATTCTCTAGATTTTTGCCATCAATATTCTTCCTCCCTATGACACAGCTCTACCCAAAGAAGTTGCTTCTCTTTCTAATGAGAATATATAGTCAAGTTCAAACCTAACTTAATGATTTCTTCATTAATTTCTTGGAGTTCTTGCTGCACCTTCTTTTTTTCTTCAAAAATATTTTTCAAGACCTATTTATTCCAAAATCTTATTTTTCCTTTAAGATATTGGAGTTTATTATAGAACCAAAACATATTGTTACCTTTTTCCTATGGAGCACTAACCCACCATTTTTTTATTAATGGGAGGAACATTGGATGTCTAAACCATATACTTTCAAATTTAAATGAAGATTTAAAACATGATGATTGTTGGTCAACTTTATTATCTAAGGATAATGAAACTGGAAAGTGATCTGAACCCAGAAAAGGGAGAATTTTTGTCAAAAATATGATAGTCCATGCTTGTGAAATTCAAAATCTATCAAGTACCATCTCTTCTATTGTACCAAGTGAAGCATCCATTGGACGTTTCAATTTCAAGCAAATAATTGATATTGATGAAGTTATCAAAATCCTCCGTAATTTTTGGAGATGGAAAAATTCCTCCTTATTTCTCCTTATTATTTTGAATTGCATTGAAATCACTAGCCATGAAACAATTTTTTTGTGGTAAGGATCTAATTTTCTTTTGAAATGCCATTCCACAATTTAGCTTTATCTAAAATATTAGAAGGACCATAAATGTTAAAGATAACCATCAAAGTTTTAAAATTTTGAAACTTAAAACATTGCCACCCCAATTCTTGCTCTATTAGGCTACTAGTAAGAGCTTGCAGATTCCATAAAGTAGTTAACCCTCTCGATGCCCCAACACTAGGGCAATTTTTCCATTGTTTCCATTTTGCAATTGACTCCTCATACTTTTCATCTGATAACTTTGTCTCTTAGAGTAGAATAATGTCACCTCTTGACTCATCAAGCAGTTTTTTAATCCTACTTCTTTTGTCAAGGGCATTAATGCCCCTGACATTCCACGTAATGATCTTCATCCCTCCACCAGAAGGTCATTGGTCCTTTTGGTGACACATTTTACTAATTGAAATTTCTCTTCCAAGGTGGATTGAATTCCAGCTACAATTTCTTCTTTAGCTTTTGTGCTTTTACTCTTTCTACCCCGAGTCTTTGGTGTAGAGGATACCATAATGATTGATAGGGTTTGTGAGAAACCAAAAGTGGTCCCACACCCAATGATTCCATTATTCAATTGTACAAGCTGGAAGTCTTTAGGTTGACTCTAATCTTCCTTAGGTTTTTTTCCTAAAATTTGGGATATATCTTCTTGCATAACTTCATCTATAGTTAACTAAAACTGTTCTGATATTACAAATGTCGAAATCTCATTTGCTAATTGATGCAGCTCAGCATCCACATTACTACCCAAATAAGGCCTTGTATAGTTTGTTTACAAGTTGGAACAAACATCTCCATAGAGGACTAATTAAACATAACATGATGTGTGACTAAATCTACTGTAGACCAAGTTTGTTTGTTCCCTTTAGGCAGCAAAAACTCATGGTAGTTCAATTGCCTACAAATAGTTTGATGATATGAAATTTTATGGTTTTTTTGAGAGTGTGCCATCAAAACAAATTGATTTTAAAACTTACTACTAGCAAATATATTCGAAACTATTTTATGAAATGGCATTTCACAAGGCCCCTTTTATCCATTTTCTTGTGATAGTTTTGTGTAGTATTAGAAATCTGAGATTCCAATCCATAACTAATCTGAATTTCCATACCAATCTCCAATAGAGGATTCTCACAAGTGTAAGGAGATTGATTGTAACTCTTAGTTTCCAAATTTGAAGGGAGGGTCTGATTGTTACTCTCAATTTCTAGATTTGAAGGGAGGATATGATCCTATAAAGGTGCATTTGGAAAGTCCAAGCTTGAATAAAAAGTTCAAAGATCTATCTGTCTAAATTTTCATTTGCAAGGTGACAATGAATGGTCCTCACAAACCATAATCTGATCTAGATCAACACCTTGGTAATCAACATTAAAATGGCCCAAAACCAAAGAGTGTTTGTCAACTACCTCTAGTTCTTGAATACGAATAGTTTGCTTCCAATCCCCCCATTTAGAATGAAAAATTATCTATTGTGGCAATGGTTTCAGACTACTCAGAAGTAAACACACCCTAACTAGGTGAAAAACTTGTTCAAAGGGATGAGATCATGTCTGATAAAAATGCCCACCTTGTTTGCTATCAATTCAACAATTTTCGTATCTCTATATTCAAGTGGTAAATCTAGTAATTCTATCCAGTATGGAAAAAAGGTGACATTACTCGAGTTAGGGGAAAAAAAAGGGGAAAATGGGTAGGTAGAGATGCTAAAGCCTTTACAGAACCACCCTTTGAATTTGTGTACCCAATCCCTAGATTGGACAGAAGAAAAGAGAACAGTAAAATAATTCAAAACTTGATCATGGAATAATACCTCCTCTGTGCCTAGCCAACTGCTGAGAATCCATTTTTGTATGTCTGAGTTGCTTAGATTGTGGTTTTGGATGTGTACCCTAAGTACTATCTTTCTTAAAAATTGAACATGTGGGGATATCAACCTTTCTAGAATGGTGATCTCCATTACTACCAAATCTTTAAACCTAGTGTCTGCATGAACAGTTTCTACATGAGCAATACTGTCTGATTGCTTCTTCCTCCAAACCCTTTTTGATTTACAAGAATTTGTATTAGTCATAGGAGGTTTTGATTTAATGGGATCTCTCCTAACCTCTTTGGAAGTCATTTTTCTTTGCATCCCTTGTAGCAAACTCTCTCCCTTCTCCCATGTTCCCTTAGTTGCATCATCAGAGGAGCACATCTGTGGATTTACCATAACAACTCACTCTATCGATGATATGGGTGTTGTACTTTGCACAGAAGAAAAACCTTTACCTGGCTGAGTGGGGATCTCATCATCCATAACCCTATGTTCAACAATCGAATCTCACAAAGGGCCATTGAATGTCATCTCTTTTTCATAGATGTCAAAAGGCATCTTCTGCTTTGGTTTGGCATTGTTATTGATATGAAACCTAGGGTTTTGTCAGCTGTGCAATAGCTCTTTTATAGAAAATTTCATCCCAAGATTCCTTAGAACCCCGATCCACCCTACTTGATTGCTTAATTGACTGAATATTTTTCACAAATTGACCTATTTGCCATTGTTGGCCTCCCTAGTGATCTATCATCCTTCATCTGCATTACCTACTTTCTTACCTGCGTCCCTGTCTGCCAAGGCCACCCTTCATGACGCTCCACCATGGTTTGTCTACCATTTCCAATCTTCCTACCATGCTGCCATTGCTGACCTCCCTAGCGATCTAATGTTTTATTATATCTTAATTAATAATTTTTATAATTAAAATAATCAAACAAGCTAAATATATTTAATAAATTTATATGTAATTTCTTATTGCGTTGTACTTGTTGATTAGTATAAATGTTATTAGAGTAAAATTATTTCTTAACACAAATAAAATTTAAAGAAACATTTTTTTCTATCTATCCTAAATACAAATTATATAAAGATTTCAAAAAATTATATAAATAATTATAAAAATATTTTTTTAATATTCAAAATTAAAATTTATTTTATATATAATTTTCATAATTATTAATATTTTCATTATTTAATATAGTTTAAAAAATAAATATAATTATGATGTTTATTTAGCTTTATAAAAAATAATTTATTTATATTATATGTAGATTTTTTCATATTCTCAAGTTTTTATTTAAGAAATATATGTATATATGCATGTGTGTTTAATATAGATTTATATTATATACATAGAATTTTGTATTATTAAGAATATTTCTAACACACACACACACACACACACACACACCCACCCACCCACCCACACCCACACATGCACACACACACACACACATATAATTAAATTTAATGCTTATAAAATATTTTACAATTCAATATTACTAAAATTATAATTTAGACATAAACTTTATTGATTTTTCATATATTTAAATTAGATATAACCTTAAACTCCTTATTATACACATAGTTTTAAAATGATTAAATATTTTCAACTTAACTAATTATATAACAAACACATTTTCATTATAAAAGTTAAATCTTATTTCTTAACCTTATACAAACTTATTAAGATTATTTATGTATGCACTTCTTAAGTTAGATCTCAACTCTACCTATTATTTATTGCATCTTCGAAAGTTTTATCTTTTGTGGATGACATAATCAAGGAACATTTTATCACCCTCTCCAATTGTTCTCACCTAGTCAAACTAAAATCATAAAGATATTACTATGTCTAAACATCTAGAAAAAATATAAACAAATAAATCAATTTAATCTATTTCCAAGCTACATAGTTGATGACATTGATTTCTACTAATTACTACCAATTCTAGATTCACATGTGCTTTCTTAATAAAGTACTCTATATCACTATTACACTCATTGCTTCTGATCAAGTACTAACCACATTTCTTATTGTGTCCTCCACCTAACGCAGTGCAAGATAGGAGTATCCCCAAAGGAGATGTCCTAGCCACCAACTATATAACCACACAGTGGAAACACAACACCAAGAAACAACAATACAAGATCTAATACCAAATTACAATACTTTATTTATAAAATATAACTGATTACATGCAATATGTCGGATTGTAAGGCCTTCTGGGTTAGGGCCAAATATAAATAGCAATCACAAAATCAATTTTTCAAGATCCAATTTACAACCAATCTCAGTTAGTCTAGATACACAACTAGATAAGAACACCAAGAAGAATCCACACTTGTACCCATAGGCCCACCAAGAGATTCTCTAGTTCTTAAGCCACAACTCTAGCTCTTCAAATTCACATGTATTCTTCCTCTCCAAACTTCATAATCCAAGTGTAAACTGCCTCACATTCGATGCTATGTCCACACACTCACAACTTCATCACAATCCTATTATAAGTTGCCTCACCTTCGATGATTTGCTCACAAACTCAAGAAAACTCGCCCTTTAGCTGCTCCCACAAATCATTCCATCATGGATGAATGACTAAGGACTCCACCATAACCCCTACCTATACCAATCTAAGCCATAAGTCAGCCCAGCACACAAATTAAATACAAATACATAAATTAAATGCCACAAGTTGGCCTGCAACAACAATTAAATGTCCAAAAATTGATATTCAAGTAAAATTGCGATATCTCCTCACTCCAATTGAGTTAGAACTTGTACTTTGAAATGTAGGTAGAAATCTAGGTCCTCTGCAGCCCATAAATGCAAAAAGGCTGATTCTCCTAGGAAAAGTGCACATACATAATGAAAGACACCCATAGCAACTTGTCACGTAGTCTGCCAGAAATTGATACTGTAGGAGAATTGCCATATCTCCCAAACTATAAAGAGTTAGAACTTGCACACTTGATCATAGATATTACTCTAGGACCTCTTCAAACCTTGAACTATGTAGCTTCTCATTCATTAAGGATAATTAGTTATGCCTTTCACAACAAGTACCCAGAAACCAAAACAATGCAGTTCCAATAGCAAGGTAAAAAAATAGTTCAAACTATAACTTAATCCATCCAATCTCCATGAAATCATGAGGAAAGGTTCTCCAATGTGTCTCCAACACATCCCTAACCATGAAAACATAACTTCACCAAAATTCAAGCTTGATGCTCCATAACACTTAACCAAATTCCCTCCAAACATGCAGGATTGCAAGCAAACCCAAGATGCTCATCCATTAGACTCCCTAGGTAAATAGAAAAGTGTGTCCCACACTTTGATGCCCAAAGAAATAGAAACCACCATCTTCATCTTCACCAAAGGCTTCTACTTCATCAAAGTCAATAGAACAACTCTGGAAATCAATCATCTATGCTTCATCCACTGAAACATCAAAATCAAATACATATCAGCAACCTAATCAACATGCTCACACCCAAGAACAAACTGAACACAATGTATCATCAAAAAACCCTTATCCACATCACCAATTAGTGAATCCACACCAAAAACAACAAACCCCACATCAGAAATAACAATTTCCACATCAACAAAAACAAATTCCACATCAACAGCAACAAACTCCATATCAATAGCAGTATGTAGAAATCCATAAACACATGCCAAACTCACCACACTAGCAATCTCATTGTTCACAATGAGATGCTCTGTAACACACAAATCATCACCAACGGCAATTGAATCATTTGTAATTTCCATGTCAAACACAAGTAACTGATCATGAAAACCAACCTCTGTCCCAACATCAACAAGGTTAGGAATATCTTTAGCAACAACCTCTAGTTGCTCTACACGTTATGTATCAAACTTCACAATCTGATCAATAAAACCAAACTCAACCTTGCTATGCCATCTTCTCTCACGAACAAGTCTCTTAACTGGCCAAACAACTCTCTTCTAGATTAGTAGACTCCAACTCCAAAAACATCTATAGAATTCCTTCCTTACCCTATCCTTAACTCGATCAACCAAGCTAGCTTCAAACCGAGCAAACATCTCAAAAAACCTCCTTTCCAACACATCATGAAGATTCACAATCATCTCAAGGTCCAATCCTCTCAGAGCCATATCCCAAGATCTTCATAAAACCTCTATAACAAATCCTTCCTAAGCTCCTTGTGACAACCTTGAATCATTTGCAAGTCAGATCGCAACCTGCCATCTCACATGAACAATCAGGAACCACATCACAAGTCTAGGACTGCGGATCTACAATCCACAAACTCTCTTTGATCATGCCTTAAAAGGATCAGTCTTCCATCTTTGCATCCATTAATCCATTTGCAAGCCCTCTGCGATTGCAAGTCAAAACCATGATCTTCTAGCTCGCAACCAAGAGATCTAGGACTCTAGATCTAGCAAATTGCCTCAGCTTTGGTGATTTGTCTGCACACTCAGGAACAACCTTCACTCTGATACCACCTGACACAGTGAAAGGTAGGAGTGTTAGTGTAGTTTTTTATTTTTCCTATTTTGCTAGGTTTTTCCTACACTTTTAATAATCTCGCTTAGGTTAATAAAGCATGTCTTATTAGGTGAATGGTTGTGAGGTGTCACCTTCCTACATGTGAGCATCCATTAGCTATCTTGGGAAGATACTTTGCTATCTTTAGTCCGATAGATGGTTGCTCCTCATTGGTTGGTGTTGCCACCTCCTCCCTCTTCCTAGCCTATATAAGCATGATACCTAACTTGTATTTGGATCTCTTGTTTTTGCATCCTCTTAATGCTATTTTGCTTCCAGCATTTGCATTACTCTCTTGGAGACTAACTCTATGATGCCATTTTAATTTTGTATCATTTGCATTCATAGTTTAGATATTTACTTTTTGCACTAGTTTTCTAGGTTATTAATCTTATCAGATTCTAACATGGTATCAGAGCTTTTCTATGTGCAAGAGTAGATTTTAGTTTCCTTATTTGAGAGATTTGGGGGGGGGCTAATAAACTTTATTGTACTTTTTTGAAAAATGAAGTATGCTATTCTCTTGCATCTTTGGATGATCTTGAGAATCAGAAAAGTTTTGACAAAAATAATTTTTCTCTAGGGTTTCAATCTCAAATCTGACAACCAACTTGCATATTTGGAGTTTTCAATCAGTTTTGCAGGTTCCAGCATACCATTGATGGACTTAGGAAGCTGATCCAGCATTTGCATGTCATATTTTGGTTGCTGGGGTCATTTTTTTATTTTTGGAGCCATTTTTTACTGTTAAAGGCGTCCAATTTACACTACAACAACATCTTCTATACATCAAAAAGAAAAACTCTTTCTAGGTTTTGTTCACAGCCCCGAAAAACCATCTAGGTATCATTTAGATTTTGCATGCAAGCTATATATTTTGCAGAATCGAGCATGCAAAGCTACAGCCATACCCCTCTCCATTGGCAGTCATAGATTTCAACGCAATTTTCAAATGTCTTGTTCTTGCTCATACAGACTTCGATTTTGATGATTCTTGTTATGAACTTGGCTATTTTTTTGTGCTCTATCCACTAGTGGAGTTGTTTTTTTATTTTCATGCATGAATTCTTCAGAAATTGCAGATTCTCAGCCGTGACTGTGCACAGTTCTCATTTTGGAAACTTCAGAGGATCATAACTTTCTCATACGACCTCGTATCGAGGCGATTCTTTTTTTGAAAGTGCATGATTTTTCGATTAGATCACAGTGGTGCTATTTTTTTCTTGATTATTGTGCCCAAGTTTCACTTCTAGCATATGCTCTTCATGAGGGTTTGTAATGCATTGAAATCAAGACCACTAAGTATTTCTTTCTAGTGGTAGTTGTAAACACACTAAAATAAAGTGCCAAATCATATTTCTTTGGGGGAGGGTTCTTTGATTGAGTAAAAGGGGGGGGGGGCATTGTCGTGGCTGGGTTCTCTTCTTTTTAGCATTTCTTCTCTGCATTTCTTCATCATGGATCAAACAAATATGCCCATCCTAACTCCATACAATTACTTTGAGTGGAAATCACGCATGACAATTCACTTAAAGAAAGCTAGATTAAATAGGATAACTATGGGACTTGAAATTGAACCTACTAAGATGAAGACAAGCCTAAGTGGTTTAAAAAATGTGATGAGGCATATGGAACATTGTGTTTGTCTGTTTCTCTTGACTTGCTATTTCACATTGAGTCTTTGGATACACCAAATGAAGTATGGACAAAGCTAGAGACACTATTTGGCACACAAGATTCAATGAGGGGTCATATGTTAGAAAATGAATTAATTAGTTTAAGTCCAGGAAATTTCAACACAATCCAATATTTTTTCACCAAATTAAAATCACTAAGGTTGCAGTTAAAACAATGTGGAATTGAAAAGAAAGATGAACAACTGATTCTTAGTATTCTCTCTAAGCTAAGTTCAGAATATTCTGCGTTTGTCTCTACCTTCTATGCTACTAAGGGTGCACTTGGTACTCAATTCACCATGCCATCCTTAGATGATTTTGCTATCAATCTCACTCAAGAACAGAACAAGCTAATCCAGATGGGCACTCTTACGTCCTCTAAGTCACATGCCTTAGCAGCCAACCAAGGAACAAAAGAACAACAAGGAAAATGTAGTAACAACAATAGTAAGGACAAGAAACAAAAGAATAGTGACGAGAAGAAGGATTAGATACTGGTTTCTTCAAAAGCAACTATTGATACACCATCTTCCAAGGGCGATAAGCCTAAGAAAGAAAAGGTCAAATGTGCCTATTGTAAAAGACCTGGTCATGATGAACATAAATGTTTGCAGAAACAACTTGATCACTTGACATACATTCTTGAGAAGAATAATATCAGTGTTACTGAGTCTATCAAACAAAGTTCTAATGAAGGGTCTAACAAGGAAAAAGAAAACAGGAAGGGGAAAGGAAAGGGCAAGGCCCTTTTTGCAGTTGCTTCCTCACCATCCACTTGGGTTCTTGATTCGGGTGCTTCACACCACATGGCTTCATCTAAGGAAGAACTTGCATCCTTGGAGCTGTGTACTATGCCTTCTATTTTGATGGGTGATAACACTCTTGTTGAGGTGAGTGGGAGAGGGTCTATTGATGTGGGGGATGGAACATTCCATGATGTTCTTTGTGTACCCTCATTGTCAACTAATCTCCTATTGGTACACCAGATCACTCACACAGGTTTAGGCAAGCGGGTTGAGTTCAATCCTGATTCAGTGGAGATATGTGAGTTGCACAATGATTCTACAGTTGTAGTTGGGAGAGCAGATTATCAGTCACGACTCTATATATTTTCTCACTTTGTTCCTAATCCTCCTTTGACTATTTTACTCACTCACTTTAATGATGTGAGTAGATTATGGCATGAGCGATTTGGCCATCTTAACTTCCACTACTTGCATCAGCTTAACCAGCAGAGCATGGTCACAGGGTTGCCTTCTACTTTGACATTGGAGTCACTTGGAATACATGATAGATCTTCTGATGGGTCAAATTCACTTGAGCAGTCTTCTACCTCCACTTTTGATGCAGAGAGTGATTTAGAGGACTCACCTCCTTCCTCTCCTCATCATTATTCATAGGTTGATGATTCTCCTCTAGATTCTCCATCTTTTGGTCCACTTTGGGATAGACAGACCTTGCAGTTTGCAGGTGATTGGGTTGGGGATCCATCAGACACCAAGTAGACTCGTTCACAATTCAAGGATGCTCTACATATCTTCATTGCTACTGCCTCAAATCCACAGTCCTTTCATGAGGCTTCTGGTATTTCTGAGTGGGATACAACTATGCAGGAAGAGTATAGTTCCTTGATGAGAAATCACACTTGGGATCTTGTCCATTTTCCTAAGGGAAGAAAACTTGTTCGATGTAAGTGGATCTACCGGACAAAATTTGCAAGCTTTGCTGGGGGTGTGGGATGCTTCATCTTTTGGGGGGACCTCTTGCTCTCACTTGGAGTCCTAATTTTCTTTGGGGAGTCTCTTTTCTCTCTCTTTTGGGGGAATTTTATGTACATGGGTACCTCATCAGGCTTGACTTGCCGGGACCCATTTCTACATCCACCTAAGCTTCACTTATGGGGGGGTGTTAGTGTAGTTTTTTATTTTTCCTATTTTACAAGGTTTTTCTTACACTTTTAATAATCTCGCTTAGGTTAATAAAGCATGTCTTATTAGGTGAATGGTTGTGAGGTGTCACCTTCCTACATGTGAGCATCCATTAGCTATCTTGGGAAGATACTTTGCTATCTTTAGTCTGATAGATGGTTGCTCCTCATTGGTTGGTGTTGCCACCTCCTCCCTCTTCCTAGCCTATATAAGCATGCTACCTAGCTTGTATTTGGATCTCTTGTTTTTGCATCCTCTTAATGCTATTTTGCTTCCAGCATTTGCATTACTCTCTTGGAGACTAACTCTATGATGCTATTTTGATTTTGTATCATTTGCATTCATAGTTTAGATATTTACTTTTTGCACTAGTTTTATGGGTTATTAATCTTATCAGATTCTAACAAGGAGTATCCCCAAAGGAGATGTCCTAGCCCCTAGCTATATAACCACACATCAAAAACACAAAACCAAGAAATAATAATGCAAGATCTGATACCAAATTACAATACTTGATTTATAAAATATAACTGATTACATGCAATATGCCAAGTTGTAAGGCCTTCTAGCTTAGGGCCAAATACAAATAGCAATTACAAAATTATTTTTGGAAGATCCAATAAGACCCAACTTACAACCAATCTCAGCTAGTCTAGATACACAACTGGATAAGAACACTAAGAAGAATCGACACTTGTACCTGTATGTCTACCAAGAGATACTCTAGTTCCTAAGCCACAACTCTAGTTATTCAAATTCACATCTATTCTTCCTCTCTAGACTTCATAATCCAAGTGGAAACTACTTCACATTCAGCACTCTGTCCACACACTAATAACTTCATCACAATCCTGCTGTAAGCTGCCTCACCTTCGGCGATTTGCTCACAAACTCAGAAAAACTCGCCCTTCAGCTGCTCCCACAAATAATTCCATCATGAATGAAAGACTAAAGACTCCAACTAAAACCCTACTTATACCAATCTAAGCCACAAGTCAGCCCAGAACACAAATTAAATACAAATACATAAATTAAATGCCACAAGTTAGCTTGCAACAACAATTAAATGTCCAGAAATCAATATTCAAGTAAAATCACGATATCTCCTCACTCCAATTGAGTTAGAACTCATGCTTCAAACCATATGTAGAAATCTAGGTCCTCTACAACCCCTTAAATGCATAAAGGTTGATTCTCCAAGGTGTACACTCGAAAGTGTCCCACTCTAAACCCTTCTATCCAAACGATTCCATGAGTTTGGAATGCTTGAATGTCGGCTTAGAGCTCCGTATCCACGGAGTGCAATAGAGTATATTTCAAGAATAAGAAGGCTCTTAGATGAGCCTTAGAGATACTCTTCTTGCTAGTAAAATATGCAATGGGAGGTTTCAAAGACAAGATGCAAGAATGCAAATGTCCCAAGGAGTTCCTCAAGAATGCAATGCAACTAAAGATTAAACTAGAATGAATATGAAAAGTGCAGCTATTCTAAGCATGGATGAGAGTGTTACAATCCAAATATTAAGCTATGTGAGATAGATTATTGCAAAATAGAAGCTAAACTAACATGCAACATGAATCTAAGCTAAAATGCTATGGTATGAGAGAATGTAGACAAGAAATAGAAGTTCTCCACAAAGCTCCAAAGAAACCTGTTAGAAAACCTGTAGCATAACAATATTCAAAATGAGGATTGGACTGAGGGAGAAAGCTTTCTCCCTTGTAAAGATGTACGGATGGTAGAGATCAAGATGAAGATGGTGGATAATCAACGGTGGAATTCGAAAAGAGGAGTGATCCATGTGCACACACAAGTCAACCAATAGAATATAAGTTGACTTGTCATATAAGACAAAAGTCTCACAAGCCTTTTCTTTTAATTGTAAAATAGAAAAAGGACTTTATGTGTGCACTTTAAGTGGGTTAGAAGAATGGGGTGTTTTATTTAATTAAAAGGGGACATATTCTTTTAATCAAATAATGAACTTAGGATAGCATAGTCAAACTATAGGTTACAATCAAATAAATTGATTATTAGCAATTTGGTCTAGATAAGTGTTTAAATTAAACTAGCCAAAATGCTAAGAAGGGGGCTAATAGTCTAGATGATCATTTTTAGGTGATTACATTTGCCCCTCTTTGACTAATGCATGATCGATCTGGGAACACATTATGTCAAATAAAATAGAAAGCCAAGTAGGCGGTGATAGATATAGATATCTGATTTCAAAGAATGAAATGCAGAAATAGATGGCAAGTCCTGAATGCACAGCCTGATAGCGGTAGTACTGAACACTAGGAAGATGATGTTAGGATCTGAAAATAATTCTAACACCTAGCAAAGCGAATAGACCGAGAGCAAGTGAGAAGATCAAACAAATGCTCCTAAGAAATAGATAGTTGTAGCAATCAATGATAGAGTATAACTGCCCCCTCGGGATCGAAATCGAAATGAGGTAAGGGGACATAGAAACAAGCTAGATATGAGAAAATTAGAATATAGAAATGTTCAAGATGATAGATAGATGATTAGAATCCAAGAATGACTATAAAAAAAACTGATAAAATGCCCCAGTTTGACTAGAGTTGACCTTGAAGGATATAGCATAAAATTAGGTCAAATCTAGTAGAAAGATGATTTAGATGTGAAAAGGTGACTAGAAGTAGATATGAAGCATAGAAATGATGAAGACATGAAGGAATGAAGATGCCCCAGCAATAATTCAAAGATTAGACCTCAAAAGGTCAGCTAACTGCTCAGAAGAAAGTAGAATTTTAAAAGACAATTTTGACCATCAAGATGAACTTGAATTTGGATTTCGATCTCGAAAATGAATCCAGGATGTCAAAATTATTTGAGAGCTCAAAACTTTATATAATGTGATGATAAGATAGAAAAGATATGAAGTGAAAGATTAAGAAGGTGAAAAGACATGAACAAGAAGAAAGTAAAGAAATATATGAAAGGAGTTAGCTGATATGTCCACAAAAAAGATGAAGAGAGAGCTCTCCCCATATGCAAGAATGCAAAACTAATCTAGAAAATGAACCTAAAATGCAAGCTAATATGGAAAGTGGTTTACTAGCAAGAAGTGCATAACATTTAGACTCTTAATTTCATCGTTGAGCATTTATTAGGGACATCATGAGATCATACAACCATCACTAGTATAACTATGAGGATATGAATATGATCAATATCAGATAGGTATGTGGAAATCCAATCTAAGCATCAGAGACATGTAAGTCAAGATAACTACGTGATTAGAATCCCTAAGTTTAATTTAGCAAGATTACACCTGTATCAAGGCATAAGCACTAGGATAAACCCCAAGTGCGGTCTTGCAAAATAGTCAAAATGTTGAATAGATCGAGCATAAATGCTTACAAAACTATAGACAAACAAAGTATACCCACAAGCAGAAATCAAGAAAATATGTCACATGCCCCTAGTCTTCTAATCAATGACATCCTTGAAAGACTATTAGGGAGAGAAAACATGGCAAATAAATCATCATAGACAACACACAAAGTAGATAAAGGTCAGCATATCTTAGTCGTTTAAGTGTTAAAGTGTGTGTGTGTAAGTCACTTGGTCATTTCTTCAAGACTTGTTTCTGATAGTGAGAAATATTGCGACATCGGAGACCGTAGGTAAACTATCTGAAAAGTGTTGAAAAACACTTGATGTCAAGGTGGGGGAAGTGTTGAGAAACACTATTTTGTGAGTTGTCAAAGAAACCCTAATGCACAAGAATATCTCAATAGGCTAAGCAGTTGTGCCCCCAAGACGAGGACAAGAAACAATTCCAAGCTAGGAAATGTGTAGCAAAATCTGATAGATAGAGGTGCAAGGGTCTCAAGTAGTGCCTGTTTCCAAGTTTTCACCACTTGACAGATTTTTTTAGAACTTTTTTCAATTTTTTGTATTTTTTGATTTTTTTGGTGATACATCAAAGTGCCTATTGCTAGGTTTTCACTAAGATGATCATTTTTTCAGGACATTTTTTGATTTTTAGGATTTTTTTCAGGATCATATATGATTTTTTTTGGAACTTTTTAGAAGTTTTTAGATATCACTAGTTTTCAAGAAAGATCACATCATTTTCTCCCAATGTCTAGCAAGGTATAGGATATGATGGAGCAATGAGCCAGTGGATAAGAAAAGATGGATGAAAAAGAGTATGAAGCAAGTGAAAGTGATCCTCAAGGACTGACTCCTCAAGAGTACCCAAGCTAGGGAAAGAGGTGAAATAGTCATATGAAGCATATTTTGGATAAGCAATGGAAGTAATGAGAAAGATAGCATGTAGGATAAGCAATGAAGCCAACAAGTGAGATAGCATGAAATGTGTAGTCCAAAAGAGTAGCCATGTCAAGAGACCTATGAGAACCATGTTTCATTTATTATGATCAA
Organism: Cupressus sempervirens; assembly: GCA_028749045.1. Taxonomy (NCBI): domain Eukaryota; kingdom Viridiplantae; phylum Streptophyta; class Pinopsida; order Cupressales; family Cupressaceae; genus Cupressus; species Cupressus sempervirens. The sequence goes on along the minus strand of CM053789.1, from coordinate 554,965,346 downwards.
GACCAAGGGGTCAACTAGATAGTATAGCAATGGGATAGAGCAATAAGAATAAAGCTCAAGATAGAGACTATGAGTGAATGGGAGAGCACAATAGAAAATCTCATGGATAAGATAGCCAATATGAAAAGATAGCTCAACATTGTCAAGATCAAAGAGAGAAGAGGGGATAGATGGATGATGGAAGAATTACACATGATGCCTGTTTGCCAAGTTTTCATCATGGTACTTACCCAAGGTGCCACAAGAAGTAGTTTTCACCATAGGATAAATTTATTTCTCTTTACTTTTGCTACCAAGGTGTCACAAGAAGTGGTTTTCACCATAGGATAAATTTATTTCTCTTTACTTTTGCTACCAAGGTGCCACAAGATGTGGTTTTCACCAAGGCACATTTTCATTTTTTTTCATTTTTTCATTTTTTTCTCCTTTTTTTGAATTTTTAGAAAGAGCTCAAGCTTTGTCAATTTAGATAGTGCTCCTATAGGAAAGATAAGCCATGATAAGCCAACACCATAGAAAGGTATGCTCAAAGATGTTGATAGGGTGATGAAAGGGAGATGATAGTAGGAGTATATGAAGGAGAAGGGTTCATGTCTTGAGAGAAATGAACAAGCATGGATAGCAAGTGTAAGTTTTAGAGGATTTCATGAGGGTGTCTGAAATATTGGACAAGATCAAAATTGACACACACCTTGAAGGGTATTGGAACAATGGAGGAATCATGGATGAAATAGCTTGAGATTTAGATGTATGAGGTGGTAGAAGAGATTTAGAAAAAAATGGAGTGGAAGGCTTTGGAATATTTTTAGGAAGATTTTTGGAAGAAGATGGAATGGGAGCCTTTGGAAGCTTGAATGTCAACTTTGAAGTATTTTCAATATTCAAGTCTTTTAAAAGAGACTTGGGAATCCATATAGCTTTAGATTTTCCTTTGGATACTTCAAAACACATTTCTTCAATAATGGGTTTAGGAACCCATATTTTCTTTGATTTAGCTTTTTTAATAGTGGACCTTTGCAGTCTCTTTTGTGCTTTCTCCTTCTTAGCATTCACATGTCGATTAGATGGGACATAGTGATCTTTCTTTTTCAATGGATTCTTATGTTTATTCTCACTTCTAAAGGACTTGGGATTTGTGGATGAATAAGGATGATATGACTAGTTTAGATGTATAGATGGGTGAAAAGTCATCAAGGATGAGCGTCTTTGTTGATCTTGAGGTATGATGGAAGAGCTAGGGAATGAGCTAGGAGTGAATGTAGGAGATGGAGGAACATAAGGCCCCAATATGGATGGAAGGTTTGAATTCTTTAGCTTAGATGCATAAGGACCAAGGATAGATTTAGAAGATGCAAAGGGATAGTGGGAAGGGATATCAACATCTTTAGAGTGAGCAACATGGTCAAAGCTATCAATAGACTCATGAGTAGCTTTGATAGGAACAACATTTTTAATAGAAGCACTTGAAGCTTGAGCACAATTTTGAAGTGGATGTGGAGAAGTAGAACATGAGGGGATGCTTTGATCTTGACAAGTAGCTTTGGATAGCATATGAAGAGAACTTTTCTCATAATTTTCAGTAAGCTCAAGGGAGATCATGGAAGTGGTATCTTCATCATACTTAGGAGGTGCACAATATATAGGATATGGAGGAGAAAAATCTTGAAAGAGATGAAAGGGTGCTTGATCTTGATCTTTCTTGACATTTATGGATTTTTCTTTTTGAGAGTCCTCTTGACATGGAGCCACTTCTAAGGACAAGGGAGAATGAAGAGTGAATGGAGTAGTGCTTGGATTAGGTATAGTAGTGCATGAAGGTTGAGGATGTTTAGGATTAGTAGCATGGAAAAGGTTTGCATCCAAGTGAATGTTAGCTTGAGTTTCCTTTAGAGATAGCCCTTGAGGATACACGTAGTCAATGTGGAAAGCATTAGATTCTTTATTTGATGGAGGCATGTTGGAAAGATTTGAAGTGTTGGCAGATGCACGAGTGTTGGAAGAAGTGGAAGATATAATAGAGCCACTACTACACATAGGTTCATTAATGTAATCTTGCTCAAGAAAAGTATCCTCATCGCATGAATCATTAGAGGTATCAATAATTCCATTATCAATAAGATCTTGGATTTTATGTTTTAGCTCAATGCAATCTGAAGTACTATGCTCATTATGTTGATGATAAGCACAATAGATATCCAAGAATGGGTTTCCATATGAGCTAGACTTTGGTAACATGATGATCTTATTGCTAAGAAGTTTTTGCAAAGTATCATCATAAGAATCTTCCAAGGGAGCAAAAGTTCTATTAGAAGTATGTCTAGGATCTTCTTGTTGTTTCTCAAGTGAATGGTATGCATCCATGTCTTCATCATTAGCTTGGTCAAAGATAGGTCCATCGTGAAATTTTAGCATAGGCTCAAAGGAGGTATCACTTGCTTGTTCTCTAAAGAGGTCTTTACATCTAGGAGATGAAGACATTTGATGTCTTGAAGTAGAGCATGTAGACCTAGAAGAAGAGGATGAACTCAAAGAAGGTGACTTACATGCATGTAAAGACCTTAAGGAAGATTCATGTAATGATACAATCTTCTCCTCTAACCTTTTCTCAAGTTTAGACTTCATTTTTGTCATGCGCTTAGAGAAATGAAGGTAAGAAAGATCATTTGTCTCTTCTAGTTCTTTGTATTGTGCATATAGATCTTGAAACTCTTTATTGACATGGAGGATATCATGATCATCTAGATTTGGTTGAAGTTTGGTAGCACAAGGTTTAGATCCCATAGTTTTAGATGCAAAGCCAAGCATAAAAGAGCCTAGAAGATAACTTGATGTTGAAACTATAGGCGGTAGAGTGTTCACTTGCCAAGATAGTAGAGAGAGATTAAAGTGACTTGTCAAACAATATGTCCAAGAAACTTACAACATGAATGACTCAAGTCAATAGCTAGGCAAGATGCCCAAATAGCCAAATAGATAGAGCAAGTAGGGTGACAAGTGAACAACTCTCCAACTCATGAGTGTAGTCAAGAAATCAAGGTAACCATTTTAGCAAAAAGATAACTAGCAAGTGGACATAGACCATGAAGATAGAAAGACCAAGAGCACCAAGACCAAAGAGTCACTTTAAGCATGTTCAAGAACTAGAGACATAGAAAATAAAAATCAAATGATGAGACTCTCCTTAGAAAGCAACACAAGAAAATGTTTGCATTTGATGTTTTGACTCGGTTGACAAAGTTTGACAATAGTTGATAGCATAGGAAGTTTGATGTTCAAAAACAATTTCTTTTCAAGCAAGATAGTGACACATGGAGTATTCTTCAAACAATCAAGCAAGGGACAAAGCAACCTTGCATGATACAAGCATATGTGACGTCTAAAAAGAATTCCCTAGAATTATTGTCATGTGTATGTTCAAAAGATTTTCACTGGTATACCACATTTGAGAACACATCAAGCAATATCTACCTAAAGGACATGGTTCATTACTCAACAACTTGGCCCACGCTTGATGCTCCTTTGCCTCACACCAAGTGGTTGCCCACAAGAGATATTGGCTTTGTCATGGAAGTGCCATAAGCACAACCAAGGGAACACATATGGTGAGTGTAAAATCTTGGGGTGATCCGGGTAGTCCACTAGGATCAATCCTTGCACCAAGAAGTTAAGCGGCTAAAAAAGTTAGTTACTAACTTACGGTTTTTAGATAGGGCTTCCGTTCATAGTGTTCCTTTTGCTCCCAATTATGGGACACCTCACCTTGCGATGAGTAACCGATCTCGCGATCACAAGAGTACCTTAAGCATTCTTGCCTAGTGATCTCCCTATGGTCGAAATCCCATAAGCGATCACACTAGGCGAAGATAAACACTACGTCTACCAAGGTTTTGTGTCCTTGATAGCCTTGAGTTTATAGTCAGTTGGAAGAGCCGGGTAATTTGCTTGTCCCCACTTGGGTCGTTCCTCTCAGGTTGTCTGAGAGAAAGCCCTCTAAAAGATTCTAAACTACACAAAGAGTGGATCAACTTTTGGAAGTCAAGATTTCTGATTCACCACAAGGGTGAAGAGCATACTCTCCTATTCTAATTGTTTTCTCCAAAACACGCCAAGAAGATTTAGTTACCCCTTACTTTTGAAACCAAATGGCAAGTCAAGATTTCTGATTCACCACAAGAGTGAAGAGCGTACTCTCCTATTACCAAAAGACTCCAATCACAGGTTTTATGTGCCTATGAAAAATGAACAATTAGTCAATGCCGCACACGAAAATAAAAAAGCAAGAAATTTTGGGTTTTTATGCTTTGGGCAGCCCTACAAACAATGTTAGTAGCCCTTGCGCATTTGAAGCTTTGACATGCGTTCTTTTTATGCAATGTTTCAATTTTTTTTATAAGGATGGCAACCTGTAATTACAACTTGTTAGCACCAAAAGTTAGTGTGAAATAACATAAAAATCTGCAACCAAAAGTGGTTAGTTGCCTCAAAAATCCAATTTATCTTCCAACCAAGTTTATGCAAAGAAAGAGCAAGTTAATCACAAATGCTCTCATTTTTACTCTTTGATTTTGACCTAGTCAACAAGATTGGACTTCTTTGCTATGATTTTGGATCCAAAAATAGAAATGAAAAGAAGAGACCCCTACTAAAAATTAGAGAGCTTTCCAAAAATGTAAGAAATTTAGAAAAATCTCTTCATTTGCTCCCTAGAGATTGATTTTGTCAAAACAGGCAAGATTTATCAAATCGAGTTTTTGATCTCTAATACGACCTCAAAAGTCAAAACACAAAGAGAGTAACCCTCTTAAAATTCAAATCATGTCAAAATATTTTTAAAATTTGATTGAGACATTTTGAACACATACCCAACATTCAAAAAAAAATTTAGAATCAAACTCCAAGCGGTCTAAAAGATATGATCAAATCTTTAAACCAATTAAGTTTTTGGCCTTCAAACCAATCTACTTATGGGTTGGCCTTAAAACCAAAGTGATAATTCTAAAAAAGCACTTGATTAGATCCAATATGCTGTTGTAAAAAACTAAAGATAAGAAATGAAAGCAAATGGAGCTAGAACTTGATTCAAGCCTCACGGTGGGCGCCAAAAATGTACACTCGAAAGTGTCCCACTCTAAACCCTTCTATCCAAATGATTCCATGAGTTTGGAATGCTTGAATGCCGGCTTAGAGCTCCTTATCCACGGAGTGCAATAGAGTATATTTCAAGAATAAGAAGGCTCTCAGATGAGCCTTAGAGATACTCTTCTTGCTAGTAAACCATGCAATGGGAGGTTCCAAAGACAAGATGCAAGAAATGCAAATGTCCCAAGGAGTTCCTCAAGAATGCAATGTAGCTAAAGATTAAACTAGAATGAATATGAAAAGTGCAGCTATTCTAAGCATGGATGAGAGTGTTACAATCCAAATATTAAGCTGTGAGATAGATTATTGCAAAATAGAAGCTAAACTAACATGCAACATGAATCTAAGCTAAAATTCTATGGTATGAGAGAATGTAGACAAGAAATAGAAGTTCTTCACAAAGCTCCAAAGAAACCTGTTAGAAAACCTACATCATAACAATATTCAAAATGAGGATTGGATTGAGGGGGAAATCTCTCTCCCTTTTAAATATGTATGGATGGTAGAAATCAAGATGAATATGGTGGATGATCAACGGTGGAATTCAAAAAGAGGAGTGATCCATGTGCACACACAAGTCAACCAATAGAATATAAGTTGACTTGTCATATAAGACAAAAGTCACAAAGCCTTTTATTTTAATTGCAAAATAGAAAAATGACTTTATGTGTGCACTTTAAGTAGGTTAGAAGAATGGGGTGTTTTATTTAATTAAAATGGGACATGTTCTTTTAATCAAATAATGAACTTAGGATAGCATAGTCAAACTATAGGTTACAATCAAATAAATTGATTATTAGCAATTTGGTCTAGGTAAGTGATTAAATTAAACTAGCCAAAATGCTAAGAAGGGGGCTAATAGTCTAGATGACCATTTTTAGGTGATTACACAAGGAAAAGTGTGCATCCATCCTGAAAGTCACCCACAACAACCTATCGTGTAGTCTACTGGAAATCGATGCTGTAGGAGAATTGCCATATCTCCCAAACTATAAAGAGTTCACTTGACCATAGATAGTACTCTAGGCCCTCTTCAAACCGTGAAGTGCACAACTTCTCATTCATTATGGATAATTAGTTATACCTTTTGCAACAAGCACCTAAAAACAATTAAAAAAAAAATTCTAATAGGAAGGTAAAAAAGAGAGTTCAAAATGTAACTCAATCCATCCAATCTCCATGAAATCATGAGGAAAGGTTCTCCAATGTGTCTCCAATAGATCCCTAACCATGAAAACATAACTCCACCAAAATTCAAGCTTGATACTCCACAACACTTAACCAAAATCCCTCCAAACATGCAAGATTGCAAGCAAACCCAAGATGCTCCTGCATCACCACCTCACCCAAGTCCAATAATACAAAAGTGAGCATGGAAACATATTTAAATTTTGTGGCTATGAACTCTTTCCCCAAAACCCCCTATATAACATAAATTAATATTCATTGCACATTTTCACCTCTTATCTTGAATATCTCTTAGGAAAGACATTGCATGCGATTCCCATAAGCCTAACACTACTGTACAAAAAGTCATACAATTACTAAGAGAATTATAGTTAAATATGTGGAAAGCTCAAAATCAAAATCTTGGACAATGAGATATGGAAATATAAACAATTGTCTAGGAAGTTAGTGATAAATTTGTTTATGATATGGAAAAATGATACTATTTGTTGCATTATATTGCTAATATGTTTATCTTGTAATGGGGTCTATATGTTAAACTATACAAAGTTTAGAATCTTAGAAACATGGCATGCTTTCCTTATAATTGAAGTCTAGATGGATAGTATTGGTCCACTTTGGAGCCTCTCTCACTACAAACTAGATAAATGATAAAATTAATTTGATTTTCTTTACAATTTATAGTCATCTTCTGTACAAGTTGTTGAACGACTTGCTTCCATGTGACACCTCTTGATCTAAACTCTTTAGTTCAACAATTTCTAAGTCAATTTTCTACTTTAGGTGATATCTCAGCCAAATTTATATATTATTGTAGCATTCAATAATATAGGGAAAAAAAATTATTGCAATGATACAATCTACTATCCAATTTTAATATATGTTTTGTTATTAAATTTGAAATATATTTTACACTATAATCTTTGCATTCTATCTTTTCTTCCATAAGGTGGGACTAAATCTCTCTAGAACTCTTGCTTTAATTGTTTCTTTGACCTTATATTGTGGAAAGAGTAACAACGTATGTTAAATTGCTTTCAAAACTATGAAGTGTAGATTTAAATTTTTTTATTACTCTAAACCTATAATGATTAGTTAACAGGAGTCATTTGTGTATATATGATTGAAGAAAGAGTCTATATTAGATAGAGTTTACAATTTTAGAGTGGAGGTTTGTGCATATGTAAAACAAATAGCTAATAATGCACAATTTTGTATTTAACAAAATCGGCAACATCTCAGAAAAATCATAAAACATACCAAATGTGTGATTCAAAATAAATGAGATTCTCACAATACCACTTAAAATAGGTCCCACATATTTCAGAACTCTCCCCTACATACAAAACTTTCAGTCCATTGTTCCCCTACTTGCTATTGGGATAGAGAGGAGGATATTGGTCTGCTCCTAGGGTTACGCCAAATTGTTATGAGAAAATAAATAAATAAAGAAGAGAGATTCATATATTTTTGAATTAAAAGCAGCAAAAAACTAGGGGGTTGGCTGATTAAACAGTCAAACTAGTGAACCACCAGTAGATTACCACCTTCCAAAATACCCCTTACCACTTAAAATACAATAACATAGTTCGAGAACATAACTAAAAGAGTATCAACATACACAACATAACTATTGCCTGTGTTAGAACTAAAAAAGCTAAGGAAACATAAAAATAAAGGCACTATGCCTTAAATCCAGCCAAGCTCAACAACCAGTAGAAAAACAACATAAAAAACCCAAAGGAGAGGGCCCTAAGGCTTCTTGGCCTCCTTCCTCCATAGGAGGATATTAGCCCAGTCTTCTGCCAGGAAATCAAACAACATTTTGGAGTCCTCCTTTGGAAAATCACCCTCTTGGTCTTTAATCAGGTGTAGCGTGGTTGCAGCTGCTTGTGTCACCTTGACAACAAATTTTGTCAAGAGGCACATTCTTTCTTCTAGAGCATGGATTGTTTCCCACATATCATTTCCAGTCCTCTTCCTGGTCTCCATAGTAACCTTGTGCTTGTTGCAAAGGTAGCCATTAGCCTGCTTCTTAGTGGCATCCTGCATAATTGGGGGGTTAGCATTATCTTTGAAAGAAACCCTTATAGGAGAGGATATTGTTATAAGGGAGGGCACTCTATCCATAGTTTCAGGGGACTGGTCCCAAGTTAAGTCCACACACCCCAACTCAATGGTGGCTGAAACATGTGTCATCTCCTTCTTCTCCTTAATTCCACCTCTCGAGCTAGATTGTGAGGAATCAAAAACCTCTACTTCTTGTCCATGTTCCCCTCAGAAAAATTTGAAGCCTTCTCTTTCATACTTTGTTTAGGATGACCCATGTCCTCTAAATCTATCTCCTCCTCCTGTGAGGCCCCAGATCTTAGTTTCCTTTTAGCATTGGATTTCACAATCCTCCCTAAACTCCTCCTACCACCTCTTCCCTTGTCCTCTGGCTCCTTCAGTTCCTTCTCTTTCCCTTTATTTGACTTCCCTATTTTACCTGAGGGGTGGACTTCAATTTAAAAGGGGACCCACTAGGCGAAGGCTATGGGGTAGGAACTCTCGGATCCATGATCCTAAGGGGGACCTGTTGAGGCCAAGGGTTAGGGTGAGTACAAATGTCAATCTCAACAATCCTAGGGGAGACCAAAGCAAGGTGAAATTGATACAGCTAGAACATCAACCCTTGATGTAGAATGGTATAATTGACACCCTTCCTCATTTTTCTTTAACATCAATAACCATATCCACTAAATCATGTAACAGAAAGAACGGAATGGAAATAAAGTCACAGTGGTGAAAATGGTCTTGTTAGATTAACATTTGAAACTAAAAGTAGCTCTGAATTCTTCATTTGAACTCATTATAAAGAAATACCCTTTTTGGGTGCCCATTTCCACATCACTATATTTTTATTTTATTGACTCTTGGATTAGGAGTAAGTGTTACATTGACTCGATGAAATCAATACGAGGAGATGTGTTACAACATGAGTCTCACCTAGCAAAAAAAATTAAAATTGAGAAGAAATAAATAATCATATTTTTAAATTATATTTGTAAATGTTTATATACTATCTCATAGCTATAAGTTGTGAGTGAGTTGGAGTTGTGTCACTATGATGCCCAAGATAATAATCAATTTGATGCTTAAGATTATGATCAATATGATGTCATATCTAAAGAGAAATTTGTTCATAATAGTGTTTTCAATTGGGTTATGGATTAGTTATGATCTATGTCTTTAACCTTATATAGTCATTTCCAATGTTTTTAGATATCTATGAAATGCAATTTTAAATTAAATTAAATATTCATAGTATAACCAGTTATGTTTTTAGTGCTTCCATCTTCAATTTCAGCAATGACTAGGTTATGATCACAAGGGGGCGAAGAAAGAAGCAAGGAAGTATAAAATGGTAGATTTAAAGAAAATATTCCCATTTATAAGTTTGTAAATCTATTGACCTCAAAGAATATCTAATAAAAGGAGTAAATAGAAAGCAACAAAGTCAAAATATAGCATTCAAATTATTATTTGCCTATTGTTTTTAGTATTCAAGTATAAAAATTTTCTACAATAATGAGAAAAAAAAGATATCTTTGTATCTCAATATAAGTCTAAGCATGAAAAAGATTTCATACAATGCTTGAACATTGCATGGGAAATGTAGAGATCTATGGTTTTCTAAGTTCCTCCTCTAATTAGTTCAAGTAAATGAAAATAAATTAATGTTTTTAACTCTAGACATAGGTACATTGATTTGCTAGAAGGTGTGGAATGTTATATGTTTATAGGGTTGAGAGGATATTTTCCAAGGCACATTTATACACAATTGGTTGTTGCTTGGATGCTTAGTGGTGTAAATGGAAAGAAAGTACAACTTTTTCCTATTTATTATCACTGATTTTTTATTGCTATTTGTATGACTGGCTCATTTCTAGGCAATTCACAATTCAAAATTTGGAAACCATAATATTTCAAGCTAGTTAGATTGAAAATTTTCATTTTGTAGTTTTTTTAATGCATATTTGTGAGTTTTTAGTGTTGATTTGTCAATTGAAATAGATACAACAACTGTAGCTCATACAAATTGTAGATTGTTTGGACATGACTATCCTCCCTACAAATTGCACCATTGACTAAATTTTATAAAAATGAAAACACAATGAATGTTTTTGAAATTTTCAGCATTTGATCTTCATGTTCTATATATTTTGTGATAAAAAACAACAAAATTTTTGATAAAATTTTATTGTGTTTTCATGAATCTAAAAAGGAATCATGTTTGATATTTTTTTTTTTGTCTTTGGTGCATTTTGTCTAGAGATTAGCCAATGCCAAACAGTAGATTGTTTCTTGAATATTGTATTCTAGTGTGTTATCTATGTTATTGAAGGAGATATTGGGAGTATATTAAGAAAATAACTATAGGGCCTACCTGAACCTTGAAGTGTTGTCAATGTAGCATTCTCTCCCCTTACTTCCTCAAAACCATTCCTGTGAGTTAAATTTGTGTCTAATAGCAGTGATTGCCACTACAAGGATCATATGGAAGTGAAAGCTAGGAGAAGACAAAACTCAAAGTAAAAGCTAGGAGAAGACAAAAAATGGAAATTATTAGGACAAAACGTTTGGTTTCTTCAAAGAATAAGAAATACTCAAAATGGAAAAGAAATCACCAAAATCAAATAATTGATTATGAAAATAGGGTTTCTGTAAAAAAAAAAAAAATCAAAATGTACGACACAATTCTATGTGATTTATCATCTATTCCCAAATTTTCAAGTTATTGTGGATTGGTCTTAGAGGAAAGGTGTTTCCTCGAGTCTATGATTTACAAATAGTTCCTTCTGAATCTTAAAAATTATTGTTAGATTCTCTAAATATATATTTGCATATTTATTATTTCTCTTTCAGCCATAGTCATCAACACAATCCTTGAACACTAACCTTAAAAAAATAGATCCACCATATTTTTTGATAAAAAGAAGTGCTAAGTTTAGAGAGAGACAAAATTTTAGAACCATAATTCCAATGTAAACCACTACTTTTTATTCAACCTCTGTCATGACTAAGCCACAAAATGTATGAAAGGTAAATCTATATAAGAATTGACAAAAATATTTGCTCACAACTTTCTGAGCTTGCTTGCACTTTCTTAAGGGTTTTAGTTCCTAAATAGCACTACTTTACTCAAAACCTACATTTTTCATCTCTCCTTGTACTATACTTCCTTCTAAATTATTTGACAAAATGTTTGAATGGATAAGTAGCAAGACATGGATGGGGTGTGCACAAACATGATGTTGGGAATCTCCATTTGCTATGTGTACTATTGAACACCTCCATGCACTCATGCTTAACAAATTAAAAAGATAAGATAAACCCACTTGGCAAGATGACAAGGAGTAAAAAGGTGAAAATAAGGATTGAAAGCAATTGATGCGAAAATAGCTCTTTGAAATTTTTCCTCCACATTTTTTTTAAAGTTTGAAAAATAAATATGCCAAAAAAATTAACAATAAATAATCATAGTCATGGAAAAACAAAACGTAATTTAATCAATCAATTTATGGAATGATGACCACCACTCAAATTATTTCTAGCAAAATCATATAATGGCAATTTGTCTCTAGTCTAGTCTATCAATAAAAACCCATGTTTCCTATTGACACAATGTCACCGATGGGCCATATATTGCCTCTAAATCTCATCTACATAAAAACCTAACAAGGGTTTTTCAAATAGATTTCTACATAATATCTAACACTAACTCTATAGCTTCAGTTTTACATGAAATGTACAAGTAACTTAAAAATCAAGTTCATCTAGTAAAAAAATCTTGCATCCTAACTGTCGATTCTCCCATGCACACATAGAAGCTATATTGTAGGTTTCCTATTTCTAGACTTTTCTTCAAAGTTTCTAGAAAAATAGTTTAGAGGATCCTTGTTGTCGCAACATCATTGATGGAAAAACAAACCGCAAATATCCACCTCCTATTACATCTTGAGTGCTCATCAAATTCATCCCAAGAAAAAAATGCAGTGGCAAAGCTGGAAGATTGGGAAGATTACTATTGTTAGTGACATTAATGCTTTTAGTTTCTTACTTTAGGATGGGTAGGATGTAACTATGCAAAACACAACAAAAGCACACTTGTCCTGCATGCACAGTGCTAAAATTTTGCAATAACCACATTATAGAGGAATGCCACTTCTACATCTCTTTTTCATATTAATTTTCTAAATGGTAAAATATAAAATACTACATAGAAAGTAATAGGCACCAATGAAAAAACAGAAATTAAATTTCAAAAATTTATTTTAATAAGAAATATGTTAACAATCTTAAGATAAAAGGATTCTTTTGCTAATTGCTAATTTCACACTGTTCAAAATAATAATGATGAAAAACTATAGTTTCCACCTATATAAGCAGTAATAAAACAAATTATCCACATTTAAATCAAAACGGAAATTCAACAGGATTCTTTTGCTAATTGCTAATTTCACACTGTTCAAAATAATAATGATGAAAAACTATAGTTTCCACCTATATAAGCAGTAATAAAACAAATTATCCACATTTAAATCAAAACGGAAATTCAACAGGATTCTTTTGCTAATTGCTAATTTCACACTGTTCAAAATAATAATGATGAAAAACTATAGTTTCCACCTATATAAGCAGTAATAAAACAAATTATCCACATTTAAATCAAAACGGACATTCAACATTCTTTCCCGCACACAGAAGACTTTCCGGAAATTTGAGCCTTTCTTCTTGCTCGACTTCCAAACCTTTTCTCCTGCAAATTTAGATTGCATGAGAGGTCAGCACTTCACATAGAGGAGATTTTCTAATCATCAAGTATGTGGCTTCACAAGACTTTAATCTACTCCTGAAATAAATTATAATCCAATTCTACGGGAAAACTATTTTGTGAAGAAGTCTGACACGATAACTTATCTTATCCAAGGGGGAAAAACTGCTAGGCAACAGTATCAACAGATGTAACTACAAAAAATCTAGTGATATCGCATTTACCCGTTTGACCTCTGCATAACTGTGTGTATCTTCATTGATGAGTTCAGGCTTCTTGTTCATGAGAGTCGAATTGCTAGCGCATTTTGCATTGTTAAGGCAATCCAACACTGTGTTAGCTGTGTCAATGCCTGCTCATATCATATCATAAAAGGCTACCTGAGTGAAGGGTTTTAATATTTAAAGAGCTGAAATATTGTTGTATCAAAAGTGAATGGCCTTTTACCTGCAAGATAGGCACCATGCACATATCCATTGTACTTCTGACTCGTATGCTCCCCTGTGAAATACACTGGACCAACCGGTGCCTGCATAACCCAATTGAGCCGTCATAATTAAATGCTATGGAGAAATCGTTGACGGAAACGAGTAAATGAAATTTGAACATTATGGAGTCGGACATTTTTATGTAAACAACCTTCAACTCGTGAAAATCTTGCACAGAGACACCGATCGGCCAATTTGAATACGTTCCCTTGTAAAAACGATCGTGTCCCCATTTGGGAATCAAGATATCAGACATTTCAGGAATGCCATTGCCGAACATCTTTCTTAGAACAGCCATGATTTCAGCTTTGGTCTCTTCTTCTGGCTGCTGTTCTATCCTACGAGCTTCATCGTCTTGTACTGTCACCATGAGAAGGTTCCCTCCAGGGTACTCGTTTTCCAGGTGCTGTCACAGTCATCAACCATGTCACACATGAAAAAATCCCAACTTGAGAAAAAATTCAAGATTTTGAGAGAATGGGTATTACCTGCCAGAAATTGTAATAACCTCTTTTCTCATGGGCGTACATGAAGAACTCAGTTCCTGGTCCTCCTGTTGGCCAGAATTTGTAAGGGAACTTCATGAATATCTTGCAATAGATCACCATGTCCCATTTGTATATTGCCAGCAGCTTCCACATCTGCCACATTATGTTCATAGAATGTCATAAATCCTAACAACTCCAACTTTGAATAAACTTGTTATATGTGAAAGAGTTGAATTAATCTTACGGGCAGGTCTGGCTTAAACTCAATAAGTTTAGTCTGCAGCACTCCCACACTGACGGAGACAATGGTATTCTTTGCAGTGTAAACTGAACCATCCTCTGTCGACACTTTCACACCACTGTCACCGTACTCGATTTTACGCACAACCTACAACACAATGTACGAGTCAATGCACGAATGAATACATTCCTTAAAACTGGTTGAGAGCAAGGAAATGAAGAGAGAAGAAACCTTGTTGAGTTTGAGACGCTTGTCAATTGTTTCTCCATGTTTAGACTTGAGAAAGCGCTTAGCCAATTTATGTACAACATGCTCGTATCCTCGACTGTCTGCTACGAAGTAACTGTCTTCGCCAAAGTCTTCGAACGTTGGGATGGGCTCCACATTCTTTAAGCTCGTTACACGCGGAGGTTCTGCACGCGAACATCCAGTGTTCAAACTAGCTATAAGCTGGATTCAAGATATATAAACATTGGGAATATTGCAGTACAAGATAAATACTGTCGTTGAACAACAACCTGCAATTTCGAAGTCGTAGAAGTAGAAGTCGATGGCCATCTCGAGAGGAGTAGTTGGAACACTGCATTGCAAAAAAACACAAAGCATTCATGTTCCATCTTGTCTGAAGAGCACGTATGCATTGCAAATGAATAATGATAATGTACTTACTGCCCGAAAACGCGCTGAGAGGCTAAGATTGAGATGTCATCTTCTCCATTTGCCGTAAACGTTGAAGACAGATTTGCACTGAAATCAGACGAAGCTGTCGCTTTCTCGAATGGCTCCGCCACCACCGATTGCGGCAATAAGCTTCCTCTGCAAGTGCACATACACTTCTTTCTCCGTGACCGTAAACAATGGTGTAGCGGAAAGTAGTAAACAGATTATTTAAACTAAATTGAACACTAAATTTGTACGTCAAATAACATACTCCTGATCATAGATGTTGTAGCTGAGATTACTCCAGTCAGACTTGAAGTTCCGGAGGTTGAATTTCTTGGCAAGTGGCCAAATCGGATTCATTTCCTCTCCTCCAACGCCTTCCACCCAGTTGGCACCCATCTCAACTGTGTACCCTCCCACATTCTTCTTGTGCATTCTTCCTCCGATTCTATCCGTCGCCTCCAATATTATAAAATCCGTCACCCCTTTCTCAGACAATCTCTTTGCCGCCATTATTCCTGCATCAGAAATTTTTATTATTATCATAAGCCAAAGATAAGCATTATTGTCTAGAGCTAGCACGGCATTTAAATTCAAACACTATATTGTTGAAGACTAAACCACACCGGACATGCCAGCGCCCACAATAATGGTAGTACAAGCGGTGGCATCGCCATCACTGGTAAATGACAAGCACAGCAACAGTATCGCCAGAATGTGGCGAAACGCTGTGTTAGCTAAACCCATTGAATGCTACACAGGTAATTTGGCTTGCAACTCGCTCGCTCTTGGGCTGCTATTTGTAGACGAAATTGGAGGGCGATGTTGAGATACTTTGAGAGGGAAGGGAAGGGATATTTGCACGTCTTTTAATCTTATCTTCTTTAAGAACCACACAAAAGCAGAACTTCCTCTTTTGGCGGGTACAGATGCAAGGAAAACGTGAATGAATTTCAATTATTAGGCGGGAGTGGGAGGATGTCGCATGAAGCTCCGAAAGGTCAAGTGGGCAATTTGTTGTTTGATGTTTGATGCCGCACTGCATGTCTGTACTGTACTTTACAGGCTGGCAACTTCTCTTTTATTTGTCAATGAATGAATTCAAACAAGCTCCGCAGCTTTTGTCGCTTCGTCTGTAATTTGTGGTACCGCATATTCGAAGCAAATGGGATCCAATGGTATGATATTTCTTTACAGGGATCCGCAGGCAGGGGTTATATAGGGTTACAGGTCTTTTTTTAAGGGTTATAGGTCTATTTTTTTAGGTGTAAGAAGTTCCATACTATTTTGTGGGGTCTTTACGATTAATTAGAATATTTTCTTTCACAATAATAACAGTCTTAGTTTTTTAGCCTCTTGATTTGAGCTTGTGAACATGGGGTGGTGCTGGAAATAACCCTATCAACATAGAGGAAAATTTAGCAACTTGTCTGAAAAATGATACACTCTATTCTCATCAAAATTTTAATTTTTTTACCAAAATATTAAATTTAGAAATATTTTCCTTAAACTTAGGAGCTCGAATTTCTCACTACAAAATTCATAAGGCTACTCACTTTAAAATTTTCTTGAAGCTGGTGCAACACTAATTTTTAGGAAGATGGCATCCATGAGAAGCCTAAATTTTAAAACTTAGTTGGATGCTTATTCATCTAATCTTACAAATAAATTTAAATAAATAGAAAATAATTAATTTAGATCTCATTATTAAATGTATAATGTATCAATACTTAGACACTTGTATTGCAATAATTATTATTTTTTGAATGAAAATATATATATATTTGTGCTTAAGCATTCTAGTGCATAAGTGTTAGGGCAAATTTAAGTAGGTATTTGTGAAAGTTTGAAATAATCAATTTTTTGACATTTGACCATGTAAGAGACTCCACAACATGCATCATTACTCTTAAAGCCAAAGGATTAGCTATAAGTGGTTAAATAGCATATAAAGACAATGGATAAAAAAAGTTGAATTTGATGTACTATTTACAATCTTTGGGCACATAAAGCTACCTATAAAAGCTACTAGTACCCTTTACCTAGTAAATCTTATGACATACAATTGATGAGTTTTTCAAACATTATAATTAATTATCAATGAATATTGTGATAATTATGTTTTAATACAAGTGGCTGGTATATATTGGGGAAGTTTTAGAAATGGTTCAACAAATTTTGATTAAATTATCATGGTGGTTTCGATATTCTTATATTTGGTTTTATTAAATGATAAATAGATATATTTATTTGAATAAATTTATTATTAAGAATTGTCGGCAGGCATCATGAATGGCATATTAGAATGGACGTTGATAATCTGGCCGGTTTGCTTATCATTATGTCATTTTCCTTGCTCGCCAAACGTGGCTAAATTACTGCAAACTTGAGAAATTTCCCAAGCTCTGTAGACTGAACATAATCATTGCATTGACCTGCCATTTCTAGAAAGCAACCAAAGCATTTGAAGACCATCATTTATTGAGCCTCTTATTTATGATTTTAGTAATCTTGATGATTTTAAAAAATTAAAATAATCTCATTGTGGCATGGACCCGAATGTCGCAGTTATTGCTCGACTAACTGCGACGGGGTCTGTTGTAAGCGCAGTGTGGTGTGACAAATCACATGAGACATGAAACAAGCACATTTCAAATTGAGTGGTCCTCACAAAAGATAAGCACCTTTGATTTGAAACGTACAGATTACGCCTTTATTGTTTTGTGTAAGAAATGACAGGTAATTAGATAAGGCCGCCGTTAAATCTTGTACCTTGTTTGTCATGTCTAATCTTGTACCTCGTTTGTCATGTCTAAATTGTACAATTGACTAAATTTCAAACAAACTAAAACACAAGGGTTTTTTTTGGCCCGTGGCTATACAGCCACGAAAATGCACTTCCTTTACATTACTTTTTCTAACTTTTTAAAAAATTGACTAAGTCCTCTCCTTCGTATGGAAGTACATTTTCGTGGCTGTATTGCCTTTTTTTTTTTTGAACATTTTAACATTTGATTGGTGTGTTTTCATGAGTGTGAAAAAGGATCAAGTTTGACTCTTTTTTTTTGTTTTTTTTGGGTTTTTAGTGGAGTTTCTTTGAGATTAGCCATGCCAATGCCAATTTGATTGCTGTGTTTTTGTGAATCTGAAAAAATCATGTTTGACTCTTGTTTTTTTTTTTTTTTTGGTCTTTGGTGGAATTTCTCTGAGATTAGCCATGCCAATTTCAATTCCAATTCCAACTGCATCAAATTATGAGATTTCAAAATAAATTATGATATCAATTAGGGGAGAGGATTTATTAGTTGAGCATTCTAATTTTACTCTTTTCAAAATTCTATGTAGAAATTTCAAATCACTCTATTTTTTTGAGAGTAGCTTACTTGACAAGTCTTAATACATTAAAGACCTCATACTTCTCCGGTTGATGTGGCATCACACTATTGAGTGTTTTTGGGAAAGGTGACACAGTGCATTCAATTATGGATAGTCATCATTAGCAAAAATAACTTTAAAGTCACAACTATGTGTACAATCTTATAAAAAATGTTGGAGAAGTGTGGATGTTAACAACTCCTATCACAACCATTCAAATGTGCTCAATAATTTTGAATTAATTATGATGTAATTTATAACTAATATATGACATATTATTTTAGGTAAATATATTATGATCTACATCTTTTAAATTTTATATTCAGATTCCTTACTAGTTGATATGTCATATTTAAATTATAATTGAACTAATTATTAGTAGATAACATGTTATTTTTAGGAAAATATGAGATAATTTTTTTCTTTGATTTTCCTTTTGATGATAGATATGATCTATAACATTGATGTTAAAAATTACTACATAAGAAAAATGTATTGATATAGATTGTGGAAAGTTAATAAATCTTCATTATTTTATTATAAGAAGTTAGAAAGATCCACATTGTTTCAATTATTTATAATATTATAATTTAATACTTTTTTATCATGAATTGCATTAAAAATAATTGTAAATTAGCTAAAATTAGAATTGTAGACTGTTACACACACACACACACACACACACAAAGATATCTGTGTGTGTGTGTGTGTGTGTGTGTGTGTGTGTGTGTGTGTGTGTGTGTGTGTGTGTGTGATCATTTAAGTGTCATACTCGAATCACTTAGAATGGTTTGATAACTTAAACAAATTTTATACAATCTATTTTTGCTAAATTATAAATAATAAAATAAATTCAATGCAATCTCTTTATTTATATCTTTATGTGATTTGAGATTGGGAACTCTATTTTTGTTGTGTGATTTCATTAGTAGATCATTTTTTGATGATACATGACTCTTATGGCATAAAAACAAAACTAAATTTCTTCTAGAATGACAAGGCTTTTAGGTCTCCATAAACTTTCTTTAGTACTGGAGCATTGTACTACTTATATGTGCATCTAGCATAGTTATTTAGACAAATTCAAACTATTTAATGCAAATATCATACTTGCAATGACATGTAAACTAATTATTCACGGTAACCCCTTGCTAGATCTATCTACCTTTTTGTTGTCATTTTTAGTCTTTATTAGATAAATCTAGTCAAAATGGAAATCTTTAGCTCCAAGCCAACCTTTTAGTTTTGGCTTCTTAAGATCAGAAACTTTTTACGCTTGTGATGGTGGGTTGGTTACAAGAGTTCTTTTTAAAAGATTGTATGGCCTTCTCAAGGTTAGGTTTGCCTGCCCTAAAATTTATAGTGCTTAACTATAAAATTTGAGAGCAAGATAGTTATATGTCTAAATTTAGATTCCAAGGGTTTTGGAGCAACTAAATATAGTATAAGACCACCCAAATGTAATTTTCCAAACCCAAAAGTCAAAAAAATGCTACCATATTATGTAGCCTATAGTTTTCATTATTCAAGTCTTTATCGTGTTACAAATTGTAATACAATTGACTAAGAATATAGTAGCTTCTACAAAATTAAACTAAAAAAATATAGTAGTTTGTGTGAACTTTTTGTTTTTGTTTTAGTATACTGTATAGTACATTTCATGCATGGAAAAGGATGGTGCTTGCATTTTATGAGACAAGCTTGACTTTATTGTAGTAGTGTTTTATGTGAGTGTCTTTTTGTTTACTTTTATGCATATATATTTTCCTTATTTTATGTGTAAGACTTCATTGTTCAATAGATAGGCATTGTTCAAGAACAATAAAAGGATTAATCCTTTGCACTGAAATCAAACATTTATCTTTACATCATAATGAATAGAGCTATTAATCTAATCAATAAATATATTAAAGTTAAGAGTGGCATAGGAAAATGCTTTAGGCCTAGTGCAATTGTTTAAACCCAATGATAGACCTAAGCTAAAGATTATGGAACTAAGGAAAACAAAGACATGATATTTGTTTGGTAAACTTATAAGAAGTATTTCAGAGATCAAACAAGTTAGAAAAGAAAGCTGAGGTATTATAAAATGTGAACCAAGTTAGAAAAGAAAACTGAGGTATTATAAAATGTGAACTTTGTTGAAGCATGAACTTCTAGACTATTGTTGGGAATATATGGAATAAAAAATAGTGAATT
The DNA here is from genome assembly GCA_028749045.1 of Cupressus sempervirens. Lineage (NCBI taxonomy): Eukaryota > Viridiplantae > Streptophyta > Pinopsida > Cupressales > Cupressaceae > Cupressus > Cupressus sempervirens. The sequence continues at coordinate 554,944,748 of CM053789.1, read as the reverse complement.
AAGCAACACAAATATTGAAATCATTGATTTTCTATAGAATTTTGTAAATCCTTAAGTAAAAGAGAGTCAACTCAGATCGATATGAATAGATGTTGGTGAGAATTTAGAATAGTTATTGTTTGGAAGTGGAAATACTCTGGTGGGGGTGGGATTGGGTGGGGGGGTGTCAATCAGAGTATACAAAAGCTTTTTACAACTCTTACTAAAAATGATTTTTATTATTGATTACTCATTGATCAAAATAAAACATTCATATGAACAAGTTCAAGTAAAACTTTAATGAAACTTATAGATCTTCAATTTGAAATAAAAGAATCAAAGCGTTTAAAAGGAAAAACTCACAAAGAATCAACACATCAATTTGTATTGAGTGGGAAACTCTCAAAACCAATAAGTTTAGTCATAGGGAAAAAAATAACTCCAAAACCTATAATTTTGTTGAGCACCAACTCTTTACACTATTTTACAACAACTGCAAGGAGCACCTACAGAATTTGAAAGTTGAGAAATATGACTTCATAGAACCCAAAGAACACCTACATGCAAAAATATGAAGAATGGGGCAAAAGAAAATTTGAAGAATGGGGCAAAAAACAAGAAGATGGCTTTGAAAATGGGAAAGATCTATTTCACAGATAATGGAATTGAATCGTAGAATACAAAGGATCAATCCTTATAAAAGGAGATCGGGACCTCAAAGGGAAACCCCAAAAGGTAAACATTTAATAATTAGTATAATTCTTAAATGTGACAATGCATAAAGTGAGATCTTAAGAAGGCATAAAAGGTAACTTAATTAAATAATTTAATTAAACCTTTCATACTAACACCCCCCTTAAGATGAGTGACAATGCAACAATAAAAATGTGTATGAAAAGAAAAGGGAACTACAATGCAAAAAGAAAACATGGGTCCTCATAACATGGTCTGATGAGGTACCTAATCACAACCAAATCTTTGTAAGGCAAAAAAATAAAGAAAATCACATGGGAAAAACCCTACTCCAAGAAGAGATAAGAAGAATGTTGAAAGACTAGTGAAGGACTATAGAAGCCTCCAAACTAGAGACTACCCTAGAAAATAGGAACATAAGGATGAACATGAAGAACACTGAAGCATGAAGAATCTATAAAGATGTGTCAAAAATTAACTGCTGATCTAAAGAACCTCCACTAAAAATTGACCCTGGCTAGGTAGATAAGACTATAATCTACATGAGTGCCCTTAGATGACACTACTCAAATCAAGAGGCACACAAAGGCAGATAGCTAAACTTGAAGATACAAATGGCATAAAACATCAAAGCCTAAAGAGATGATCAATCAAACATTAAAGATTGCCTCCAAAATAGGAACACAATGAAAAGTGTCTATATTGTAAATGATTCATCACACCAAAATGCATAGGCACCTAGCCATTGTGTTCACCTAGTACATGTAGGAAAAAAATACTATATACATAGCTCACTTTATCAAACCAAAAAAGCATTAGAACCAATAGGAGAACCTTCCCAATGTAGACGAAGGTAAGGTGATAGGCAACTAAAAAAGTGATGAAGGGGTGCTCCCCTTAACACATAACAAAAATAAAGAAATAACAACAATTTGCGAGAACAAAATATGGGCTTCTTACTATTGCCAAAAATGTAAAATTATAGAATTCAAAATTACAATATATGCTAACCCACATGGGCGCCTTTGTAAGAACTTGGTATAGCTATGATACCATGAAGAATTTTCCTTAGGGCAAAATAACACCAAGATCAAGAAGCACAAGACTAGCACAATATGGACCAAATAATGTATGATCATAACAATATGAAAATGAATAACTGATTAACTTTGGATATCAGATTATTCAATGATAGATAATTGATTGATGTATTGATGTAATTGGATTTGCAAGTACACTAGGAGTGCCTATATATAAAGGCCTCTAGAATGCTTTTAGAATGTCTAGGAGTTAGAATATGATAAGCCTCACAACTAAGCACATGTCCACCAAGAGTGGATTATCCTCCATTAAGCACAGGAGTTGGTGCAATGATGAGAGAATAAGCCTACAAAGGTGTGTCACATAAAATTATGTTGTAGACACCATGTGCTTAATTAAGAGTGCAAACAATTGTGTTGTCTATATGACAACTCAGTTAATTATGCAAACTCTAGTGTTGTAGACACCATGTGCTCATATAGAGTTGCTAACTCTTGTGTTGTCAACATGACAACCCATATGAGAATGCATACTCCTAAGTGTCTAACCTAATAAATAATAAAATAATGCATTTATCCTAAGTAAACTTAAGTAAAGTGTAAATAATAATTATTTACACTAAGACCCCCCCTTAAGTGCAACTTAGGGGAATGCACTTAAGCTCACAAAAGATATGATGAAATGCATAATGGGTCCCAGCTACTAGGCCATGTTAGGTATGTTGACATATCAGTCAAGTTTTTTATTAGTGATACACACTTATTTAGATTGTATATAGCTACCAAGCTCATTATATTGTTCACAGTGTTTACCATATATTTCAGTTGTCACCAAGATCTACAGTTGCTACCGAGTCCTTTGGACAAATCTCAATGGTTATTGAGCAATTACAATTAGAGTGAAGATCAACGGTGTAAATCGTGCATCTCAGTGTATGCTGAGTTTACCAGTGCAAGCTAAGTTGTACAGTGTTCACCGAGTTTGTAGTGTATGCGATGTGAGTCCAGTGTTAATCGAGCCTCTCAGTGTTAACTAAGTGACTCAGTTTATACCAAGCTCGAGGTAAGAATGTTTATCGAGTCATGTCATGGTAAATAAGTGATTCAATTTATATGACAAGTTTCACAATATCTACCGAGTCACTAGTGCAAACCAAGTTCAAGACTACTTGGAAGTGATTAGTATGGACCGAGCTTTTACATCTACCAAGTGCATGACAATTTCGAGCATTGACAATGGATGTTGAGTATCAAAACCTCACCGAGTCAGTCTTTAGAACCCAAATGTCTTCATGTGGGCCGACTTTGTAATATTTGTTTTAACTTGTATTGTGGTCAACTTTGTAATGTGTATAATTGGATTGATATATATGTAATGTATTGTATCATATCCAAAGTGTGTATGAGAATGTGAAGATGTGAATGCAAACAAAATCAAAGAAAAGTAGGAGTGAATTATAAAGGCTACAATAGTATAAGGAGCAACAAAGTCATATCTATCACAACAAGGTGATTAGTACTTAAAGGAATCACATTTAGTAAACCAAGTTGCAAATTAGAGATCATCTACTATTTCATCCTAATAGGTGGATCAGTCAAATCCTTTCACAAGATAGACCTAACAGTATTTTGTAAATCTCTTTACCGAGTGCATACTTAATTGTATGTTTGTAAATCCTTTCACAAGGTGGACCTAGTAGTCCTTATTGCTCCTAACAAGGTAGATCATCATAAGTGATCAATGTAAGATTTAACAGGCTAACTTTATACTACAGTACTAAAGTTGTAGGTATCATCCCCACCCTAGTTTTACTTTCTATTTGGAAGGTTTCTGGGTCACCAAATCTTTGTGTCATAGTGTTATGAATGCTTTCATATTTTTAGTTTCTTATGCATGCAATTAGATCGAAGTATATGTGATGGATTATATGCTAATTGGATTGTTGGATTAAGAATTGAAATTGTTGAAGTTACTGATTCACCCCTCCCCTCTTAGTAACTTATCTTAGTCTTGAATATTTCCAACAATTGGTATCAGGGCATTGTGGTTCTCAGGAGAAAGCTTAACAGCTTGAGCAAAGATCAAAGCCATGGAGATATTTAGACTTCACAAAGCTATTGATAATGAGAAGCTAGATTTAGAAATGGCCATTGCCTAACTCAAGAAAGCAAAGGAGCAACTCTCTCAATCCCTGAAAAGAAGAAAAGAACTTGCAATTCAAATGAATGATCATCTCTACATTGAAGAAAGAATTGAAGACCTTCATTCAAGAAATTTAGATGAAGCCAATGAAGCAATCAAAGAACTCCTAGAAAAGAATGGATCCCTACAAGAAGAAGTGAGAAAAATAAGAAGAGAACAACCAATTTAGTCAGTAAGGTTATGTGAAGTCATGGAATAGAGAAACAAGATAAAAGAAGAGATAGATGGAATGAACAATGAAATTCATAACCAATCCCTTTAGTAAGCAGACCTTATTGATTAGCTCTCTAATGCAAATGAGAAAATCATGAGCCTAAGATTTGAGAATGAAAGAATGAGAAATGATCTAAATTCTGAAAGATAAATTAATGAAAGAATGAGAAATGAGCTAAAATTTGAACGAAAAATCAATGAAAGATTATAGAATGATCTAAACTCTGAGAAGCAAATCAATGAAAGAATGATAAAATCTCAAGCAGACACGAATCAATTGAATGAGCAAAATCTCTATAGGCAAAAAATAAAAGCAGGAATTGGATATACATAAGAAGGAGAATCATCCAAGCAAAGAGCTCAAAAGAACCAAAGACTTACTTGTAATCACTGTGGTAAGATAGGTCATACATCAAACAAATGTTGGAGCAATGGAAAAGCAAAATTCAATGGAGAATGCTACAATTGCAATCAACATGGCCATAGGGCTAATGAATGCAAAGAGAAACCAAGATTTGAAGGCAAATGTCACAAATGCAAGAAACATGGACACAAGTCATTAGAATGAAAAACCAAGGTTTTGAATCTAGCATAGAAAATTGTGAAAGCAATATTTGGTTGGGACTACAACACCTAGTGTAGATGTCATTATTATGGAGAATTTGGACACATTGGAATAAATTGTGTAAAGTATCATTTGAGGAAAAGAGACACCACTAAAAGATGCTTCATTTGTACAAAACTTGGTCATCTTGCCAAGAACTACATGAATACTGATAGAATTTAAGAAGAGAAAAAGGAAAAAATTGATAACATTCGAAAATAAATGAGATAGCAATGGGTTCCTAAGTCTACCAACGATACAAGTCTTGAGTAATGATGATCAAGTCACTCAAGAATTGGGTGACTCTATCATTTCCACTTGAGTTCTGAAAGGAGAAACTGGAACTATGCTATCAAAGAAGACATCTAAAATAGTTCTAGATTGAAAGAGAAAAATGATCCAAATCAGTATCCAAGATACAAAGGCATCATAGAGTACAAGTATCTACTGAGTTATCTTCTCTATCGAGTGAGGTTGGGTCACAGACTCTACTAAGCAAGGTCGGGAGTGATAAAGATGTTTATGGTTATTGAGTCACAAAGACTTCATCGAGTGTTCAATGTAAGCGTAATGGATGATAATCTATCAATATGATGTCAATCGATCTACTTTTGTCCTAAGAATTTATGGCAAAATTTTAACAAATGCATGAAATTGAAATCATTTCTTCCTATGAAATTTTGAGTGCTATTGCAAAAGTGCGATCTTCAGAGCTTCAAAGCAGTTTGAGAAAATTTCCAGTGAAAGTTTTTGATTTCCCTTAAACCCTATTGAATGAAGATGGCATCCAGTAGCAACAAGATCAAGTAAGGATCTAACATGTTGATTCATGAAGTAGAATGGAAACCACCTAATTTCAAGCTCACTCCTATGATTACCAAAACCCTAGATTCAAGTGGAGCACAATCTCAAATCCCTCCAAAGGTACTTCTGATTAATGATATTCACACTCATTTCAAATGTGTTATTCAAGAAATTGGCACATTGTAAATGGATGATGCCCTAGGTCAATTGTGTGTAAATGGAGTTTTGAAACCCAAGCACCAACACCTAGAAACCAAAGGGTTAACTCATATCCCTCACATGCCCCATCAATTTCAAGTTAAATGGATCAGGTGCATAATGGTCAGTTGTGGTTGGAACAACCAATGGTGATCACAAATAATATGATTCATCAAATCACTAGCCTCCCAATGCTAGCCAAGGTCAAAATGATAAAAACTCTAGGTCGAGAAAAGTTGGAAAATAAAACCCTAACAGAATGGGATGATAGAGGAATGAAAATTAGCAATGTTTCTGATATGGAATTGAAGTTTGGTATTCACATCATTGCACATAAGATTTATAACTCTAGTAGGTTAAATAGCATGTCATGTGAAGCTATGGACTTGGCATACAAGGTGGTAAAGAACAATTTGTCATTTGAACTTGCCGAGCTATTACTAAGACAACTCAACAAAAACATGGAAAGCATAAGAACTTCGAAGAATAACCCATGAAAGTTTGGTTCCTTGTTGACTTGTCTATACTTTTATGTTTAGAAATTCTTTCCTTCAAAAGACACTGTTATGTGGAGAAAAGATGTGCCTGTGCTTTATCAGATAAATGAGTATATTGTACAAATGGGTGAAAATTATAATAGTATTATGGACAATTATTTTGATGTATTGAAAGAGAAAATGAACAATAGGTTCTAAATCCCCAAGAAACTAGTTGAAGATTATAAGGATGATGTATGTTTCATGGTGGATTGTGACAAAGTTTACATTTAGGTAGTTAAGCCTAGAGTTGCATAGGTAAAACCTCTTGGTTATGAGGTTGATATTGACAAAACTAAAGACATCATTGAAGCTCTTGTCAGCGAGTCAGTTGATCGTAAGGCTACATATTTTGAAACATATGATGAAGAAAAATCCAGGATTGAACTTGAGATAAAGCTTCCTCTGGAAGTAAACAAAGGGAAGAAGAGAATTAAAAAACTAAAATCTAGTTATGTTGGTCTTATATAGTTTTGAAATTTGAGTGTCAACACACTTAACCACTTTCTACATTGAAGTTGAGTACACTATGTAAGCCGAGCCACAGTGTGTGTTGAGTCATATTTCCAACAGGTGTCGAGTGACTTTAGGTGCTGAGTAGTATATAAGTGCCGAGTGATATATAGGTGTCGAGTCACAGTTAATGCCGAGCAATCTAGAACTATACATGTGCCAAGAAAACCAAGATCTTACATGTGCCGAGCAAGATAGAATGTAATAGGTGCTGAGCAAGCTAGGATAGTATATGCGTCGAGCACTAGTAGTCCAGTGTGTCGAGTAACACAGAATCAACATATGAGTTTGTGCCCTCACAAACTCAGATGTAAACCATTTTTGGAGCCGACATAGAAGGATCTCGAAGAAGAAAAAGGATAAGAATGAATCTTTTACATTTCCTATGCAATCAACATGCAACCAATTAGAAAAATGGAGAAGGCATGCAATCAATGAGAAAAATGCAAGGAATGAGTGGGAACTCAAGATTCAATATGGATCGTAGATCCATACCTAACCCTAAGTCTTCACAATCTTTAAAAGGAGGTCAAAAACCCCATTGCATGTGGAAGAGAGCAGTGTATGGGTAAACTATAGAGAAATTTAGTGTAAAGGGAGAAATACTTAGAGGAACTGAGCATCAACTACATATCTAGTTGATCAAAATTGTACAAGGAACACGACCAGATATCAAATCTTAAAGGATCAAGATCAGAAGGAGCAGATCAAGTGCCTGAAATCAGAAATTGAAGATTGTAAGTAATCAGGTCAAAGATTCCTAATAGTTTCTAGCCATTGTATTAGATAAGTGAAAATCCTATGTTGATAGGTTAGCTTAACAACTACTTTGTAGATCCTTTAAAGAGGTGACTAAATCCTTTAACAGGGTAAATCTTCATGCAAAGTGTTTGTAAATCCTCTAACTAGGTCACTATTGACACAATGTAAAGCCTTTAACAGGGCAGACCATCAGAAGTGGTCAAACATTTATTGCTGCAGTGATTTTTGTGGGTATCATCCCCACCCCAGTTTTACCTTCTTATTCCTAGAGGGTTTCTAGGTTACCAAATCTGGTGTTGTGTGTTATTGCATGTGTTTACTTTATGTTCATTTATATGTTTATATGCATGCAGTTTACTTTTTAGTTATATGTTTTAAAGGATTGAAAAAGGTTAAAAGTGTGATACTTCTGATTCAACCCCCCCCCCCCCCCCCCCCCCCCCAAAGTACTCTTCCCATTTTGAACATTCCAACAATTGGTATCAGAGCACTAGTTCTCACAAGGAAGAAGCATAACAACTTAGAGAAAAGGTTTGAAGATGGAACTCTTCAAACTTGGGAAGATCATAGACAATCAAGTGATTGAAAGAAGCTAGAGAAGAATTGAGAAAGTCCTTAAAAAGAAGGAAGGATATAGCCATAGCTGAAAATGATATACACTACAAGGAGATTGATACCACACAAGTATTTTCCAATGGAGATTCTAAGGAATTTGATGTAGCAATAGCAGAACTGATGGAGAAAAATAGAGCACAAGCTAAAGAAATTAGATTACTCAAGCTTGAACAAGAATCACAAGCCATAATGCTTTGTGAAGTGACTAAACAAAAGAAGAGAGCCATTGAAGACAAGGCCATGATAGAAGATGATAAGAGAAATCTTACCAATAGACTGAAGGAGAAGACAATTGAGTTTGAAAGGATCTCAAACATGCAGTTAGATACCTTAAGTCAGATGATGAATGCTCATCATGAGCTAAACATGAAGGACATTGAGATTTCCACTCTGAGAATGCAGAATGAACAATTGTACAATGAATTGAAGAGAGAAAAGGAGATAGCAGAAAGCTTCAAAAAACCCAATGAGGCTATCAAGTACTTTGAGCAACTACTAAAATCACCAAGGGCTAGTAATGATACTTCAAGACTTGGTTACACTAGCATTGAACAAGGAGAATCATCTAAGAATGCAAAAGAAAGGAGTAACAAAGGTAAGAAAACTAAACCTACTTGTCATTTCTTTCGTAAAAAGGGACATACCTCTAATGTGTGTAGGAGCAAGAACAGTCATCAGCATAATAAGCCTACAAATGCAAGCTTTTGTCACAAGTGCAAAAAGCAAGGACATCAACAAATGAATGCATAACCAAGACTATGAGGACACCGTGATTTGAAAGTCACTACTACAATTGCAAAAAATATGGACATAGAGCATTTGAATGTAGATCAAAGCCTATGTGGATACCTAATCAACCTGCAAGAGGAAACAACCATGGTCATCAACACAACTAGGATTACAACACCAGGTATAGTTGTCACTATTGTTAGGAATATGGACACATTCCTGAAAATTGCATAAGGACACATTTTAGAGGGAATTATAGCAAATTGTTAAGTCAAACTACATGTTTTAATTGCTTGAAGACTGGACATATCAGTAGGAACTACCCAACAAAGTCAAAAGCACCCAAGATAGAAGTCAACAAAGGAAAAGAGAAGGTTGATGTTGAACAAATAAGAGGGCAAATGAACAAGACTTGGAAGAAGAAAGATGAGTGCAGCACATCAAATGGAGAGATCACTTCACCTAAGAGGTTAAGTGATCACACTTCATTCAACTAAGCAAAAGAAAGGTGTATGAGACTGATATACAAAGTTATATCATACATCAGTCCCAAATAAAAAAGGAGTACTACAAAGAAGAAATCAGCATGAGAAAAGATGCCTAGTAAAATTTTGAAGAAGCTGCCAAGTTACCCTTAGATGCTAAGTAAAGCTCCAATGGATGTCGAGTTGACAATAGAAGCCGATTGAGGTGGTAAACTAGTGGAAGTTGAGTAAATGAAATACAATGGGAGTTGAGTCATGGTGAAACCTTCAAGTGTTGAGTTTACAGCTATATGCACAAAGCATTTAATGCTAGGTTTTGACAGTTATAAGGTTAAATTTTGCTTATTTTCATGCCATTCGAACACAGAGAAAAGATGAGAAGAGTGAAGAAGCGATCAAGCAACAACCTAACAGCCATTTGCATGGATTTCAACAACAATTCAGGAAAAATTCATTGATTCAAAGGTATTTATCAAGTGTCAAGCTACGCAGAAGTTAAAGTTTTAATACATTTAAACCCTAGTTTGGTAAAATGGCCTCTAGTTCAAGAAAACCCAAAGAAAAAGAGAGTCATGAGGTCCAATTAGTTAGCAATGGGGTAAAGCCACCCAAATATAGGCCAATCCCTGAAGTTGCCTACAGAAATGACCAAGTTGGCACATTATCCATTATCCCACCTAAAGTTGTCATTGTGCAAGATGTAAGAAAATGCTATAGATACAAAATTGGTGTCATAGGTGATCTAGAGATATTCCAAGCTTATGATAAACTATGTGAAAACAAGATTCTGAAAAGTGAATTCGAGATAGTTGAGAAAAAAGGTTTGACAAACGCCCTATTCTTTCCCACAATGTTTAAGATTGAGTGGATACATATTGTTTTAAGTAGAATTCACAATGGATGTTTATGGATGGAAATAGGACCAGTAAAGATCACTAAAAAGATAGTGCATAGGGTTACAGGTTTCCTAACCCTAGATCAGCCTAAGACCTTGCACAATGATTCCAAAGAGATCATTGAAAAGAATACTAGTGCCAAATGGAATAAGAGGGGTATGATGATTGACACTATCACTGATCGTCTTCTAGATTTTGTTGTGAGAATAATATCCCACAAATTTTATCAATTCAGCAGATTGAATAGTGTGCCATGTATAGTTATTGATGTGGCATACAAACTGGTGAAGAAAGATCACACATATGATTTATCAAAACTTATGTTGTAGCATATTAATGAAAACTTAGGAGCAATAAGGAGATCAAAAGGTGCCCAATGCAAATTCGGTTCAGTTCTTATGTGTATATTCTTTTATGTTATGAAAGAGTTTCCTTCTATAGGAAAGGTAAATTGGAACCCCAAAAAAACTATAATTACACAAATCAATGAGTTCATTGATCAGATGGGTGACAATTTTGAGGCACAAATGGCAAGTTACTTTGAAGATTTTAAGAAATCTATGAAGCAAAGGTTTAGGATACCAATTTCATTGGTAGAGCAACATGTCAATGACATATGCTTCTTGGTTGACATTGACAACACCTACATCCAGGCAGCAATAGCAAGAGTAAGATGGTTAAGGCCATTCGGATATGAGCTTGATGTAGATGAAGCCTCAACAACAATCACAATGTTGCTTGTAGAAGAGATAAACAAGAAGTCTCCTCACTTTGGAACATATGATGTTGTCAAGTCCAAAGTTGAGATTGAATTAAAAACAACCACTGCTATCAAGAAGAAAAATAAGTTGGCAAAGAAGATAAAGAAGTAATTTGGAGCAAGCATTGAAGGTGAAGTAGGTGATGAAGAAGAAGTAGAAGGACAAAGTGAAGAAGAAGAAGAGCAAGGGCAAGGCCCAATAGGATTGACCCAAGGTTTAGGAGAAGACAAGGAGGAGGTGCCGAGGAAGAAGAAGCCAGGGAAGCACCTACACCTACTGAGCAAAAGAAAAGGAAGACAAAAACATAGCCTATAGCTCAGCCCAAGCCTAAGAAGGTCACTAAGCCAACTCAAACGAAGCCAACTCTAGCAATAAGGGCATCCACTCAAAAGGCTAAAGAGGTAATAAAAGAGAAAAATAAATCCATTGAATAGCCTACTGAAGAACCAAAGAAGAGAAGGAAGTATGTGGCTCAACCAAATACTGATGATGAAGAAAGAATAGAATCATAGGATATCAACCAATTTAGAGTGGTAAGTCATCCTCCTAAATCTACCTTATACAAAATTTGTGAAAAGATTAGGAGTGCAAATTTAAATGATTTAAAGACTCTTGATTTTAATAAGCTCAGTAGAGAAGAGCAGAATAAAGTAGAGGAATCTGTGTATGCCATGATGGCAAAATTTAAAAAGAGACCTCTAGATATTCATGCAATTGAATATCTTGCACCCAGAAATGTTTTGTGACTTGCCGCTTTAAGAGTGCTTAGTGTCCATACTTGAGAAACTATTTTTCAGATTTTGAGTCGTTTTGAGTCTGTTTGACTAGGTTTTGAATCCCTCAAAGTTGGTCATTTAAATTTGTCATGTTGATGCACATTGCACATAATTCTGGGAAGCCCTGTTTGATGTGTTGTAACTTTTGACCAGTTGATTGAAATGCTGAAATTCCTTTTGTGTTGCATCATAGAGGTCAGCGAATTGTCATGTTTCAAGTTTTAGCTTATGACGAATCCATTTGATCAGTTTTCAAACGAGATTCCACACGCAATTTCTATCTTCTTACTGGCGTCAGCATTTGCAGATTTATCAGGACCCCTGTTCATGACGTTATAACTCCTAATCTATGATTTTTAAGATAGAATGGATTGTGCTACTATGGTGTACTCTAAGAATACTCCAAGTGTGTCAGTTTGCAAGTCATGACGAATCCATTTGCACACTTTTCCAGGTCATTTCCATTTGCAAAAAATGATTTCCTGCCATTGTCTCCAGTCAACAAATCCAAGTAGCCTACTTTGACTGTTCGCCAAATGCGTCCTATTGTTCATCATGAGACCAAATCCTAGATTTATATTCACCTCATGACAGAGATTCAACGCCCTAGTTTTCGTTTCCCCAAGTGTCAGTCTACCCAATTTTTAAAAGCCAAATCCGAACCTAGTTTAGTGTTTTCTGACTTGTCTACTTGCAAGTAATTATGAGAAGATGACTTTGACGACGAATATCTTTTGATTGGAAATTCTTCATAAGACGAGATCTGACAGGGTGAAAGTATGCGGAACAAAGATTCAGTGTGCCAGATTTCAAAGCTCGGTCAGGTGTTTGGATTAGCTTTTAAGGCTAGTCAACGGACCTCTTGACACAAAATTGACAGTTTGCAGATCAGTGACAAAATGAGTTTTAAATGTTGTTTCAATGCTCGATTTTGATTCCAATCAGTTTGAGAAGGTCAATGGATTAGTTTGAGGATTCGGTTGTTTGGGAACGAAATTTTTTTAGCCAGACCCACTTTGGGGCCCGGCTAAATGCATCAGAATTATGACAATCACAGATCTACATATGGTTATAAAATGATGGGTGGAGATAGAAGTGAGGACTACCAATTAAAATAGGTTTAATTGCTACCAAAATTGCATAAAGGATAAAATCAAATCAAATAAGTGCCTTGGCAGAGTAGGAGGGGCTCAAATAAAATTTGTCCTTGAAGCCAATCAAAAGCTTTAAAAAATGAAAAGCCAATCAAGGTGCATTCAAGAAAATCATCCACCACACTCAAACGTTCAATAGTCACGTTCAAACAAGAGGAAGACACATCAAATAAAGGTATAGCCCATGTTAAGAACAAAGAGTTTTCTCAACAAAAAACATCAGTCATAAGTCCAAGCCGCTATCTAATCACTTTGCCCATGCCTTATTGAAAAAATGAGCAAACCTTGTGCTAAAAGAATCTAGTGGCATAATTGAAGTGGAGCCGTAGGTAAAATAAGCTCACAGGAGTGCTATCAAAAGATGAAGATTCTCCATGCAAGTTTCTATAGAAGAAGACAATGCCAACATTAAAAGGAGAACCTGCATCAGTTTGGGAGCCAAATGGAGTTGTTCAAATAGAGTAACCTAGCGTTTAAGTGCTCCAGAGGCATATTCCATAGTTGTTGGTTGTCTTAAAAACAAATTGAAAAATGATAAGGTTCCTGTTCGTGAAATAGCAACAAAGGCTCTAGGATATCTTTTGTGCTATGAAGCAAAGTCTCATTATTTAGGCCATTATGAATTTTCTGAACTTTTGCCTTTCTTGGTATCCTGTTTGCATGGTGACTCCAGTGATGTGTGCAGAAGAGCTCTAGAAAGTCTTAAATCTGTTGCCAAGGTAGATGTCATAGTGGCTGCTACATATCTACCAACCTTGGGACCATTAATTGTTGAATCTCTGAAGGATGGAAGTGCACCTGTTTTCCTTGCCGCAAAATGTTGTGCCCTCTAGGTTTTCCAACTTACAAAAGGTGCAGAGAATGTTCAAGCATCGGAAGAAGTAGCAGAAGTCATACTAAAAATGAAGATGTAGCCACATTTTTAAAAAGAAACTCATGCTAAGATGAGGAGTAAAACAACTGCAAACAAGCATCTCACGCATTAAAAATGATGAGATATGCTTAGTCTTCAAAGCACATGGAAGCAATAACAAATAGAGAACCCATGCCAATAGACAGAGTAGCTACCGCAATCAAAGTGAAGTCATAGCAAAACATAAAAAAACATTAAAAGGAGCCACCAGTCTATAGAGAGGTTGGGAGCTCTATGCAAGGGACGCCCACAACCAAAGGATAACATCGAAGTTACATCCCACCAGACCCAACAATGTTCGAAGGCACTATAAGGAACAATCTAGATCCCTTGGGAGACTACTCAAATGATGAGATTTGGAAGGCTTTGGAGAAATGCCAGCTGGGGGATGGTGTCTAGGAAAAAGAAGAGAAGCTTGATTCTCTCATAACTGAGAATGGAGAGAACTGGAGTGTGGGGCAAAGGATGCTTGTATGCTTGGGAAGGGTGCTACTAAAGCAAAGCCACATATTGATACTGGATGAAGCAACAACGTCGGTGGACACAGCAACTGATGGGCTTATTCAACAAACCATATGGAATCAATTCAGTGAGTGCACAGTCATAACCATAGCACATCGAATTCCATTAGTCTATGATAGTGACTTAGTCCTCGTGATGGGTGATGGAAATGTTGTTGAACATGACTCTCCAACCAAGCTCCTAGAGAAAAAATCTTCATCATTTGCGAAACTTGTTTCAGAGTACACTCTGCAATCAACTAGTGTTGAAGAAAAATAGGAGGTCTAATTATATCAGCTCATATGATGATGAAAGGTGATCTTTTTGGTGATGTGCAGGGTATCCAAACATTATCCCACATTTTCCAAACAAGGAGTTTTATAAGAGTTTAAATACTAATGCACTCAATAGACTTAATGTCAACAAGACAAGAGGGCTTTTGTAAGCTCAAGCTCGCAGGTGGGCCCGGATGATGCTAGATGGACATTGAGTAAGATAAAATTTTGAATGAACACGTTGCCAAAGGAATGTTGATGTGAATCCGGTGCATCAGATCACGCCACATGCCACATGGCGAATCAAGCGACCCTCGCTATCTCACCAAGTGAAAGATGCATGAGAGTTAACATGGCGAGATAACGATGCTAACACGACGAGCTTGACTGGAAATGATGTGGTGACAGTGAAGGAGGTTGCGACACATGTCTTGATCATGTGGCCATTGCCACCTTACCAAGAGAAGATGCTCACAAGATAACCATAGCAAGGTGGCGATGACACATGGAGCCGGGTGGCACTTAGGTGACAGTGAATGGGCACATAGGTGGTGATGACATGTGTTAGCCGGATGAGTCCCACCCACTTATCAAGGGCCTATCATGGAGTGACACGTGGCATCATGGGAGAATGATTAATTTATTTGAAATAATGATATCTCACATTCAATTCAAAATTTGAAAGTATTTTTCTTAAAAAAGGAATAGTCTATAGTTCAGATTATAGTAAATTTTTAAATTTTTCAAATATTCTAAGTTTTTAATGCAAACCATGGAGTTCAGAGGCTTAGATTTTCAAACCAGCATAACAAGGGCATTTTTTGTCGAAAATGGTCACTCCAATATACCATCGGAATCGGGAAGATCTAAATTTTTCAAATTTGAGGTTGGTTTCTACACAGGTGCTCACAAGTTTGAGCTATAAGTCCATTTGTGAATTTTGGGGTGTTCTCAGCAAAATGACCAAAATTCATCACTGATCATCATAATTGGTCATGATGCAGATACAAAGGCTTAGTGAAATGTAAAAGTGAATAAAATCGATTTTAATCAGTTTTCTTAGGGCCATTTCAACTATTTTTCACCTTTTACCTTGAATTCACTTTTACGTCAGGATCAGTTACATGCTTTTCATCATCAGATTTCTAATATATTTCTGCCTGGTAGAGGCCAAATGATGAGGATTAGATATGATATGTAGTTGTAGAGAGAAGGAAGATAGTTTTTTTCATCTTCTTAAAGGGGAATTATGAAGGGACACTTGTTGACTGCAAATTCAATCCAGGAATTTCCCTCTTCATACATATTCTTTCTTCTTTTCTGAGTTGTGGTTGGTTTTCTATTTCCCAGCTCTTGGAGCTTTGCTCAAGCTGTGAAAGCCACACACCCAACATTTCTCTATTGTATTGAACAACATTTTAGGTTTTTATGCAGATAGTCCTTACTGGTTAGGTGATTTGATGAGTCATTTCTGTATATCTTTCATTTATTTGGTTTCAAGAAAAACAAATAAAGCACAATAGAGGTTTTAAGTTCAGTCTGAATCTTGTCTCCTGATTATGTATCTATTATTTCTCCTAATTTGTGATCAAAGAGCATAGATTAGGTTACATTTCATTTAGGAATGTATGTGATTAAAATTTTTTGCTGGTGGAGCAAAGAACCATGTAATTGCTTGATGTTTGTCACAGGGTTTACAGATTTCATGATAGGATGTTCTGAGTATGAGATTCATTCTGTAGCAGATGTTTGTTCACAAAGTGAAGGATAGATCAAGAATCTTGATGTAGGAGTTATGTCACAGATTTCCAGAAGATGTATGGTTATAATTCATTTAATTGCCCAATAGATAAGGCATTGATTAGGGATATGATTCATTAGGTTTTGTTGCTCATACTTGGGTCTTTCTGTTATCAACATATTAAATCAATTTTCCCTTTTATGTTGAAAGCTATTCAATGTTAACCCGCACTTAGCTTGCCAGTTTCATGAGTTATGTTCTTAGCTATTTCATGCTTGTGATTCTTGGTTAAGTATAGAAGATTTAGGGGTTTTTATCTGCTTTACATTAGATTTAGTGTATGCTTTGATAACTGGTACCATATAAAGAATCTATAGGTATACCTACCTAGGTTTTGCAGAGCTTGAAGTGCAGAAGGAGTGTAGCCTTATAGTTGGCCCAGGTTCTTGGTGAAGTGTGTCCATTATTGGAGATAGCTACCCATAGATGTATTCTTACCTTGCATACTTGGTTGTTTAAACACTGTTAAATCAAGAGCCAACAACTCCTTAAAACCCTTTGACATTAGTGTTAGAAAGGGGGAGATATATGTGTTAAGGGAGATATAAGGGAGAAATAATAAGGAAGATAAGGGGAGTATACATTTTGATTAAATTCTTTCATTTTGAATAAAAAGGAACATTTGTAGATAGCCAAAAGGGGGAGATAAGAGATACAAAATTTTGGCAATCATATGGAAGATAGCTCTATTCCATATAAGATCTGATACAAGATGCAAGAATTCCGCAGCTCTAATAGATCAGATACAAAACATAGGTACATATGAATAAAACAACACACAGGTACATATTATAGATACAGGGCAGAGGCAAAAGAGTATCAAACACATTTAGCACAAAATTTTGATTGCAAGAATGACAAGGCATAATCAGCTTAGGGGAAGTTATAAGGTATTTTGAACAAATTTTTGAAATTTTTGTACATATGCAGAATAGATTGGATAGGGTACTCACAAGGATAGATGATAATGATTAGTTAAGTGTTTTTGACACTCATGTCAAAGGGAGAGAATGTTGGTCTTAGATAGTTTTGACATTTGAGTGTCAACACACTTAACCACTTTCTACATTGAAGCTGAGTACATTGGATGCCAAGCCACAGTGTGTGTCGAGTCAGATTTCCAACAGGTGTTGAGTGACTTCAAGTGCTGAGCAGTATATAAGTGTGAAGTTATAGTTAATGCCGAGCAATCTAGAACTATACATGTGCTGAGAAATCTAGGATCTTACATATGCTGAGTAAGACAAAATGTAATAGGTGTTGACCAAGCCAGGATAGTATATGTGTTGAGCACTAGTAGTCCTATATGTGCCGAGTAACACAAAATTAGCATATGAGTTTGTGCCTCACAAACTCAGATGTAGACCATTTTTGGAGCAGACATAGAAGGATTTCAAAGAAGAAAAAGGATAAGGATGAATCTTTTACATTTCCTACACAACCAACATGCAACCAATCAGAAAAATGAAGAAGGCATGCAACCAATGAGGAAAATACAAGGAATGAGTAAGAACTCAAGATTCAATATGGATCGTAGATCCATACCTAACCCTAAGTCTTACAAATCTTTAAAAGGAGGTTGAAAACCCCATTGCATATGTGGATGAGAGTAGTGTATGGGTAAACTATAGCGAAATTCAATGTGAAGGGAGAAAGACTTAAAGGAATAGAGCAACAACTACATATCCAGTTGATCAGAACTATATGTTAAATTATGGTGAATGATTAGGAAAATACTGTACATACTCCATAATTTTGTTGGGTTCAGGGCATCGCCTCAATTTTTTTTTTTTTGGTACTATTTGTAGATTCGCCATTCATAAATTCACCACTAAAGCTATGGCTAATTTATGGACAACATGTTATAACCTTAAAGCTATTTAATACTTGTATAAAAGGGTTTAGGGTTGGATATTTTCATTATGTTGTGATGCGAAATTGCTTCTTGCGGTAGTATTGAGCTGTAAGGGATTACGAATTGTAATCGAGTTGTAATCACTGGATTGTAATAAGATCAAACTTGCTGTTTGGTGGACGTAGCCTAGGGATTGGGTGATCCACATTAAATCTTGATTCCTTGTGTTCATTTTTGTGTGATCTATTATTTTTCTGTTATTGGTTATATTTGCATGTAGTTTTTATTTATGTCTGTGGTTTTATCCTAACAAGTGGTATCAGAGCCAAAGTTGTCTTTCAATTATCCTCTACAAGAAAGTCTCATAGTTGAGTGGGAGCAATGGTAAATGAGGGCAAGTTGAGGGTTGATAGGTTTAATGGGCAGAACTTTTAGTTATGGAAGATGCAAATGGAAGACTATGTATATCAGAAGGATTTGTGGAAGCTGTTGGAAGGCTAAGCCAAGAATCAAGGATCTATGTCAGATGATGAATGGGATCTTTTGGATAGAAAGGCACTCGGAAGCATTCAGTTATGCTTGGCATGATCGGTGGCATTTAATATTACAAAAGAAAAGACAACGAAAGAGTTGATGAAAACCCTAGCAACACTATATGTAAAGCCCTCCTCTTCAAACAAGGTATTTCTCATGAAGCGTTTATTCAATATGAAAATGGAAGAAGGTGGATCTGTTGCAGATCATTTAAATGAGTTTAATACTATTACTAGTTAGTTATCTTCTGTGGGTATCAATTTTGATGAAGAAATTAGGGCTCTCTTGATTTTGTGTTCTTTGCCTGAAAGCTAGAATAGCTTGGTAATGGCAGAGAGTAATTCTGTTCCTAGATCTAGTACCCTAAAATGTGAAGATGTGATGGGAGTTGTTTTGAGTGAGGAAACTAATAGGAAATCCTCAAGTGGATCTACATTAGGAAGTGCTTTGAATGCACAAATCAGGGGCAGGACAACTGAGAGAGGAAGTAACTCTAGAAATTGTGGGAAATCAAGAGGAAAGTCAAAGGGGAAGAGGTCTCAATCAAGAGGACCAAACGACTGTTGGTATTGTGGGAAACCAAGTCATAAAAAGAAAGATTGTTGGAATTGCAAGAAAAATGAAAGAGATAAATCAGATGGAGACAAGGAGGCAAATGTGGTAAGTAACAAATCTAAAGAGGATGCTTTGCTTTTGTCTTTAGAAAGTGTTGATGATTCATGGGTTTTAGATTCTGGTGCTTCATTTCATGCTACACCTAATAGAGGTTATTTTATTGATTATGTCCAAGGGGATTTTGGGCTTGTTTATTTGGAGGATAATGAATCTTGTCAAATTGTTGGAAAGGGAAAAATTAAGATTAAGTTGCAGAATGGGAATCATTGGCTACTACATGAGGTAAGACATGTTCCAAGGCTGAGTAAGAATTCAATTTCAGCGGGGCAACTCGGTGATGAGGTTTGTGTAGTTACTTTTAATGATAAAAAATGGAAGGTTTCAAAAGCTTCCCTTGTAGTAGAAAAAGGTGTGAAAGTAGGCACTTTATATCTTTGTACAGGTCATATTGTTCCTTCTACTTTGATTGTTTCAGAGAAAAATGAATGTTCAAGAACAATTGCTGCAGTTGAGCAAGGAGAACAAATAGCTGCTGTAGATTCTGATACAACATTGTGGCATAGCAGACTTGGGCACATGAGTGAGAAATGTATGAAAGTACTTCATTCAAAGAAAATTTTACTAGGTCTAAAATGTGTTAATATGGATTTCTGTGAAAGTTGTGTGTATGGAAAACAAAAGAGAGTGAGTTTTGTAAAGATTGGGAAGGAAAACAAAAAGGAGAAATTAGAGCTTGTGCATACAGATGTATGGGGACCAGCTCAGGTATCTTCCCTTGGTGGATGTCATTATTATGTTACATTTATTGATGACGCAACTAGAAAAGTATGGGTTTATTTCCTTAGACAAAAATCTGATGTATTTCAAACTTTTAAGAAATGGAAATGCTTGGTTGAAAATGAGACTGGTAAGAAATTAAAATGTCTCAGATCTGATAATGGTGGTGAGTATTGCAGTCATGAATTTGAAGATTATTTCTCCACTAATGGTATTTGTAGATAGGAAACTATTCCAAGGACTCCATAGGAAAATGGAGTGGCTGAATGCATGAACATGACTATAATGGAGCACGCAAGGAGCATGAGGTTGCATGCTAGGTTGCCCTTACACATGTGGGTGGAGGTTGTCAATACTACAATATATTTGATTAATAAAGGTCCCTCTACTCCTTTGGGCTGTGGTATTCCAAAGGAGGCATGGACTGGTAAGAAGGTGAGTTATTCTTTTCTCAAGACCTTCGGTTGTGAAGCTTTTGCTCATATAGACTATGAAAATAGAACCAAGCTAGAAGCTAAATCAAAGAAATGTGTCTTTGTTGGATATGGAATTAATGAATTTGGTTATAGGCTTTTGGATTTTGAAAATCATAAAATTGTAAGAAGCCGAGATGTCATATTCAATGAGAAAGTGTTGTACAAAGATCTGTTGTAGCAACATGAGAAGAAAGAAGATGATTACATGGTGTTGGATGATACTCCAAAAGCTGATGTTCTAGCCATTCCCCATGATGTGAAACAACTGCAACAAAAAATACCCCACACACCAGTGAATGTTAGATGGTCAACGAGGCAAATTAGACCTCCATAAAGATTTTCTCCCTCTTAGTATTCTATTTTACTTACTGATGCTGTTGAACCTGAAAGTTATGATGAAGTTGTGCAAGTGGATACTAAGATTCAGTGGGAGTCTACAATGAAAGATGAAATGAACTCTTTGCTAAAGAATAAGACATGGGATCTATGCAAGTTGCTTGCAGGTAAAAAGGCTTTACAGAATAAGTGGGTTTACAAGTTGAAAGAAGAGGAAGGAGGTAAGAAAATATTTAAAGCCAGGTTAGTTGCAAAAGGATTTGCACAGAAAAAGGGAATTGATTTTGATGAGATATTTTCTCCTATTGTTAAAATGACTTCTATTCGTATTGTTTTAAGTCTTGTGGCTACTGAAGATTTTCATTTAGAGCAGCTAGATGTTAAAACAACCTTCCTTCATGGTGATTTGGATGAAGAAATATATATGGCTCGGCCACAGGGATTTGAGGTCAAAGGTAAGGAGAACTTAGTGTGCAAATTGAAGAAAAGTTTATATGGCTTGAAGCAAGCACCTCGACAATGGTATCTAAAATTTGACAGGTTTATTGATGAGCATGGCTATAACAGGTGTCATTCAAATTATTGTGTTTATTTTAAGAGGTTGGATGATGATAACTACATTATTTTATGTTTATATGTTGATGATATGCTTGTAGCTGGGTCTAACATGGATCATATTAAGGGGCTGAAATTTCAGTTAGCACATGCATTTGCTATGAAGGATTTGGGGGCAGCAAAACAAATCCTTGGTATGGAGATTTGCAGAGATAGGAAGAAAAAAATATTAATGCTATCTCAGGTTGATTATGTTGAGAAGGTGTTGCAACATTTCTCTATGGAGAATGCTAAAGCTGTCAGCACACCTTTACCTAGTCATTTGAAATTGAATAAGAGATGTGTCCTAAGACATAGGAAGAGGAGGATAATATGTCCAAGGTACCCTATGCTTCAGCTGTAGGAAGCTTGATGTATGCTATGGTATGCACTAGGCCAGATACTGCCCATGCAGTGGGAGTTGTTAGCAGGTATATGAGTCATCCAGGATTTGAGCATTGGAATGTTGTCAAGTGGATTCTCAGATATTTGAGAGGAACATCCAATAAGTGTTTACACTTTGGGGGCTCTGCTACTAATTTACAAGGCTATGTTGACTCAAATTTGGCAAGGGATATTGATACCAGGCGGAGCACTACAAGTTATGTCTTTGCTGTTGGTGGGGCAGTCATGAGCTGGGTTTCTAGGTTACAAAAGATTAATGCTCTATCCACTACAGAGGTAGAGTATGTTGCTGCTACAGAGGCAGCTAAGGAGATGATATGGCTTTAGTTCTTCTTGGAAGAATTGAGACATCCTCAGAAGGATAATTTTTTGTTCACAGATAGTTAGAGTGACATTCATCTTGCAAAGAATTCAACTCTGCATTCTAAGACCAAACACATACAGTTGCGGTACCATTTCATTCGGTCAGTTTTGGAGGATGGATAGTTAAAGCTAGAGAAGATACATACCAATGACAATCCAACAGATATGTTGACAAAGGTTGTAACAAGGGAGAAGTTGAACTCCTCTTTAGCTTCGATTGGTCTTCTAGACTAAACATGAATAAAAATAAAAATAAAAAAACAACAGAGTCTAGGGTGGTTTGATCCAATGGGAGCCCCATGTCATAGTGGTATTTCTATAGGATCAATCTCCAAGTGAAAGATATATTTTTGTTTAGTGTGGAGCCTAATTAGTCCCCAAGTGAGAGATTGTTAGTTTATGGTGACTGATCAGGAAAGTACTATATATACTCCATAATTTTGTGGAGTTCGCAGCATTGCCCCAAATTTTTTTTTTGGGTACTATTCGTAGATTCACCATTCATAGATTCACCACTAAAGTTATGGCTAATTTATGGCCAACATGTTATAACCCTAAAGCAATTTAATACTTGTATAAAAGGGTTTAGTGTTGGATATTTTCATTATGTTGTGATGTGAAATTGCTTCTTGCGGTGGTATTGAGTTGTAAGGGATTAAAAACTGTAATAAGGTTGTAATCACTGGATTGTAATAAGATTGGACTTGCTGTTTGGTGGACGTAGCCCAGGGATTGGGTGAACCACGTTAAATCTTGGTGCCTTGTGTTCATTTTTGTATAATCTATTATTTTTCTGTTATTGGTTATATTTGCATGTAGTTTTTATTTCTGTCTATGGTTTTATCCTAACACTATACAAGGGACACGACTAGATATCAGATCTCAAAGGATTGAGATCAGAAGGAGTAGATTAATTGCCTAAAATCAGCACTTGAAGATTGTAAGCAATCAGGTCAAAGATTCCCAATACTTTCTAGCCATTGTATTAGATAAGTGAAAATCCTATGTTGATAGGTTAGCTTAACAACTACTTTGTAGATCCTTTGAAGAGGTGACTAAATCCTTTAACACGGTAACACTTCGTGCAAAGTGTTTTTAAATCCTCTAACTAGGTCACTATTGACACAGTGTAAAGCCTTTAACAGGACGGGCCTTTCATAGGGTGGACCATCATAAGTGGTCAAACATTTATTGCTACAATGATTTTTGTGGGTATCATCCCCACCCTAGTTTTACCTTCTTATTCCTGGAGCATTTCTGGGTTACCAAATCTGGTGTTGTGTGTTATTGCATGTGTTTACTTTATGTTCATTTATATGTTTATATGCATGCAGTTTAATTTTTAGTTATACATTTTAAAGGATTGAAAAAGGTTAAAAGTGTGATACTTCTGATTCACCCCCCCTCTCAGAAGTACTCTTCCCATTTTGAACATTCCAATAAGTTTAACCCTTTTGTTAACTAAGGGAAAAGGTGAAGATGAGGAAGCAGAAGATGAAGAATCTAAGGAAGAAGAGCCATTAAAGAAGAAAGGCAAGGTAATTATTATCAAGCTAGCCAAGCCATCCACTGTAGTTTTTACAAGGAGATCTTCAATGAAGAAATCTGACAAGGAAGGAGGAGACAATGTATTCAAAAAACCTCCACCCACCTTCCAAGACAAATTATAAAATTTGGAAGTAGGAGCAAGAATAACAAATTTCAAGTCATTAAAATATGAGATCAAGACAACAGAGGAGCAGAAGAAAATTGAAGATCTGGTGATGAACAAAATGGGTAAGTGGAAATACTCACTAGACCAACTTGCTTCTCAAATTCCTAATGATTTGTTGGAAAAGATAAAGCTAAGATGGGATTTTTCCTTGCAAACTTTCAAAGACATAAATGGGCAAGGCTTGACGCAACTATTACTCAGCATATCAAATGCTGAGGTAAAAGAGTCATTGAAGAAAAATGAAGAAAAATTGACTCTAAAGTTTAATACTTGTCTAGTTTTGATTAAGGACATTGAGCATGTTGTTAGGAATGCAACAAACACTTGGAAGAATATTTATCTATTACATAAACCAAGTAATTTTCCAGTCAATGTCAAAGATGATGATGATCAAGAAGATAAGGAGAAAGATGAAGAAGAGAATGTTGAAGAAGAAACTCATTTTGACAATGAAGAAGATGAAGAGGGTCAAGGAAAAGAGGCTACTAAGGAAGCAAATCTAGATGATTAGGAGACTAATCCAGTTAAGATAACTACAATAGTCATTGCCTCACTTCCTCACTCTCCAAGCAAACTAGTGATCACATCAAGTGCAGAGACAACCCCAACAAGTTTTATTGTGACCACAAGTGCCAATCCAATCATCCAATCACTCTTTACTCCTACTCAGCTCAGCACATCAATGACCGAAGTGACCTCCACTTCATCTACTGAGCTATAGACTCTTTCGTCATCAATTGAGTTAGCTACATCAGTTTTGAGCACTTCAATTTTGAGCACAACAATTTTGGATTCTTTTGGTATTTCTATAAATATTCCTTCAATAAGCACAATATCAGTCTTTACAACAAGTCCTAGCATGTCTACCATTATTTCTATTTCAAGTACAAAAGCAATAAGTGTAAGGACAATTGAGCCCAAGGTTCAATTGAGCACAAAATTTTTGAGTATAGGAAAAGAGCTAGAGGAAGAAATTGATTTAGATGAGGAAATTATAATCCTAAATTGGGACATTTCCGAGCTTACCTCAAACCAAATGCAGTTATTTGGTGAACTTCTCCAAAAAAAGGCTAAACAATAGAAACTAAAAGAGGAGAGAGATCAAGAATTTAAAATAATTGAAGATGCAAAGAACATTTTGGTAGAGGTCATAAGTATTGAGATTGACTCTTCTAAGCTAATTTTGTATTAGCTAGTAGAGGCAATATAGAAATTTAATGAAGACACTAAGGGACAAGATAAGTTAGTGCAAAAAGTTAGATAATAAAGTGCTAGAGCACATTGCTAGTAGATAGCCATTTATCAAGTAGAGCTTTCTACAATTTTGAGCAATTTAGAAGCATATTGTACAAATTTGTCATCACTTTTTGGAAAGCTTTGTGATGTTTCTAAGTTTACTAAAGAAATAAAGGACAAATTGTCCAAAATAGATGAAGATTTGAAAGTTAGTGCTCAATAGCTGCAACTTGACCCTAGTTCAAGCTCTACACATTTTTAGAGGATAAGATTGTTGTCAGATATGCAAGAAAAATTGCTTAGAGAAGAAGGAAGGATTAGATCCACATTGATAGATATACAAAATATGATTCGTTCCATCATGGATGCATTGCATAAACATATTGTACATTCAAAAACTCTCATCGATGACAACAACTTCTCCATTGCAGATCATATCATAGAAATATCAGCAGAAGTCCAAATTGCACTTCACACATGCAAGATCCTGCAAGAAAATTGGGATAACACCTTGGCAATCATTATCAAGGTACATTCTAATTTTCTATCTCATTTTGGTGTTACTATGTAAGTAAATAGAAGGTAAGTAAACAAAATAAATCTTTTTCATTAATGTCAAAAAGGGGGAGAGAAAGATACATGTATGGAGAAAATCATATGTTATGGGGGAGATCATGCAATAAATTGAAAAATCAATGGGGGAGTAAGATACGTATAGAGAGATATATTGTATATAGCAAGAGGATGTACAATATAATTTATATATACCTTACAAAATCAATTTTGAAAAATCTCAAAAACAGTATACTTTACCAAGCTAGTATCACATGGTGATGAATAATAAAGGTATTCAAGAAACCTTTTGAATTCAATTTTGGCTAATAAGTGTTTTTGTCACTAATGCCAAAGGGGGAGATTATTGACATATCAGTCAAGTTTTTTATTAGTGATACACATTTATTCAGATTGTATATAGCTATGGAGCTCATTGTACAATTCACAGTGTTTGCCATGTATTCCAGTTGTCATCGAGTTCTACAGTTGTTACTAAGTCCTTTGGAAAAATCTCAGTGGTTGCCTAGTAGTCATAGTTACAGTGAAGATCAATAGTGTAAACTGTACATCTCAGTGTATACTGAGTTTACCAGTGCAAGCCAAGCTATGCAGTGTTCACCGAGTTTGTAGTGTATGTAATGTGAGTCCAATGTTAACTGAGCCTCTCAGTGTTAACCAGGTGACTTAGTTTATACCAAGTTAAGAATGTTTACCGAGTCATGTCATGGTAAACAAGTGATTCATTTTATATGATGAGTTTCACAATATCTACCAAGTCACCAATGCAGATTGAGTTCAAGACTACTTGGAAGTTATCAGTATGGATCGAGCTTCTACGTCGACCAAGTGCATGATGATGTCAAGCATTGACTATGGATGTTGAGTATCAGAACCTCACTGATTCAGTCTTCAAAACCTAAATTTCTTCATGTGGGCCAACTTTGTAATATTTGTGTTAACTTGTATTATGGCCAATTTTGTAATTTGTATAATTGCATTGATATATATGTAATTTATTGTATCATATCCAAAGTGTGTATGAGAATGCAAAGATTTGGATGCAAACAAAATCAGAGAAAATTATAAGGAGTGAATTACAAAGGCTACAATAGTATAAGGAGCAAAAAATTCATATCTATCACAACAATGTGATTAGTACCTAAAGGAATCTCATTGAGCAAACCAAGTTGTAGATCAAAGATCATCTATTGTTACATCCTAATAGGTGGATTAGGAAAATCCTTTCAAAAGGTAGACCTAATAGTCTTTTGTAAATCTCTTTACCGAGTGCATACTTAATTATATGTTTGTAAATCCTTTCACAAGGTGAACCTAGTAGTCCTTATTGCTCCTAATAGGGTAGATTATCAGAAGTGATCAATGTAAGCTTTAACAGGCTAACTTTATACTACAATACTAAAGTTGTGGGTATCATCCCCAACCTAATTTTACTTTCTATTTGAAAGGTTTCTAGGTCACCAAACCTTTGTGTCATAGTGTTATGAATGCTTTCATATTTTCAGTTTCTTATGCATGCAATTAGATCAAAGTATATGTGATGGATTATATGCTAAATGGATTATTGGATTAAGAATTGAAATTGTTGGAGTTACCGATTCACTCCTCCCCTCTCTGTAACTTATCTTAGTCTTGAATATTTCCAACAAGGTACCCATGTACAAATGCAATGCAATGAAATGAAACACAATCTCTCTAAAAATGGAGAAAGAGGGAAAACCTCATGGGAAATACCCTCCCCCAAAAAGAGAGATAAGTACAATAAAGAAAGATGCATGTATGGATGGAGTAATAAAGACCCCCCCATTATGACATACATCATGCATAGATAATAGAGAATCCTTCCATGAAATTCTTCCCTTAGTGAAGGATCTCCTAATGATGAGTGCTTTAAGACAAAAGAAAATCCAATGTCGACAAACAACATTTATCCCTTTAGGAAGAAGATACACCAAGTATAGGTGCAAGTATGCTTCCCACTATGGATAGGAAGATGGACGAAGGATCCATATGTAGTATGTTGTGGATGATACCTCTAAAGTCTTCTCATATGTTGAAAATTCCTTGAAGAATGTAGATGCCATGAACCAATCTAGTGGATGCCCAAAAGAAGGTGGCAAATAAGATAACATGTCCATGGATGAAAGTGAATCAACCTCCAAAGACGATGAAGCATCGTGATAGGAAGATGTAGGAAGAGAAGAAATGTAACCTTCCCTCAATGATGAATTCACACCCATGATAGAAGCTCCTTTATGACTAAAGAAGTTGCACCATGGAAGTTGAATGATGATCCTCCTTGTAGGAAGAAATGGTGCCATAGGTGTAGTAGATAATTCTCCTCAATTGGTAGGAAGAAGCCTTAGAAGATATGATGTTTGAGGAAACTGAAAGATAATATCCAAAGACCGATATGAATCCTCATAAGTGAAAGAGTCCTTCTCCATCTACTGTGAATAAATGTCTACAATCATGTCAATCTCAAAAGAAAGCTCAAATGGTTGAGGGTTAGAGTGTGCCCTCACAACAAGTAAAGAAGTCTCCTTGATGTAACAAAGAGAAGATTGATGTCATCGATGATGTCTCCCACATATTCAATGTGAGACTCAACAAATAGCCTTGTAATGTATGAAAGGAAGTCATCCCATGAAGTTGAGGTAGGAAGACATGGTATATCCTACTATACTAAATCAAGAGCATCTATGGCTAGAATTGGATTAGTAGAATCAATAGGAGTATCATGAGGTAAGATATCATTTGGAATTGAAAGTACCATAACTAGAGTGATTGAAGGTAGAATGTCCTCTAGAAATGGAGGA
This sequence comes from Cupressus sempervirens, assembly GCA_028749045.1. Classification (NCBI taxonomy): domain Eukaryota; kingdom Viridiplantae; phylum Streptophyta; class Pinopsida; order Cupressales; family Cupressaceae; genus Cupressus; species Cupressus sempervirens. Next base: position 554,916,000 of record CM053789.1, on the reverse strand, counting down.
ACTATGAGGTTTCCATATGCTTTCCAAAGAGCCATCCAAATGTCATAAGGATCATTGAACTTGTCAATGACATCAGAGTAATATTTATTGACATTGAAATAAATGACATCCATAATTATTTTAATGGGTGTCTGATCATCAGAGGGCCATTCTTTGGAACATAAATAAGGAAATACTTTCTTATGCTCTCTTCTTAGATGATCAATGATCAAGGCACTCCATTTCTGATAGTTCCTCTTTTTCAACCTCGATCTAACACCAAACTGACATGTGAAACAAAACTCCATGATATCAATAAATGTATGCACCCTCCAAAATGCAAAAATAATCAATCAACCCCCCCTAATGCAGGATTTGGAACTTTATACTTAGTGCAATTACAATAACCACTTGCTAATTTTGGGAGTAAATGGACTTCTAATTTTGATATTTACAACCTGCTCTTGTAGTTCAAATCTAGAACTTTACAATGTAGCTCAGAAATACAACAATTTTGAAGCAATATAATGCAAAGAAATTACCTATTTTTAAAAGTGATATTTCTGCCAACATGAGCCTATAATCTAATTGCAAATCTAGAAAGTAGTCAAAAAATTACACACTTTCAAAAAAAAATGGAACCTAAATATGTGTCCAAATGAGCTCGTATTAAGCCTTTGAGGTTGCAAAAATCATAATTTGTGATTTGCAAAAAAATTTAGGAATAGAGATCTCAAACATCCTACACCAATGTGTAGATTATGAAATTCTACCCCAAAACAAAAAAAAAATTCTCAAAAAAAGGAGTCTGTATTAGGCAAATATCATTGTTTGAAAATCACCTCTACAATTATTTTTCTTGAATCACTGTCATCATGCTTCCAAAAATCAATTGACTCTAAATTTCACCTCTGATGTTCAATTTTGATGAAGAAAAAGTTGATTTGGGGTTTTTTTGACCTTTTGAATATGATGCCAATATCTGATTAGTACTAGCAAGCTCCAATCTTGTCCTGCAAAAAATCTCTCCTCTATAGGCTTGATGGCCAAAAAAAATTTGAACAAAATATGCAGATCCGAAAAATAATGCAAAGAAATTGTAGAGATTAAAATAATAAAAGATGTAGATCTAAAAATTAAATTCAAAGATCTGAAATGATCATACCAAATTTGCAAATCGGGACTTTGGGTGCCACTTTGCAAAATTTTTTTGCCTCAAATTTGTCTATTGCCCAGGGTAGGCAAATTTATAGTCAAAATTCACCGGATCAACTCTCTGGATGTAATGGTGAGGTCTACTTTCGCTCTAGATGCTCCCTATAATTGTAGATACTCTAGATTTGAATCATGGTCCTTTGAGAGGTGAAGCAAAATGCTCTCCAATGGCTATGAAATGATGCTCCTATGGCTTTGATACCATGTAAGAATTTGGTATAGCTATGATACCATGAAGAATTTTCCTTAGGGAAAAATAATGCCAAAATCAAGAAGCACAAGACTAGCACAATATGGACCAAATAATTTATGATCATAACAATATGAAAATAATAATTGATTATCTTTGGATATCAAATTATTCAATGATAGATAATTGATTGATGTATTGATGTAATTGGATGTGAAAGTACAGTAGGAATGCCTGTATATAAAGGCCTCTAGAATGCTTTTAGAATGTCTAGGAGTTAGCAATATGATAAACCTCACAACTAAGCACATATCCACCAAGAGTGGATTATCCTCCATTAAGCACATGAGTTAGTGTGATGATGAGAGGATAAGCCTACAAAGGTGTGTCACATAAAATTATGTTATAGACACCATGTGCTTAATTAAGAGGGCAAACAACTATGTTGTCTACATGACAACTTAGTTAACTATGCAAACTCCAGTGCTATAGACACTATGTACTAAAATAGTAACTCTTGTGTTGTCAACATGACAATAATATGAGTATGCATACTCCTAAGTGTCTAACCTAATAAATAATAAAATAATGCATTTATCCTAAGTAAACTTAAGTAAAGTGTAAATAATAATCATTTACACTAACAACCTTCATTATAGTAATCTACAAGACAAGCTATGAACTATCACCTAGAGTTATCTAAGACAATGTACATGTATTTCTTAACTAGGAAATTTTATGTCACGCGGGAAGGTTCTAGACAATCAAACTTAATACCTAGGGCCAAAAAACCCTAACAATACATATAGAATCGGCTAAATACACCTTTGACATTTATTTTGGAGGTTTTGGTCAGCCCAACTTTGCAAGGCCATAACTTTCGAACCATTGCTTTGATTGGCTATTATAACCACTTTTCAGAATCCTTGGCTTTTGATCTACAAGCTCAAATTCACACAAGTGCTCATCTGTCAATTTTTTGGGCCTCATTGAGGCACATTTAGGCTTCCCATGGTGAGCTTGAAGTTTTTGTACCAAGATTACACACCAAAAATCCACAATAAATCCATGAATACTCATGATATGACATTGAGTCTCAACTGGTAGGCTCATATATCCAAGAGAAACATCCACCTCTGAAATTAGAACATTTTGAGCTCATATGTCTAACTTACTAAGTAGCAAGCCTCTAGAAATAACAACTCTACACTAAGATAACCCTTATTCAAGAAATAAAAAGGAAATGTTTTTGGGTGATGCAAGATTACTCTTATACCTAGGATTCTCCTACATCAAACACCTAGAGTAATTTGAGAAGTTACCTTGTCATGTCTCAGGTATTCAGAGGAAAACCAAGATGGTTAACCTCCTCTCATGCTAGCCATGATGAATCTTCTATTGGCCTCCCTTTCCATCTAACTAGGTATTCTTCATAAGTTTTATTCCTTGTACATTTTCTAACATAACTATCTAGTATCTCCTTAATCTCCTTTGTAGTCAAGCTAGCTATTGGAATACTCTACTACACTTCTACAACTTCATCCTCATCACCTCCTTCATAATATTTTGTCAAATCTAAAATGTTAAATACTGGTGAAATATTCAATTCAATAGGAAACTCCACTTCATAGGCATTTCCAGAATCATGTCTTTTCACTATCTTGCATGGTCCAAATTTCTTCATTTTCAGCTTATTATATTTACCCATTGGAAAATACTCCTTTCTCAAATGAACTGTGACTTCATCTCCAATTTGAAATTCCTTATACCTCTTTTTCACATCTGCTTCAGCTTTGTACTATGTATTCATCTTGATAATGGGTATGTGTAGGATCATGGTGTACCAAAAAGTGGTGATGTAATTAAAATGGAGTTTTAAAACATCTAAAAGTGTTTCAAAATCTGTTTTGATTTTTTCCACCCATCCTAATACCAAGGCAAGAGGGTTAGACCAACCCTTATCAAATATCCAATTTTTTATCAGGTTCCTGATATCATATCGGGTATTTGATATGAGATTAGATACCCAAAACCTATGACTAGAAATAAATAAATAAAATCAGAGAGAAATCAATCATTTGGCATTGTTTTTGCTCCCTATTTCAGATACCTGATACAAAAACATGTATATGATTGAAGTAAGTTATTTTTTTTTTATTTGATAGTTTTTAATGAATTATATTTAAAATTAGGTTTTCTTTAATAGAAATTGTTGATTTGTTTTATTTTAATTAAAAAATTAAAATGTGGTTTTGCAATTTAATAAGTAAGACTAACCTAAATGATATTGATCTCACTAAGCCACAAGATAATGTTCCTCAAAACCCTCCACCAAATGATCTAGTACCCCCTCAAAACCATCCACCAAATGGTCCCCTACCCCCTCAAAACCCTCCTCAAATTAAAGATTTCATACAAGAAAATCTTACTAATCTTAGGGGTTTGCAAATCACATATAACACTATACCTAAATTAGCTCCAATGTTATCCACATTAAACATCATAGTGGATAATATTTAGACACTTACTGATGAACAAAATGTCACTCTTCATTGGCATGAGAAAATGCATGCCATGTTTGATGATGGGTTGGAGTATGATGAGGTTGCAACACTAAACATAAGTAAAGATGATATAGTTAACCTTTTTGTGAACCCAAAAACTGGTAACAAATGAGACTGCACAAAGCCCAAATCATCAATTAAATGGTACACAAATGAGGCTATGTGTCTGAACTTTTGGGAATGTTGGTGGATGGTTTTTGACAAACCTCCACACAACAATTTAGAGGTGCCATTTTATTTCATTAGTAAATTGTATGCTGAATTTGTGATGGGCCTCAAGGTGAACTACTGGAGCATGAGGCCCAACATGGGTGTAGGAGGAGGAGTTCCTCTAGATAGACCCTTTTACCAACAAAAGAAAGCTTACACTTTTTCCCCTATTGATGTCTCCCCTTCCTCTAGTGAAACATCCTGATATCATTGAAGAGGCTAGCTCTCAGACTATTAGAGCACTCCATAGATTGAGTAGCCTATTTGTATCCTAGGCTAGGTTAGTGTTGCCTCCTCATTTTCATGATGCTGGTGTGATTTCATCATCAATGAGCTCATCACAGGTTTGTGTGACCCATATTTGCATAATGGGCAAGAATATTTGTCTAGGTCCCATTGATGATCTTTCTAAGTATGAGTTTTTATTTGAGGAGGATGATATAGTAGATGTTCCTATAGAGACTACATACCCTAACATGAGAGAGGAGGGGCATGCAGAGCCATGGGATCCTTCTATGTTGGTACATGTATACATTTATTTTTAATGACATATGTGATTTAAAGTTAATCTTTATAACAAAATAATCTTAACCCATACTAACTTAGACATGTATGTGATCTTTATTAATGTTTAGTTGATTATTGAGGAGGAGCTCAGACAAGTTGATGATGTCATGCTTTCAGCTATTTCATTTAGCCTTGAGACATCTACAGTATTTTTATATTTGATATTGGAACATATATGGTTTGTAATCTTTCTTTTCTCTTGTAGATATCACATGTCAGTTAGGGGGCAGAGTTTGGGGGGTGAGGCACAACCCATTTACAAGGGAAAGGTAATTATGTGCTTTTAAAGTGATTAAATATCAATGCATTATTGTAAAAATTTTGTGCAAATGAAATTTAACTTCATTCTTTATTGTATAAGGTGTGGCTACTAGTGACGAGTCCAGGAAGATTTGACATCCTAGACCCTCTAGCATTTCCATTCACAACGAGAGCCCCTTCGTATGTATACGTATCATTTGTTTGTTATTTTCATTATTTTCATAAATAAATTCAAAACTGATTTCCATGATATTAACAACTAGGCTTTTGTATCTCATAGGAAACACCTATTGCACAGGAGGCTGGACGTAAGAGTTTTGTATCTTTTCTCACACAACCATTATATCTAGAGGAGGAGTCAATAGAGGTAAGTTTTAGTATGAATTATTGATTATATGTTATAAATTTAGTATGCTATGAACTATAGTGTTATAATTTAAGTTGTAGATCTATATGACAACCATACTTGAACATATACATGTGACAATCAATGAGGTTCAAGCATTTCCAAGGACATATGAGAGAACTCCTGATCGCTTTAGGAGGTCGATGAGAGAGGTATTTATGGTGAAAGTTTAAAAATATAAATCTTCATTAAAAAAAGGGTCATTATGCATTTCAATAATTCAATGTTAAATACATAAAATCATATAAATTTAGTAGTCTAACTTTGGGTTTTCCTTTTTTTTATATGTCGGAAGAGATTGTATTTTGATGATCCACTAGTAGTATAGGATAGTATAGTTGTCATAGGATGTGTCATGATACATTTTGAGATAACATATGCCACATTGTATACATAAACATTGATATTATACACATTTTGATGGCATGATCAACCACATTTTGTATATGGATCTATGTATTCTGATATATATTTGTGTAATTTGTCTAGGGGTACATGAACTTTCATATATATTTGCATAATTTGTCTATGGATACATGCATTTTGATATATATATTTTTCATTTATGTGCACAAGGATATACATATTAGTTTAGTATTCTATTGTTCAATTTATTGTGGATCATGTGTATTGTTCATGTTTATGGAATATCATTCATTTTGATCATGTTTGTTATTTTTGATTCAAAAACAATAATTTGTGAAGAACATTTTAACAACCTTTATTATCAAATTTTGATGCAATGTTTGATTTGAAATTATATCATATATGTTTAATTTGAAATGGTCTCTGCAATCCCTTAAAATGTCTATAATTAGCCAAATCCATGGCCAATTTGGTCTTAGGAACCCATCTTTGGTCTTACGAGATGTTTCAATATGTACGAGTCACAAACATTATAAGGCCTCTATGGTAAAAATAGGGGTGTCACTAGGTTATTGTAGACCTTGACATGACCATCTTATAGCATTCCATATTTCACCAATAGCCCCCATGAGCTTTGAGTTACAACCCTTGAAAGATATATCTCCAAATGCACTTAGAGCATCTTGGAGACTCTTTGTATGGAGTGGTTGTGAACATTGTAGGATCTTCATAGATGGAACAAGGGTTTCACTAGGGTTCACCCTCCCATTTAGAGCTAATGACACTGACAATTTGATGCGAAGATAAATGGTTTCAAAGTTACGCAGTGATGCACCAATGAACTGAGGCACACTACATGTTTTGGCATCAAGAGAATCATAGTGCAAAATCCAAATGAAGTGTGATCTCTCTGAAAGGAGATAGGTTATTGTAGATCTCAACATGGCCATCATGTAGCATTCAATGTTTCAGAAATAGCCCCCAGGAGCTCCGAGTTATGACCCTTAGAAGATTGATCTCCAAACACCATTAGAACATCTTGGAGACTCTTTGGTAAGGGGTGACTACAAACATTGCAGGCTCTCCATGATTAAAAATAAGGTGTCACTAAGGTTCACTTGCCCATTTAGAGCTAATGGTACTAACAATTTGATTCCAAGACCAGTGGTTTCAAAGTTAACATAGTGATCAACCAATGAATTGAGGCACACTGCAAGTTTTGGCATCGAGCAAGATCGTTATGCCAAATCCAAAAAAAATATGATATCTTCTAAATGAGATAGATTATTGTATACCTTGACATGAATATCCTATAACATTTGATATATCACCAATATCCCCCACGAGCTTCGAGTTACAACCCTTGGAAAATCAATCTCCAAACGCACTTGGAGCATCTTGGAGACTCTTCGGTATGAGGTGGCCAAGAACTTTGTATGCTCTCTGAAATCAAAATAAGGTTGTCACTAGGGTTCACTTGCCCATCTGTGGCTTATGATACTAACAATTTAATGCCAATATTAGCAGTTTCAAATTTATCCATTAATGCACCAATGAACTAAGGCAAATTGCAAGTTTTGGCATCTAGCAAGATTGTTGTGTCAAATCTAAATGGAATGTGATTTCTCCAAAATGAGATAGGTTATTGTAGAACTTGACATGACCATCCTATAGCATTTAATGTTTCACCAATAGCCTTCATGAGGTCCAAGTTATGACCCTCAAAAGAGTTATCTACAAATGCACTTTAAGCAACTTGGAGACTCTTTGGTATGGGGTGGCCACGAACATTACAAGCTCTTTGCAATCAGAATAAGTGTGTCACTAGGGTTCACCCACCCATTTAGAGGTAATGGCACTGATGATTTGATGCCAAGATCAACAGTTTCAAAGTTACATAGTGATGCATCACTGAACTAATGCACACTACAAGTTTTGGCATAGAGTGAGATCTCTTTCCGAAATCTAAATGGAATGTGATCTCTTCGAAATAAAATAGGTTATTATATACCCCAACATGATTGTCTTATAGAATTTTAAAATTCATTGATATCCCCCACAAGCTCTAAGTAAAGACACTTGGAAGATCGATCTCCAAACACACTTAGAACATATTAGAGACTCTTCAGTGCAGGGTGGTTGTGAATGATGCAAGCTCTTTGCAACCAGAACAAGGGTGTCACTAGGGTTTACTCACCCATACAAAGATAATGGTGTTGATGATTTGATGCCAATATCAATAGTTTCAAAGTTACATAGTGATGCACCAATGAACTAAGGCATACTATGAAGTTTTTGGCATCGAGTGAGATTGTAGTGCCAAATCCAAATAGAATGTGATCTCTTCAAAATGAAATAGGTTATTGTAGAACTCAATAGGACCATCTTATATCATTTGGAATTTTAGTGATAGCCCCCATGAGCTCTGAGTTATGACCCATGGAAGATTAATCTCCAAACACACTTGGAGCAGCTTGGAGACTCTATAGTATAGGGTGGTCGTGACCATTGCAGGCTCTCTATAGCCAAAAAAAGGGTGTCACTAGGGTTTACCCACCCATTTAAGGCTAATGGAACTAATGATTTGATATCAAGATTAATGGTTTCAAAGTTACATAGTGATGCACCAATGAATTGAGGCACACTACAAGTTTTGGCATCAAGCAAAATTGTTGTGCCAAATCTAAATGGATTATGATATCTCTAAAATGAGGTAGGTTATTATAAATCTTGACATGACCATGTTGTATCATTTGATGTTTCATCGATATCCCCACAAGCTCTGAGTTACGACCCTCAAAAGATCAATCTCCAAAAGCACTTAAAAGCATCTTGGAGACTCTTCACTATGGGGTGGCTATGAATATTGTGGGCTCTCTATGGATAGAACAAGGGTATCACTAGGGTTCATCCACCCATCTATAGTAAAAAGTTATGATAATTCAATGCCAAGATCAACGGTTTCAAATTTACATAGTGATGCACCAATGGACTAAGACACACTACAAGTTTTGGCATTAAGTGAGATCATTGTGCCAAACTCAAATGGAATGTGATCTATCCAAAATGAGATAGGTTATTTTATACCTCAACATGAAAATCTTGTAGTAGTTAACATTTCATGGATAGCCACCACAAGCTTTGAGTTACAACCCTGAGAAGATCAATCTCCAAATGCACTTAGATCATCTTAGAGACTCTTTCATATAGGGTGGCTTGCATGATCATTACAGGATCTCTATGGTTAGAAAATGAGTGTTAATAGGGTTCACCCATCCATATGGAGCTAATAGAACTAATGATTTGATTCCAAGATTAGGGGTTTCAAAGTTACGTAGTGATGCACCAATGAACTGAGGCACGCTAGAAGTTTTGGCATCGAACAAAATTGTTGTCCAAATACAAATGGAAATTGGTCTCTCTGAAATGAGATAGGTTATTAAAGATCTTGACATGACCATCCTATAGCATTTTTCATTTCACTGATATCCCACATGAGCTTTGAGTTACAAGCCTTGGAAGATCGATCTCCAAATGCACTTAGAGCATCTTGGAGACTCTTTGGTATGAGCTGGCCATGAACATTGTAGGCTCTCTACAATTCAAACAACAATATCACTAGGGTTTACCCTCTCATCTAGAGGTAATGGAACTAATGATCCAATGCCAAGATTAATGGTTTCAAAGTTATACAGAAATGCACCAATGAACTGAGGCACACTGCAAGTTTTAGCATTAGGCAAGATCATTGTGCCAAATCCAAATAAAATTTGATCTCTTCAAAAGGAGATATGTTATTGTAGACTATGACAACACTATCTTTTAGCATTTGATGTTTGACCAATAGCTCCCATGAGCTCCAAGTTATGACACTTGGAAGATCGATCTCCAAACACACTTAGAGCATCTTAGAGACTCTTCGGTATGGGGTAGCCACAAATGTTACAAGCTCTCTACTATCAGAACAAGGTTTTCACTAGGGTAGTATTAAGTTAAAAAAAAAATTAGCACCCTCAAGTAGTGTAATTTTGGTGTTAGTATTGAGTAAAAATGTCATTTTTTAGGTCATTCCACATTAATTATATTAAGTAAAAACATCCTTGTTTTTTACATTAAATCAACAAGTTTATATTCACAATGTTTCAAGTGTTTCATCATTACTACATCAATACCCAACTACCAAAATTGTAGAGTAAAAAATAAATATATTTTTCTTCATTCCAATCCTTATTTAGTTTTTATCTTCATGCACAAGTACTCTTCATGATGTACCTACATTCCAATATCATAAAAAATATTATTAAATAATCATATCAAACAAGATAATAATAAGTTCATTGAATCATTATGAACAAAAGAACATAAGAAGTAAATATACCTAGACGAGTGTTCCTACAAGATCCTCTCTCTACTTTAGGGTCTCCAAAGGGCTTAATGATCAGTGCTAGTAAAAAGTTTTTTTACTTTTGGTCTTATTTGATGCTTCAACAAATTCACATTTTCTACTATAATAACATGTGAATATACGAGAAAGCTTTCGGAGGTCATAGGTAATGCGGAAGAAGTGAAAAATTTTATGCATAAGATCCTTATATTGGAATCCAAGCAGAAGGTGATGGACAAGGACATTAGCACTGTCCAGGGGAAGGTATCTAAATTTGAAACTAGGCTCGGTAACATGGATAAACATCTCAGACAATTGGGCGATAACATGACCAGCTTCTTGAAAAAGAATGAGGCAAATAAAAGTCAGGTTTCTCCCCCGGGGGCAGACTCTCAAGGTCCTATCAAGCGTACTTGGGCCAATTCAAAGAAGATGGAGGAAACCACTAAGAAAGATGAGGTGAATGTTGCTGCTGAGACTATGCATTCTCTGGTGGACCAGGCTATGCATCTGATTAATACTCCTTAGTTGTTCAGTTGTTGTTCTTTTGCTGGTCTTTTGCTATCTTTTCTAGCAATGTTTTGTGTGACCTCTTTTTGTTTTTTGAGGTCTGTTTCATGTTTTTTTTTGTTCTCTTTTCATGATACTTTCTTAATACTCTGCTGATGTAAGGTTTCAGGTCCTTTAAAACTTGTTTTTACATAATCAAAACATGTGAATATACGAGAATTGTTTTGTGCTTCTGATAGTCTTTAAATGAGGGAATTCCATTCCTTCTAAGCATGTATGTCCACAGCAATGTTCCTATTGGAAATATAGGATATACTAGGTTACTAAGAGGGGAGAGGTGAATTAAGAACTAATAAAACTTAATCTTAATTCAATAATTAATCCTTCATATGTATTCTAATCTAATTGCATGCATGAAAAACTGATAGCATTAAAACATTCATAACACTTTAACACAAGATATGGTGACCTAGAAACCTTCCAGATAGAAAGTAAAACTAGGGTGGGGATGATATCCACAAGCTTTAGTATTGTAGTATAAAGTTGTCCTATTAAGGCTTATAATTGATCACTTCTGATGGTCTACCCTGTAAGGAGCAATAAGGATTGCTAGGTCCACCTTGTGAAAGGATTTACAAGATATACAATGAAGTATGCACTCAGTAAAGAGATTTGAAAAAAGACTATTAAGTCTACCTTCTGAAAGGATTTAATTGTTCCACCTATTAGGATGAACTAGTGGCTAATCTTTGATCTGCAACTATGGTTTGCTAGTTGAGATTCTCTTGGAGTGTAATGATCATCTTGTTATGATAGATAAATCTTTGTTGTTCCTTATACTGCTTACAACCTTCTTACTCCACACTTATGCTCTTCTTATATTCACATCATATATCTTCCCTATTTTCTTACATTTGGATGTGATACAATACGTTACATATATACCAATCCAAATTACAATTCATCAAAGTTGGCTACAATACAAGTTTCACGAAAATATTCAAAGTCGGCCCAACTATTGGTACTTGGGTTCTAAAGACAAACTTGGTGAGGTTTTGATACTTGACAACCATTTTCAATACTCGGCATCATCATGCTCTTGGTACATGTAGAAGCTTGGTTCATACTAATCACTTCCAAGTTGTCTAAACTTAGTCAATGCTGGTGACTCGGTGAACATTGTGAAACCTAACATATAAACTAAATCACTTGGTTGACACTACACAACTTGGTCAACACTAATGTTGTGAGCTCAATATAAATTGAATCACTTGGTTGACACATCCTAGCTTGGTCAACACTAGATTCAAATCATTGATGTTGCAAACTTGGTAAACATTGTAAATCTTGATTTACATTGATATTCATCAACTCAGTAGATACTGCTCGATGCAAATTGAATACTAACTTAGGAACTTGGTAGCAACTATAGAGTTCAGTTAACACTAAATTGCTCAATTAACACAATAAACTATAAGATAAGCTTGGTAGTTGCTAACCATTTGACTAAGTGTGAGTCACTAATAAAAAAACTTGATCATAATGTCAACAATCTCTCCCTTTGGCATTAGTGACAAAAATACTTATCAATCAAATATTGAATTCTTGAAATTTCAAGTTCGAAACAATCTTTAGTCTCCATCTTATGTCTTCAACTTGGTAACATACCTCTGTTTTGAGATTTTTCAAAATTTATTTTGTAAAGAATGTTTTATGATTATCTATAAATGTATATGTATAATGCTACTCCCTCATACATATATACATTTTACTTACTATATATCTCATGTATTATATTACATCTTCTATTCCTTTTATCTTTTCTTATCTTCTCATCTTCTCCCCCTTTTTGACATAAATCCCAAAGGTATATGCTATATGGTAATGCCAAAATTGATAAGAAGTCAAAATCTACTTTCAAAATCAATGACATTGTCTTGTCCAAATTTTCCTATAACACCTTGTTTACATGTAATGCAATCTATACTTTTGTTGATAACTCCATCATGTGATCATACATGAAGAGGTTATTATCATGGATGAGATTTTTGACATGTGCAATACATTTCTGTAATGCATCCATGTTTGAAAGAATCATACCTTGAATTTCTACAAGTATGGCCTTGATCTTAGCTTCTTCCCTTAATGATTTTGCTTGCATATTGGTCAAAAAATTGATCTTTGAGTAGTGGGTAGAACTATAGCTCGAGTCAAGTGACAACTGGTGTGCACTTTCCTTCAAGTATTCATCTATCTTAGATAGTTTATCTTTGATTTCCTGAGTGAAGATAGATGTATCACATAACTTGCTGAATAATGAAGTAACATTATTTGCAAAGGTTTCCAATGAGCTGAGAATAGTAGGTAGTTCTACTTGATATATTGCAATTTTCTATGCAACTTTCTCCAATACATTATTCTCAAATTTCTTCTCTGCTCTTTATAGAAACTTTTCTTGCCTATTCAAATCTTTATTGAATTTTTGAACAACTTCTGCCAACTAAACTAGAATAGGTTGTGTACTATCAACCTCAGTACTGAGTGCATCTACAAGTATGTTCTTCACATCTTCAAGCATTAGTTTTCTTTTCTTTTCTCTTCTCTAAGCTTTTGTTGCTTAGCTTTCTTCTACAATAGTTCACCTACGATGTTCATTTGATTAGGATTCAGAGTAGAGATATCCTAATTTGGGATAACTATATCCTCATCAAGATCAATGTCTTCTTCTTTACCTTTGTTCTTGCTTGAAACTTTAGTACTTAGTTGAGGCTTGCTCTCAACTGTCTTTGTACTTATTATACTGGGAATTGTAACAATAGTAGAAATACAAGGGCTAGAAACAAAAGTAGATATAGTATTCACAATAGAAATACCTAGTTGCTATGTAGCCAAATCTAATGATGGAGGAAGCACTAGCTATTCAATAGATGAAGTGTTAATCACTTCAATCAATATAGTACTAAGCTAAACAGGTGCAGAGATTGGTTGAGTGCATGGAGTTGCAATGGTTGCCACAACCAACTCAGTAAAAAATTTCTCTAAGTTTGATGGTATTAAAGCTTTTCTCAGAGAGTGAGGTAATGAGGCCATAACCACTGTTGGAATCTTCTCTAGGTTAGTTTCCTTAATACTCTAAATCTCAAGGAGATTCTCCTCGGTAGCTTCCTGTTCTTGCTCCTCATCATCCATATTTACATCATCTTTTTCTATATCTTCTTCATCATTTTTTTCCTTTTCATCCTTGTCATCTTCATCATCAATATCACTAACATGAACAACAAAATCACTCTTTTGATGAAGATTGAAGATATTCTACAAAGTAGTATTAGCTGTCTTCACCACATGTTCAATGTCATTAACCAATATCATGCAAGTGTTGAATTTTAGAGTGAGTTTTTCTTCATTTTTCTTCATGGATTCTTTCACTTCTTTATCTCTAAGATTCAACATGAGCTGCCTTAGAGTCTATTTAGATATATCTTTTGTAGTTTTCTTTGCATTTTCACATCTAGGCTTGATTATTTCCATAAGCTCATTGGGAATTCGCTGCACAAGTTGATCAATTGAATATTTCCATTTACCTAACTTGGACATAATCATGTCTTCAAATTGCTTCTTCTCATCTACATTCCTGGTCTCATATCTAAGAGGTTTGAAGTTTGCCATGCCAGCTCCTGCATCAATCTCTTTTAATTTTTCTTGAAATGTAGGTAGAGATCTTTTGAAAATAACATCCTTTTCTTCTTCTTCACCTAATTTCAATTTCTTTCTAGATCTCGATGCTCTTCTTGTGAATACTATAGTAGATGACTTGGTAGGTCTAGTTATGATAACCTTACCTTTCTTCTTAATTGGCTCTTCTTCTTCTTATTTAGTTTCTTTTGCCTCATCTTCTACATCATCTTCTTCCACATCATCTCTTTTTCCTTGTGTCAATAGGAGAGTAGAATTGTCTTGCCTCAATTTTTCTATCCTCTTCTTTCCTTTGTTAACTACTTGAGGAAACTTGATTTCAAGTTCTATTCTAACTTTGGCTTCATCATAAGTACCAAAATATGTGGCCTTTGGATCCACAAGTTCATTCAATAGTGCCTCAATTATATCCTTGGTGTCATCAATGTTAACCTCATAGCTTAGAGGCTTAACCCACACCACTCTAGGTTTGACTACTTGAATGTACACTTTTTTATAGTCTACATGGAACAAACATCATCCTTGTAATCTTCTAAAATTTTCTTAGGAGTTCTAAATATGTCATTCATCTTTTCCTTGAAGGAATCAAAATAGTTATCCATGATATTGACAAAGTTCTCACCCATGTCTGCTATATACTCATTAATCTGATATAGTATTGGTACATCTTTTCTCCATATGACTGAACCTTTTGAAGGGAAAAAATTTTGCACGAAGAAGAATAAAAAAGTTAAAACTAAAATAAACTTACATAGGTTATTCTTTGAAGTTCTAATGCTTTCCATGTTTTTGTTGAATTGATTCAACATTAGCTTGGCAAGGTCGAAGGACATGTTCTTTAGCACCTTGACAGCCAAATAAATTGCCTCACATGACATGCTATTGAGATGATTGGAACTATAGATCTTATGTGTTATTACATGAATTCTAAATTTCAACTTCATTTCAGTCACACTACTAATCTTCATACCTCTTCCATCCCACTTGGCAAGAGTTTTTCTTTCTAATTCTAATCGACTTAGGGTTTCGATAGTCTTTTCCTTGTTCAACATTGGGAGCCCTATGATTCAATGAATCATTTTATTCATTATTTAAATAGGCTACTCCAACCATAGTTTTCCATTGTGTACATAGATAAGGATAAACCTTATCCATTTTATCTAAAATTCTTGGGGCATATGCAGAATGTGTGTTAAACCCTTGGTCTCCAATTTTTGATGCTCAAGTTTCAATGCAACATTCACACATAACTTTCTAGAGCCTCATCCATCTCTAGGGTTCCAATGTCTTGTATCAAATAGTGAAAATGTGAATGAATATCATTAACAAGTAGTACCTTTGGTGGAATCTCTGACTAAGCTCCAGTTGGATCAAGTGCTTCTGTAATTGCTAGACTCAACTTGAAGTCTGGTGCCTTCCAATCGACTCCTCGAACCAACATCTTAGATCCTTTCTTACATTTGTTGCTAGAGGATGTCATGCTTGGTGGGGTTTCTAAAACACAAAAATCTTCAACAACAAAATGCACAAATCACTTAGAAGTATAGAAATCACTCTCAAAAAATAGCTCTTTGAAAATTCATGGTGATAAATGAATTTGATTTCTTTCCTTTTAACATTTTTCACTTTCCAATTGCAATAAATGCTTGGTATGATCAATTGTTTAGTGACAAACTATCTTCCACTCAATTTGACCTTAGTGCTCAATAGAGTCATTCATAACTCAGTGTCCACACAATGTTTAAGTATATCCCAACCTCACTTGACAGAGTCTTGCAACCCAACCTAGCTCGATAAGGTCTAGATTTTCCTTACACACTTAGTGATCCCTTTGCATCTTGAATGCTAATATGGATCATTCCTTATAGTTGACTAGAATTGATGTAACATTTCTACTTCAGAGTATTAGTTCTAGTTATTTATGTGGGAGATCAAGTAGAAATGCTTGAGTGACCCAATTATTGAGTGACATGTGCTTCATGGCTCAGACTTGCATTCTCAGAAGATTTCAGAATCCATTGCTGCCTCATCTACTTTATGATGTTGTCAACCTTGGCCTTCTTTTCATCTTCAATCCTTCCAGTGTTCATACAGTTCTCTGCAAGGTGTCCAAGTTTTGTACAAATGAAATATCTTCTAGTGGTGTCTCTTGTCCTCATGTGATGTTTCGCATAGTTTACTCTAATGTGTCCAAATTCTCCACAGTAGTGGCATCTACACCATGTATTGGAGTCCCAACCAAATATAGCTTTCACAATTTGTTCTATTAGGTTCAATATCTTGGTTTTGTATTCAGAAGATTTGTGACCATGCTTCTTGCATTTGCCTTCAAATTTGGGTTTCTTTTTACATTCATTAGCTCTATGACCATGCTTATTGAAACTGTAACATTTTCCATTGAATTTAGCTTTACCATTAATCCAAAATTTGTTTGATGTATGACCTAACTTACTAAAATGATTGTAAGTATGCCTTTGATTCTTTTGAGCTCCTTGCTTGGGTGATTCACCTTCTTCTTTGTATCCTATTCTTGCTTTGCCTTTCTATCTGTATTGACTTTTCTCATTCAACTGATTCATGTCTGCTTGAGATTTCATCATCCTCTCATTGGTTTGTTTTTCTATGTTAAGATCATTTTGCAATCTTTCATTCTCTAATCTTAGATTCATGGTTTCTTCATTTGTATTAGTAAGTTAATAAATGAAGTCTTCTTGTTGAAGGGATAGATGTTGAATTTCATTGTTCTTTCCTTCTATCTCTTCTTTGGCCTTGTCTTTTTCTTCCATGACTTCACACAATCTTACTGACTCCATTTCTTGTTCCCTTTTTAGATTTCTAACTTCTTCTTGAAGATTACAATTCTTTTCTAATAGTTCTCTAATTACCTCATTAGCTTCATTTGAATTTGTTTATGAATAGATATCTTTAATTCTTTCTTCAGTGTAAATTTTGTCATTCATTTGTATTGCAAGATATTTTCTTATTTTCAAGGATTGAGAGAGTTACTCCTTTTCTTTCTTAAGTTGTTCAATAGCTAATTCCACTTCAACTTTTCATTGTCAATAGCCTTATCTAGTCCAAATACCTCCATTGCCTCTGATCTTTTCTCAAGTTGTTAAACTTCTTCTTTGAGAACTACAAAGCTATGATACCAATTGTTGGAATCATAGGATAGAATAGGTTACTGAGAGGGGAGGGGTAAATCAAGAACCAAAATAACTTAATCTTAATTCATCAATTAATACTTCATATATATTCTAATCTAATTGCATGCATTAAAAAATGAGAGCTTTAAAACATTCATAACACTTTAACACAAGATATGGTGACCCAAAAACCTTCCAAATAAAACGTAAAACTAGGGTGGGGATGATACCCACAAGCTTTAGTACTATAGTATAATGTTGGCCTATTAAGGCTTATAATTGATCAATTTTGATGATCTACCTTGTTAGGAGCAGTAAGAACTGCTAGGTTTACCTTGTGAAATGATTTACAAAACATACAATGAAGTATGGACTCAGTAAAGAGATTTTTTTAAAAGAGTGTTAAGTCTACCTTGTGAAAGGATTTAATTGTTCCACCTATTATGATGAACCAATGGCTAATATATGATCTACAACAATGGTTTACTGGTTGAGATTCTCTTGGAGTGTAATGATCACCTTCCTGTGATAGATAAATATTTGTTGCTCCTTATACTTCTTGTAGCCTTCTTACTTCACACTTCTACTCTTCTTATATTTGCATCATATATCTTCTCTATTTTCTTACATTTGGATGTGATACAATACATTACATATATACCAATCCAAATTACAATTCATCAAAGTTGGCTATAATACAAGTTTCACCAAAATACACAAAGTCAACCCAATTGTTGGTACTCGGGTCCTAAAGACAAACCTAGTGAGGTTTTGATTCTTGAAAATCATTTCCAACACTTAGCATTGTCATGCTCTCAATATACATAGAAGCTCAGTTCATACTAATCACTTCCAAGTAGTCTAAACTTGGTCAACAATGGTGACTTGGTGAACATTGTGAAACTCGACATATAAACTAAATCACTAGGTTGACACTACACGACTCGGTCAACAATAAAACTATGAGCTTGGTATAAACTGAATCACTTGGTTGACACATCCTGGCTTGCCCAACACTAGATTCAAATCGCTGATACTGTAAACTTGATAAACAGTGTGAAGCTTGGTTTGCACTGATATTCATCAACTTAGTAGATACTGCTCGGTGCAAATTGAATACTAATTCTAGAACTCAATAGCAATTGTAGAACTCAACTAACACTGAATTACTTAGTTAATAGAGTAAACTACAAGATAAGCTAGGTAACTGCTAACCATTTGACTAAGTGTGAGTCACTAAAAAGCAACCTTGACCATAATGTCAACAGTTAAAACAACAACAGAACCAATAGGATATGTGAATCCATC
Source organism: Cupressus sempervirens (assembly GCA_028749045.1). Taxonomy (NCBI): domain Eukaryota; kingdom Viridiplantae; phylum Streptophyta; class Pinopsida; order Cupressales; family Cupressaceae; genus Cupressus; species Cupressus sempervirens. The sequence continues at coordinate 554,897,201 of CM053789.1, read as the reverse complement.
ATCATCTATAATTGATTATGCAAGATTTTATTTACCTCTTACACAATGAGCTAACCAATAATCTAAATTCTCATCATTCCCTTGTGGTGCAACCCATGTCTTGGCCAAAGAAGATTTGACAGATGGTTATGGTCAACTAAACTTTCCATATCATCATTTCTAATAGAGGGTATGATAGATAAAGGAGTAAGATAATGTGGAGCAAATGTTTCCAACCACTCACTTGACTCATAGTGATCCCAATCATACTGAAAATAACTAGGACAAAAGTAAGCTTGTTGTAGTGTCCAAATGGTCCATGTACTAGAATCAGAGCTTCAAAATCAATGTATTTTTGATGAATTTCCAATAGTAGCACAATCTGGTCTGTCACCTATGGATGCCTCCTCAACCAACCAAAAGAACCTGCATACTACTAAATCAATAGTGTCCCCTATGATAATGTTGAACTACACCAATCAACAACGCTATGAGAATCAAGAAGCTCTGCTCTTGAAATCTTCAATTGCTCCTTAACTGGAGCTCTCTTCACACATGCCCCTACTCCATAATGTTCCCCTTTCTCATGGACGAAATCAATTTTTTTTTTATAATATGAGGTACCCCTCTCTATGTGCACCCTACACAACCAATAAAACATGTGAGCATTCTTGAATTGACCTGTGCAATTATTTGACCAAATGATATGTCTATCGATAACATTGTCATGCTCCTGTAAGAAATCAAAATAATTCTCAAAACAATGTTGCACAAACTCATGAGTGATATCTATCACCACTCATGTAAAATTGGTACTCGCTAATAATCCTATGATTATCTTCCACACTATTAGGGGCATGTCTATATGTTATGTGGACAAAAATAGCAATCTGAATGGAGTTGTAATAATAAGATTGTGTCTCATTTTGGGGTTGTAATGCGTAGTTCTCTACAAAGTCAACAACTATTATAATAGTGTCAATGGAAAAAATCTCCTTACACATTCTAAATTGTTAATCCAACCACTAATTGCTGTGACTATGCCTTGCATACTTGTAGAAAGGATTTGTCTTGAAATTTGAAATAAAACTAGCCACATTGATTTCTTTTGCAATCAATATATATATATATATATATATATATATATATATATATATATATATATATATATATATATATCTTAAGGGTCAAAGGGGGTCATAGGTCCCTTCAATCCATTTCATCATGATATGTCTCCCTGGGGGTCCTAGGAGCCCCAAGGACATATGATAATCATTCATATCGGTTGAAGGGGTTTGTAAGCTAACCTACGACCCCCTTCAACCCATTTCATTATGACATGTGTCTCTAGGGGTCATAGGAACCCTAGAGACATATGGTAATTGATCATACGAGTCAACAGGGGTTATAGGCTAACCTATGACCCTCATCAACCCATTTCATTATTACATGTGTCCTTATGGGTCCTAGGACCTTTAGGGACACATCATAATCTATCATATGGGTCGAAGGGGGTCGTAGCCAAACCTATGACCCTCTTCAAACCATTTAGTTGCTACATGTGTGCTTAGGGGTCCTAAGACCCCTAAGGACATATCATAATTGATCATATGGGTTGAATGTGGTCAAAGGCTAACCCATGACCCACTTTGACCCATTTCATCATGATATGTGTTTGGTTTATATCGTAATCCATCTTAAGGGTCAAAGGGGATTATAGGCTAACCTACGACCCACTTTGACCCATTTCATCATGAAATGTGTTCCTAGAGGTCCTAGAACCCCTAGGGACATATCCTAACACATCATATGGGTTAAAGGGGGTCGTAGGCTAACCTACAACCCCCTTCGACCCATTTCATCACAACATGTGATCATATGGGTCAAAGGGGGTTGTAGGCTAACCTATGACCCCTTTCAACCCATTTCATCATTACATGCATCCCTAAGGGTCCTAGAACCCCTAGGGACATATGGTAGTCAATCATATGGGTCGAAGGGGGTCATAAACTAACCTACAAACCCCTTAACCCAATTTCTTCATGATATGTATCCTAGGACCCCTAGGGACATCACAATCAATCTCAAGAGTTTAAGGGGGTCGTAGGCTAAACTACAAACTTGTTCAATCCATTTCATAAAGACATGTGTCCCTAGGGGTCCTAGGATACCTAGGGACATATGGTAATCAATCACATGGGTAGCCTACAACCCCCTTCAATCCATTCTATCGTGATATGTATCCCTAGGGGTCCTAGGACTATATGGTAATCGATCATATGGGTTGAAGGGGGTTGTAGGATGAACTACAACACCCTTTGACCCATTTAATCATGACATGTGTCCCTAGGGGTCCTAGGAGCCCTAAGGACATATCATAATCTATCTTAAGGATCAAAGGGGGTCGTAGGATAACCTACAACCCCCTTCAACCCATTTCATCAAAACATATGTCCCTAGGGGTTCTAGGAACCCTAGGGACATATGGTAAATGATCATATGGGTTAAATGGGGTCATAGGATAATCTATGACCCTCTTTGACCCATTTCATGTCACTAGAGGAACTAGGACCCCTAGGGACATATCATAATCCATCTTAAGGATTGAAGGGGGTTTTAGGCTAACCTATGACCTACTTCAACCCATTTGATCATGACATGTGTCCATGGGGGTCCTAGGAACCCTAGGGACATGTTATAATCATCTAAAGGGTTGAAGGGGGTCATAGGCTAACGTATGACCCCCTTGAACCCATTTCATCATAACATGTCATATGGGTCAAAGGGGGTTATAGGCTAACTTACGACCCCCTTTAACCCATTTAATTGTGATATGTGTCCCTAGGGGTTGTAGGACCCCTAGAGACATATTATAATCCATCTTAAGGGTCAAAGGGAGTTGTAGGCTAACTTATGACCCCCTTCTACCCATTACATCATGACATGTATCCCTAAGGGTCCTAAGACCCATAGAGACATAAGATGGATTACTATATGTCCCTAGTGGTCCTAGGACCCCTAAGATCACATATCATGATGAAATGGGTGGAAAGGGGTCGTAGGCTAATCTACAACCCCCTTGGATCCATTTTATTATGAAATGTGTCTCTAGGAGTCCTGTAATCAATCATAAGGGTCGATGAGGTTTGTAGTCTAACTACAAAATTCTTCAACCCATTTCATCACAACATGTGTCTCTAGGGGTCCTAAGACTCCTAGGGACATATGGTAATTGATTATATGATTCGAAGTGGGTCATCGGCTAACCTACAACCCCATTCAACACATTTCATAATGACATGTGTCCTAGGGGTCTTAAGGACATATGGTAATCGATCATAAGGATCACCCTTCAACCCATTTAATCATGACATGTGTCCCTAGGGATCCTAGGACCCCTAGGGACATATCATAATCTATCTCAAGGGTTGAAGGCCTTCAACCCATTTCATGATGATATGTGTTCCTAAGGGTCTGAGGACCCCTAATGACCTATGGTAATTGATCATATAGTTTGAATGGGGTTGTACACTAACCTACGACCCTCTTCTACCCATTTCATCGTGACATGTGTCCTTAGAGGTCCTAAGACTTCTAATGATATATCATCATCCATCTTTAAGGGTTGAAGGAGGTTGTAGGCTAATGTACTACCCCCTTCAACCCATTTCATCATGACATGTGTCCCTAGGGGTCTTAGGACTCGTAAGGGCATATCGTAATTGATCATATGGGTTGAACATGGTTAAAGGCTAACCTAAAACCTCCTTCAACCCATTTCATCATGACATGTGTCTGGATTATATTGTAATCCATCTTAGTGGTTGAAGGGGATCGTAGGCTAACTTATGACCCACTTTGACCCATTTCATCATGACATGGACCCGTAGGGATATATCGTAATCAATCATATGAGTTGAATGGGGTTGTAGGCTAACCTATTACCCCTTTCCACCCATTTCATTGTGACATGTGACCCTAGGTGTCCTAGCACCACTAGGGACATATCATAATCCATATTAAGGGTCGAAGGGGTTCCTAGGCTAATCTAAACCCCCTTAGATCCATTTCATTATGGCATGTACCTCTAGGAGTCTTGTAATTGATCATAAGGGTCGATGGGGATCATAGTATAACCTACAACCTCCTTCAACCCATTTCATCATGACATGTGTCTTGAGGGATCCTAGGACTCCTAGGGACTTATGGTAATTGATCATATGGTTCAAAGGCAGTTGTAGTCTAATCTATGACCGCATTCAACCCATTTCATTGTGACACATGTGTCCCTAGGATCTCTAGGGACATATGGTAATCAATCATATGGATCAAAAGGGGTCATAGGCTAACCTACAACCCCCTTAACCCATTTAAGCACAACATGTGTCCCTAGGGAACCCCTACGGACATATCATAATCCATCTTAAGTATCAAAGGGAGTCGTAGGCTAACCTACACCCTCTTTGACCCATTTCATGATGACATGTGTTCCTAAGAGTTTGAGGACCCCTAGGGACATATGGAAATTGATCATATGGTTTGAATGGGGTCGTAGGCTAACCTACAATCCTCTTCAACCCATTTCATTGTGATATGTGTCCCCAAGGGTCCTAAGACTGCTAGGAACATATCATAATCCATCTTAAGGGTTGAAGGGGGTTGTAAGCTAATGTACTACCTACTTCGACCTATTTCATCATGACATGTGTCCCTAGGGGTCCTAGGACCCCTAGAGACATATTGTGATCCATCTTAAGGGTTAACTGAGGTTTTATGCTAACCTACGACATCCTTCAAGCTATTTCATCATGACATGTGTCCGTAGGGGTCCTACAACCCCTACAAACATATCATAATTGATCATAAGGGTCGAAGGGGGTTGTAAGCTAACCTACAACCCCCTTCAACCTATTTCATTATGACATGTGTTCCTAGGGGTCTAAGTATCCCTAGGGACATATGGTAATCGATCATATGGGTTGAAGGGGGTGATAGGGTAACCTAAAACCCCCTTTGATCTATTTGATAATGACATGTGTCCCTAGGGGTCCTAGGACCCCTAGGGACATATGGTAATTAATCATATAGGTCGAAGGGGGTTGTAGGCTAACCTACGATCCCCTTCAACCCATTTCATCATGACACATGTCCTTAGGGGTCTTAGGACCCCTAGGGACATATGCTAGGGGTCCTAAGACACCTAGGGACATATGGTAATCACTCATATGGGTTGAAGGGGGTCATGGGCTAACCTATGACCCCCTTTGACCCATTTCATCGCAACATTTGTTCCCTAGGGACATATCGTAATTGATCATATTGTAATTTAATAAACTATATAATACTATGTTAAAATTTATATTATAGGAGTATATTTAATATTATATATAATAATAATATATAGATAATATAGATTATTATATAATAATATATAGTACCATGATCCTAATATACTATCTAATCATATTTAATATCATATATAATAATATATAACAATAAAATTTATTATATAATATATAATAATAGAATAATAAATAGTAATATTCAAATATCATTATATCTTTAATTTTAAACATATTTAAATATGTTTGTAAGCCTTTTGGTTTAAAATGTACAATTGGTTCCCACTATCTTAAATTTAAAATTTGGTGTTTTGCTGCCACATTCTGAGTACCCAATCAGGCTTGGTATTTACCAAACCTCTTTGGTCAACTCAAAAAATATGTTTGAGACATGTTTCCCTAACGTTAAAACTTCGAATGGCTAACCAACAATTTTTTTTCATCTAAGTTTAATAAAACAAAAAGGGTTTTTGAGAACACTCTTATGATTCCATTGATATAATTGTCATTAAATTATGAGTTCACTAATTAATTATTATATAATTTGTAGTTAAGATATCTATAAACTGTTGATTGTCATATTGATTGAAAAATAGCTATGACTTTCAAATGGTATAACATTTTTGAAATCCAAAACTTGCTTCACATTTTATGCTTCACCTACTATAAGAATTTGTTTTTGTTGTAAAATTTTCAATTAGTTAAGGTGGTTAGACACAGGATTTTTTTTATTCTAAAAAAATTATAGTATAAAATTTATATTTAATTATTTATTTGAAATAAAAATACTCAAAAATATGTGTCACATTTAGGCATGAGTGTACCTTTTATATCTATAATTATATTAAAAACTATTATCATTTGATTTTGACTAAGGTGGTTAGACATACACCTACTTTTTATTGTCTCGCTAAAAAAATTTTAGTACTGCATGAAAATCCAAAATTTTAACCAATGAAGTAATTTTTTCTCTAGATAAGGTCTAGCAATTTAGAAACTACATTCAATTTCCTACAAATTGTTTTCTTAGAACTTTTTAAGATAAAGTCCATAACTACTTTATAATTACGTGTCAAGTTAACATGACCCTAATTTTTTGGTTTTCCACTGCCACTTAAGGCCATAGTTTGGTTGGCCATGATCATGCACATACTCTAATGTGATTCCTCACCTCCTCATAGATATTTTTGAAATGTAAAGAAAATTATTCTACTTTAGCACTTCTTATTTCTCTTTTTCTAGTTACCTCAATTTAGAATAATATCTGGACTTCTCCCATATACAATTTGGAATGGTGATTTACTAGTACTCTTGTTAACATAATTATTGTATGAAAAATATTTATGTGGTAAAATCAGATCCTATCCCTTTGGTTTATCCCCAACCAAGCATCTCAACAAATTTTCCAAACTCCTATTCACCACCTCTACTTGTCCATCAGTTTGTGGATGATGTGATGAACTAAACTTTAAGTCTCTCTTCAATTTCTTCTATAATGTACACCAAAAATACCCAAAAAACTATTGGAAATATAAGAGGAGTAATTGAGAGGGGAGGGGTGAATCAATTACCACAAAAATAAATCTCAAATCCCTTAGATGTCAACACAAAATATAAACTTCATTGAAAAAATTGATGCTTGGCAAACACACAGGCACTCGGTTTACACTAGAAAATGTCGTAACTTGGCAAACACTAAAATAGCAAGAGTAACTCAACAAATGCAAATATTAAGATATTATCAGTGGTTAACCTTATTTAACTTAGTTGCATACATATAAAAGAAATAGCATGAAAACAAGTGACACCAAGATTGAATGTGGAAACCCAATTTGGGAAAAACCACCAATTGCAACTAGTAACTAATTCTCACTCTTTTGAAGTGAGCCTTGTTAGGAGCCAACCTTGTTAAAGGTTACAAAACACACTTTTAGGTGTGATCCTGTTAAAGGATTTAATCACCCTATTAGAATTGGCCTTGTTTGAGGTCTTTAGACACTTCAATCTAGAAATTTTGCCTTGTTAGAGGATTTACAAATAGCTATTAAGCCAACTCTGTTAAGAGATTTAGATCACTATTACAATAGTTAGAGAGTAATAATGAGATGACGTAATTTCTAATGCAACTAAATTGTTAATTATCAATCTCAATTCTGGCTTGTATACTTGATCCTTTATGATCAAATGTATCTTTGCAACTCAACAAGGATGTTCTGCTTATCCTTCTAATTTGCTACTCTAAGAATCTTCAAATCTTCTATTCACTCTTTTCACACATTCAATTCTCAACTTGATCTTACATTTATATCTTACATATTGTCAAGTTGGCTTGAATACAACTTAGAATACTTAATATTCATCTCTTAGTTGGCTATAACCAACAAAAAAAACTATTGAGCTCAATATGCCAAAACAGGAAAATCCTTTATTAGCCAACCCTTCTCAATAGAAACTAACTTAGAAATGATTTTCCTGTGGTAACCAAGTGAACTTAGTTAACACTGCATTTTCACAAATTTCCTTTGGTAATCGAGTGAGATTAGTTAAGATGGGTTATATCCAACATTTCCTTCATTAACTAAGTGAGCTTGGTTAACACTTAACCTTCTATGAACTTCTCTTTGTTGCTCGAGTGAACTCGGTAGAAATTGTCTTTTGAACTTGGCAAACTCTAGAATACTCGATAGACATATGAAACTAACTTCATCGCTTGAGTGAGATTGGCATATGCTAATGGCAATTATATGACATTTTGTGTAACATCGAAGACAATACAAAATTAATCAATTTTTTTTAACACAAACATGGTATTACAATTAGAAACTATACTCTTTGGTAGACCATGTAGTCTCATCACTTCTCTGAAAAAAAATTCACATGTTCACAACATCTCTATTCTTCTTTTAGGGAATGAAATGTAGTATCTTTGAAAAGCTATCAACCACTAGAAAAATAAAATCATGCCCTTAAGTCCTTGGTAATCCAAGAACGAAGTCCAATTTGACATCCTCCTATGATTTCTCTGGTATAGGTAATGGTTAATACAACCTTGCATTTCCCTTCACTCCTTTTATCATTTGGCATACTCTACAACTCTTCACAAACTTCATCACATCTTACTACAATTGTGGTGATTAATAATTCTCAAAACCAAAGCAAATGATCATATCTCTTCCAAAATGCCCAGTCAATTCTCCACTATGCTTACCCTTGATGAGATTCTCTCTCATAGAACTTGTGGGAATGCATAAATGATTTCCTTTGAATATCATAAAAATTTTGGATTATGAAATCAACCTGCTTTGTCTTGTCAAGTGTAATAGGTTCTTTACAAACCTTCCAAGCTTCTCCAAAATCAAGATCCTTTGGATACAAATTCTTGAGCTCCTTCAACCCAACCACCTCAATCTGCATCTCTATCAACAAAAGTTGTCTCTTACTAAGAGCACCTGCAACTCTATTAGACTTCCCACTTCTATGTTTCAAAAAAATGTATAACTCTACAAAATATCAACCCACTTTAAATGCCTTTGGTTCAATTTTCCTTGACTATTAAAATATTGCAAAGCTTGATGATCAGTATATAAAACAAACTTATGTAATTAACTATTTTTGGGGCATCTTCAAATTTGACATTTCATTTATATGATTTGATGATATTTCCATGATACCCTCTCAAAATTGATATTCGATATATATACATCATATTTCATAGAGACATGCCCTTTCAATAAAGTCAATTTTATTATATTAATTATATATTTATATATCAATAATTTTTTTTATATTAATTAATATTATAAGATATATTATATTAACAATTATATTAATTATTATATCATATATTATTTTAATAATATATCAACTATATATATTATATTATAATACTTCATTAATATAGTATTGCTATATTAAAATATATCTCTATTATTTATTATTTCATTCATATTTTTATATTACTATTATAATACAACATATATAATATGGTTATTACTTGTAATGTAATATTAATAATTTAATATTACTTTATAAAATATTTATTTATTATTTAAACTAATGGTCAAAATGGGGACATCATAGTCCTCCCCTCTCAAATTTGCTTGTCCTCAAGCAACATTATTCATACGCAAGCTTTGTCATAGACATAAAACATATTTGCATTCAAAAGACCAAAAAGATTTATGAATGAAAACACAAAGCATACACGATGTAGACAGATCATGAACACACGAAGTAGACACGATGCAAATAGATGAAGACATGGAGCAAACACGATGCAAACACATGAGACACACAATATGCATTTCCTTAATTGTGAACCTGCAACCAAAAAAATCATTAATACACATTATATATAAATCAATCTCCCTACAAGGTGTTTATTACTGACTTGTCAATCAAAATTATTTGTCCATTATAACATTAACTCGTTAATTCTTGTGTATGGGAGGAGAAACTATAATAGGGTGACATGTTACCCAACCAGTGGGCCTCACCGTTCACCCTCATTATCGTTACCTCTCTCCAATCATCATTTCCAAGAAGGTGCCTTTGTATGATGTACCCTAGGATATCCCATTACCATAGGCCTTACCCGGTACTCGTAGGCTTTATCCGGTACCTCAAGTGATGTCACCCAGTCCATTCCACCGTAGGCCTTATCTCCACTTGGAGAATCATGATCTTATTAGGTTCAGGATTTTATTTGATTACTATTCTAATGCCTCTTTTGATAGATTAATCTATTCAATTATTCTCAGATAAATTAATATTGACCCAGTTATCAATGTTAATGTATATTCTTGCAATGAAAAGATTGATATTAATCCAATTATCAATCTTAGTGTATATTTTTTAAATTCAATTACCAACTTAATGTATATTTGATAATGCCAAAATTATAAAAGATCATTATTGAATTAAAATAACATTCTTTAAACTAATAAATAATATTTCAATATTAAACATCTTCCCTAAATTTCCTCACACATATATATTTACATATATAGAGAGAACTATATAAATAACTAATTTAAATAACAAGGATAACTACCTTAGTTAATAAAACTTATTAGCTTAATACCACGTACCTTTTATGATGTAGCCATTATAATTTTGGCTTTATTACTTTATCCCTTTGTCATGATTTTAGGATTCTTATTCATAAACTCCTGACTCCAAAGAATTAAAATATCTCATTTTATGGAAATCCCTAGTTCTCCTTGCCATGGGGATACTCGTGCCTATATCTTTTTGACACAAAGATGCATATCATGCCAATTCTATGTCAACTTTATGCTAAACACCCCTGTCATATCATGTATAATTTATGGTGCATGGTTTCTGCAAATCTATATGTAGCTGGTTGTCTCTAACTAGATTCCTCCCATCAAGATGATTGACATGGTTTAAGAGGTTTCATTTAAAATAATTACAATGCTTTACTCCGGCGGTCAAAAGAGATCGTGTATGTAATCATCTCGACTCCTGATCAATTTCTCATTCCTGCTTTTGGTGCTCACTATAATTGTTATTGTTGTCCTACCATTCGTCTTTCGTATTTGTTAGCTTTCTTCTTATCAATTTTGATTACCTACTATTGTTACATCCAAAACAATTTTTGAAAAAATCTATATCTACATCACAATTTTGCTTGTGCCATCAATTGATTGATAATATGCCTCATATATTATGGACCCACGAATCAATATACTAGTCTGGACCCCGACAAATATCTTTTTGCATGTTGTGGTGTTGATCCTTCACTCCACGCAGGCTTTAATGGTATTCAATGGTGTATCAACGTCCAACATTACTTACAACACTGTGTGAAACATGATGCTGATCCTTAGTTATGTCTTGCTACTAATCTTGGACTCCTTCCCTATTCCCGTTCCACATCCTTAACCTCAAAAGTGTTTTGGCGATGTGCTTTGGTCTTGATGCCGAACCTGATGGAGATTAGTGTCTACTTATTTCCACGCCTTAATGTATAAGACTCGTGATGATTTTTTAGTGAGAAACATTTGAATCTTATTTCGAGAGTTTAACCCACGGACAGTGAACAATTAATAGACTACAACCTCCGTAGAGCATCGAAGGCTGACAAGTGCACAAAAAAGAGTACTCTCGTTCGAAAGCTACAAAGTACACATCAATCCAGAGCCAAATCAAGCAATATTTAACTCAAATGAAAGATCTCGACCCGCAAAATATTAATGTGCGTGCTGCTAGTAGCAATAACTGATTATTCCATGCTTAAAGACTTGCAATTCCTCGAAAATGATAAAAGTTTATTTTACTGAATCTGAGGCTTTGGATGCACATAGATCTGCCTCTTTGCTTGTTTAGGTGCAGATGAGATTATGATTACTGCGATGATGATATTTATGTTTGACCAACATCTCTTTATTACTGAGTTTCCCTCTAGTGCACCTGACTGCAAGCCTTCTTTATATATTTGAGATAGTAAAATCCCATCATAGATTTTTCCTCATTGGACATATTATTTGCATTATCATTTACATGATGGCAGAATCATTTTCTCTGATACCACTTGTAATGTCTTGTTTTTGGGGCATCTTCAGATTCAACATTTCATTTATATGATTTGATAATATTTTCCATGATACCCTCTGAAAATTGATATTCGATATATATACATCATATTTCATAAAGACATGCCATTTCAATAAAGTCAATTTTATTATATTAATAATAATAATTATAATAATTATATATTTATATTTATATATAAAGTTTGTTTATATTAATTAATATTATAAGATATATTATATTAACAATTATATTATTTATTATATCATATATTATTTTAATAATATATCAACTATATTTATTATATTATAATACTTCATTAATATAGTATTGCTATATTAAAATATATCTCTATTATTTATTATTTCATTCATACTTTTATATTACTCTTATAATACAACATATATAATGTGGTTGTTACTTGTAATGTATTATTAATATTTTAATATTACTTTATAATATTACTTTATAAAATATTTATTTATTATTTAAATTAATGGCCAAAATGGGGACATCACAAAGAAGATAGTGTCTCCACTTCTTCAATGCCTAATTTATAGCATAAAATCCCTGATCATAAACATAATATTTTTTTGACATCATTCAACCTTCTTGGCTCTAAATAGCTCCTACTATAGTACCACTAGCATCATAGTATACTTGAAACACCTTGTTAAAATCTAGAAATGCTAAAATAGGCTTCTCTATAACTTTCTATTTCAACATATTAAAACTCTTATCTGCTCCTATAGTCCATTTAAATTATTTTCTATCCCCTCTTGTTGTTTCACTCAAGGGTCCACAAATACTGCTAAAACCTCTTACAAACTTTCTGTAAAAACTAGTCAGTCCATGAAAAGCTCTTATATTTGTAGCACTCTTTAGAGTAGGTCATTCAAGGATAGCCTTCACTTTCTATAGGTTCATTTTTAGACCTTCTGCTGATACGACAAATCCCAAGTACACCAAATCCTTCACAAAATTACACCTCTTTGGATTTATTAGCATCTTTTCTTCCCTTAACTTATAAAAAACCTTACAAATATGCATCAAATTCTTGTCCAATATCTTGCTAAAGATCAAAATATCATCTAGGTAAACAATTAAAAACTTACCCAAAAACTCCTTCAGTACCTCATTCATGAGCCTAATGAAAGTGCTTGGTGCATTGGTTAGCCCAAAAGACATGACTAACCACTCATACAATCATTCCCTTATCTTGAAGGTAGTCTTCCACTCATCTCCTTCTCTGATGTGAATCTGATGGTACCCACTCTTTAGATCTTTTTTTGTGATATATATAGCTCCACTCAAACAATCCATAATATCATCCATCCTTGGCAATAGAAATATGTACTTGATTGTGATCTTATTGGTAGCTTGTGAATTTGTGCACATCCTCCATTCTCCATGCTTCTTTGGTGCTAATACTATTGGTACAACACATGGGCTTGGACTCTCTTAAATCAACCCCTTCTACAAAAAATCATGAACTTGTCTATTCAACTCTTCACTTTTTGCTGGTGTCATTATGTACACTACCTTTTTTGGAAAACTAGCTCTTGGAGTCAAATCCATATGGTGACTAATCTTCCTCACTAGGAGTAATCCATCAGGTACATTATCTAACACAATATCAAGAAACTCTTCAAAAAAATTTGTAACCTTTGTAGGTACCTCCTCTACTTTTTCTTTACCAAACTATGGTAAGGAACGAAGATAAGTTGTTCAATATTTAATGCATATGACCGAGTAAAATTAGTTTCATCAATTATGCTAGGAAAATATTAAATATGCTATCAAGAGCCATGCCATCATACCATTAAGGAAAATGTTCAACAAAATCCCTCATTACATCCTTGATTGAAAAATATTTTTATTGATTCATCACATTGTGATCAACCATAAAGAAAGATTTTAATCTATCATACACACTACCAAATATATAGACTCGGTGATACATACTTGAAATTATACACAATAGTGATGAAACATATTTGTTGGAAATGTGAGGTAGGCAAGGTTACCGAGAGAGGCGGGAGGGGGGGGGGGGATGTGAATTAGGAACCAATAAAACTTGAACTTATTTCACTAATTAATCCTTCATAAAACATTCTGATCTAATTACATGCTTGAAAGAATGAAAGTAGTAAAATATTCATAATAATTTGACACAATATATGGTGACCTAGAAACTTTCCAAATAGAAAGTAAAATTAGGGTGGGATGATACCCACAAACTTTTGTGTTGTAGTATAAAGTTGGCCAGTTAAGGCTTACAATTGATCATTACTGATGATCTGCCCTGTTAGGAGCAATGAAGACTACTAGGTCCACCTTGCGAAAGGATTTACAAAACATACATGAAGTATGCACTTAGTAAAGAGATTTGTCAAAGATTGTTAAGTCTACTAAGTTAAAGGATTTAGCTGATACACCTCTTAGGATGAATCAGTTGCTGATCTTTGATTTGCAACTTTGATTTTTTGGTCGAGATTCCTTTGAAATGTAACGATCAACTTACTGTGATAGATAAATCTTTTTTGTCCCTTATACTTCTTGTAGCTTTTTCACTTCACACTTTTTCTCTCTATATTCGCATCATACTTTCTTCCATATCATATTTTCGATATGATAAAATACATTATATGTATGTATGTATGTATGTATGTATGTATATATATCAATCCAAATCATAACTAATAAAAGTCAGATACAACATAGGTTTCCAACAAGATCATAAAGTTGGCCCAATTGCTGGCACTCAAGTTTTGAAGATAAACTCAATGAGGTTTTGATACTTGATAACCATTATCAAAAATTAGCATTGGCATGCACTCAGTAGACATAGAAGCTTGATTCATACTAATCACTTTCAAGTAGTCTAAACTTGGTTAGCACATGTGACTTGGTGAACATTGTGAAACTCGACATATAAACTGAATCACTTGATTGACATTACATGGCTCAGTAAATACTAACACTGCAAGCTCAATATAAACTAAATCACTTGGTTGACACTCCTTGGTTTGGTCAACACTAGATTCACATCACTAACATTGTGAGCTTGGTAGACACTAGAGAGCATAGTTGATATTGTGCAACTCAGTTAATATTTTGAAGCTTGCTTAGCATTGTCATTGATCAACTTGGTAAATACTACTCAACATGAACTGCATAATGATTCTAGAACTTAGTAGAAATTGTAGAACTTGGTAGTACCTAGATTACTTAGTTAACACTATAAACTACAAGATAAGCTTTGTAGCTGTTTAACCAATTGACTAAGTGTGAGTCACCAATAAACAAATTTTGACCATAATTTCAACAATCTCCCCCTTTGGCATTAGTGACAAAAACACTTATCAATCCAAAATTGAATTCTCAAAATTTTAAGTCCAAAATATTCTTTATCTCCATTTTGCATCTTCAACTCGGTAACATACTTTGTTTTAAAGATTTTTCAAAATTACTTTTGTAAAAGATGTTTTCAAATTATCTGTACATGTATTTGTATAATACTATGCTGCTCCCCCATACATATATTTGGTATCTCATATTATACTTCTTTGCAATGCTCTTCATATATACATACATTTATATACTTCTCCTTCTTTATATATATATCTCATATTATACTATACAAGTCTCCCCCTTTTTGACATAAATGCCAAAGGTGTATGCTACATGGTAATGCCAAAATGTAACAAGAAGTCAGAATGTACCTTCAAAATTAATTCCATTGTCTTGTCCCAATTTTCCTGTAACACCTTGCTTGCATGACATGCAATCTACACTTCTGCTAATAATTCCATCATGTGATCAGCTATGGAGAAGTTATTATCATGGATGAGAGTTTTGGCATGTGCAATATGTTTTTACAATGCATCCATGTTTGGAAAAATCATGCCTTGGATGTCTACAAGTGTGGCCCTTATCTTGGCTTCTTCCCTTAATAATTTTGCCTACAAATTTGTCAAAAATATGATCTTTGAGTAGTGAGAAGAACTATAGCTCGGGTCAAGTGACAATTGATGTGCCCTTGTCTTTAGGTCTTCATCTTTCTTAGATAATTTTTCTTTGATTGCCTGGGTGAAGATAGATGTATCACATAACTTGCTAAATAATGAAGTTACATTATTTGCAAAGTTTTGCAATGAAATGAGAATACTAGACAATTCTACTTAATTTATTGCAATTTTCTTTGCTACCTGCTCCAATAATTTTTTCTCAAATTTCCTCTCTACCCTTTGTAGAAAGTTTTCTTGTCCATTCAGATCTTCATTGAGCTTTTGGACAACTTTTGCTAACTGGTCCAAGACAGGTTATGTACTATCAACCTCAATACTCAATGCTTCTATAAGTATGTTCTTGACATCTTCAAGAACTTGGTTTTCTCTGCTCTTCTCTTCTCTAAGCTTATGTTGCTTAGCTCTCTTTTGTAATAGTTCACACATTATGTTCATTTGATTAGGATTCAAAGTAGAGATATCCCAATTTGAGATAACTATATCCTCATCTAGATCAATGTCTTCTTCTTTACCTTTATCCTTGCTTGAAACTTTAGTACTTAGTTGAGACTTGTGCTCAACTATCCTTGCTCTAATTGAATGTGGAATACAATAATATAAATCGAGGGGCTAACAACAAAAGTAGATATTGCACTAATAGTAGAAGTACCTTGTTACTACATTTCCAAATTTGATGATGATGGATTCACTAATTGCTCAGTAGATGAAGTGTTGATCACTTTAGTCAGTATGGTACTCAGCTGAATAGGTGTAGATATTGGTTAAGTGCATGGTGTTGCAATGGTTGCATTAATTGACTCAGAAGAAGCTTTCTCTACAATTGATGCCATTAAATATTTTCTCAAAGAATGAGGAAATGAGGCCATTATGGTTGTTGCAATCTTCTCTGGGTTGGTTTCCCCAATTCTTTGAATTTGAGGGAGATTCTCCTCTATAGCTTTTTGTTCTTCCTCCTCATTATCTAGATTTACATATTTAGTTTCCATATTATCATCATCATCATCATCATCATCTTCCTTGATATCTTCCTCATATTCCTTATCACTAACATGAACAACAAAGTCACCTAGTTGATGAAGGTTGTTAATGTTCTTCCATTTGGTAGTATCTCTCTTCACCACAAATTCTATTTCTTTTATCAACACAAAACATGTATTTAATTCAAGAGTGAGTTTTTCTTTATTCTTCTTCTCAGAATCTTTCACCTCTTTGTTACTAAGACTCAACATAAGTCTTGTTTTCTAGTTCTACTCAACTTAGGGTTTTGGTAGTCTTGGCTTTGTTCAACATTTGGAGCCTTGTTACTCTATGAATCATTTTCTTTACAATTTGAATAGGCTGATCCAACCATAATTTCTCATTATGTACACAGTTGAGAATAAACCTTATCCATTTTATTTGAAAGCCTCAGAGCATATGTAGAATGTATGTTAAACCATTGGTCACCAAATGTTGATGCTTGGGTTCCAACACACCATTCACACATAAAATCTTCAGAGTCTCATCCATCTCTAGGGTTCCAAGTTCTTGTATCAAACAACAAAAATGTGAACATATATCATGAATGAGTAATGCCTTGGGAGGAATTTATGATTGAGGTCTAGTTGGGTCAAATGCTTCTATAATTGCCAGACTCAATTTGAAGTCAAGTGCCTTCCAATTGATTCCTCAAACCAACATCTTAGATCCTTTCCTATTTTTGGTACTAGAAAATGCCATGCTCAGTAGGGTTTATCAAAACACAAAAATTTTCAACAAAAAAAACATAGATCGCTTGGAAGCACAGAAATTGCTCTTTGCAACTAGCTCTTTGAAAATTCATGGTGATAAATGAATTCAATTACCTTCTTTTTTAAAAAATTCACTTTTCAAAGGCCATAAATACTTGGTATGATCATTCATTTGATGAAAAATTGTCTTCCACTTAGTTCAAGCTTAATTCTTAGTAGTGTCATTCATAACTGAGTGTCCACCCAATGTTTCAGTCTTGACCGAGCTTGGTAAGGTCTTAAATTTTTGCAATCAATTGGTGATCTCTTTGCATCTTGAATGTTGATATGGATCTTTCCTTCTAGCTATTTGGAATTGATGTGAGATGTCTACATCAAAGTCTTAGTTCCAGTCATCTCATATAGAATTCAAGTTGAGATGCTTGTCTCACACAACTCTTGAGTGAAATCTCCTTCATGACTCAGACATGTATTCTCAGAAGATGTTGGAATCCATTGCTGTCTCATTTGCTTTCTAATATTGTGAACTTTGACTTTCTTTTCATCTTCAATCCTTCCAATGTTTAGACAGGTCTTGGCAAGATATCCAAGTTCAATACAAATAAAACATCTTCTAGTTGTGTCTCTTTTCCTCATGTGATGTTTCACACAATTTTCTCCAATGTCCAAATTCTCCACAATAGTGGCATCTACACCATGTGTTGTAGTCCCATCCAAATATAGCTTTCACAATCTACTCTATTGGATTCAATATCTTGGTTTTTCATTTAGAAGATTTGTGTCCTTGTTTCTTGCAATTGTGACATTTACCTTCAAACTTAGGTTTCTCCTTGGTTTCACTTGCTCTATGACCATGCTTATTGCAACTTTAACACTTTCCATTGAATTTTTCTTTACCATTGCTCCAAAATTTATTTGATGTATGACCTAACTTACCACAATAATTACAAGTAGGTCTTTGATTCTTTTGAGCTCCTTGCTTGGATGATTCACCTTTTCCTATGTATCCAATCATGCTTTGCCTTTCTATCTATGTTAACTTTGCTCATTCAACTGATTCATGTCTTCTTAAGATTTCAACATTCTTTCATTGGTTTGTTTCTTAGTGTTTAGATCATTGTACAATCTTTCACTCTTTGATTTTAGATTCATGATTTATTCATTTGCATTAGTGAGTTGATCAATAAAGTCTACCTACTGAAGGGATAGATGTTGAATTTCATTGTTCTTTCCTTCTATCTCTTCTTTGGATTTTTCTTTTTCTTCCATGACTTCACATAATCTTATTGACTAGATTTCTTGTTCTCTTTTCAATTTTCTAATTTCTTCTTGAAGATTGGAATTCTTTTCAAGTAGATCTTTAATTGCTTCGTCAGCTTCATCTGAGTTTCTTTCGGGACATATATCTTCAATTCTTTCTTTAGTGTAGAGATTGTCATTCATTTAGACTACAAGATCTTTTCTTCTTTTCAATAATTGAGAGAGTTTCTCCTTTTCTATCTTTAGTTAATCAATAGCCAATTCAAGATTGAACTTTTCATTTTCAATAGCCTTATGTAACTTGTATACCTCCATTGCTTCTATTCTTTGCTGAAGCTATTAAACTTCTTTTCTAAGAACCAAAAATTTTTGATACCAATTGTTGGAAATGTGATTTAGGAAAGGTTACTGAGAGGTGGGGGGGGTGAATCAGGAACCAATAAAACTTTAGCTTATTTCATCAATTAATCCTTCATAAAACATTCTGATCTAATTGCATGCATGAAAGAATGCAAGCAGTAAAACATTCATAACACTTTGAAAAAATATATGATGACCTAGAAACCTTCCAAATAGAAAGTAAAACTGGGGTGGGGATGATACCCATAAGCTTTAGTACTGCATTATAAAGTTGGCTAAATAATGCTTATAGTTGATCACTTCTGATGATCGGCCATATTAGGAGCAATGAGGACTACTAGGTCCACCTTGTAAAAGGATTTACAAAACATACAATGAAGTATGCACTCGATAAAGAGATTTGTCAAAGATTGTTAAGTCTACCTAGTTAAAGGATTTAGCTAATACACCTATTAGGATGAATAGTGGCTGATCTCTGATTTGCAACTTTGATTTGCTGGTTGATATTCCTTTGAAATATAACAATCACCTTGCTGTGATAGATAAATATTTGTTTTCCCTTATACTGCTTGTAGCCTTTTCACTTCATACTTCTTCTCTCTATATCTGCATCATACTTTCTTCTATATCATATTTTGAATGTGATACAATAAATTTTATATATATATATATATATATATATATATATATATATATATCAATCCAAATCATAACTCATCAAAGTTAGCTACAACATAGGTTTCCAACAAGATCACAAAGTTGGCCCAACTGTTGGCACTTGGGTTTTGAAGACAGACTTGGTGAGGTTCTGATACTCGACAACCATTGTCAACACTCAAAATCATCATGCACTTAGTAGACATACAAGCTTGGGTCATACTAATAACTTCCAAGTAGTATAAACGTGGTCAACATTTGTGACTTGGTGAACAATATGAAACTCGACATATAAAATAAATCACTTGATTGACCCTATATGGCTCGGTCAAAACTAACACTACCAGCTCGGTATAAATTGAATCACTTGGTTGACACTCCTTGGCTCAGTTAACACTAGATTCAAATCACTAACACTGTGAGCTTGGTAGACACTAGATAATATAGTTGATACTATGTAACTTGGTTAATACTGTCATTGATCAACTCGATAAATACTACTTGGCATGAACTGCAAACTAAGTCTAGAACTTATTAGCAACTAGAGAACTTGGATTACTCAGTTAAGACTTCAAACTGCAAGATAAGCTTGGTAGTTGTTTAACCAATTGACTAAGTGTGAGTCACTAATAAAAAAACTTTGACCATAATGTCAACAATATGATCATTGTTGACAAAAATAAAATAAATCAACCCAAAATTGTAATATCTAATCAAAGAATGATAATCAATTAACTAAAATTCATTTAGATATTCCTATCACTTACACTTGGTACTAATCTATACATATGAATATTGTCCATCTTGAATGTTGAAATACTAAATCCTAATCATAAAAAAATTGAAGATAATCACTGAAACAATTTGATAATTTGAAAAAATCTTATCATAATACATCAAATATCAAACAATCTACCAACAATACATCAAATTACAAATGTTGTTCTCCCCCTATTTGAATCAAGGACAAAATTAATGAAATATAAAAACTTTGAAAAATGAGATATTTCTATCAACAAGTAGAAACCTAGATAGCATACTCCTCCAAAATGAAGGCAATTAAAGTAGAAAAGATTGAGATAAAATGCCTAATTGAGTACAAAATTTCTCAAAGATGTCATGAGGTAAAGCCTTGGTAAAAATATCTACAACTTGAGCTTGAGTAGGAACATATGATAATTGAAATTCATATGAACTCACCTTTTGCTACAGAAAATGCAATTTTATGCCAATATTCTTGGTTCTATAATGCATCACATGATATTTACTTAATTGAATTGTAATAGTGTTTTCACACATTATTGAAATGGGTTTAGATACTTGCATACCCATGCTAACTAACTGATAAGCCATCCAAATTAATTGAGTACAAAACCTATTGTATTAATATATTCTAATTTGGCAGTAGATAAAGTAACACAATCTTTCTTTTTTCTTTGCTAATCAACCAATTTGTCATTGAGAAAGAAAGCATCGCCAATAGTTCTCTTTTTATCATCCATAGAGCCACCCTGGTTTGCATTTGTGAAACTAAGCAGATAAAAATCATGACTATGAGGATACAATAAACAATAATCAAGTGTGTCCTATACATATTTGAAAATTATTTTGACAACATTAAGATGTGACCATCTTGGTGCATCTTGAAATCATGAAACCAAACATACTGCTCACATTAAATTAGGTCTTGAAGTTGTAAGATAGACTAAACTTCCTATCATAGACTTATACTTAGATTAACTTACAATTGGAGAATCATCATATTTTGTCAACTTACAACTTTTTTCCATAGGTCTTCTCACAAGATTACAGTCTAACATGTTAAATTTTTTCAATATTTATTTTGTATATTTTTATTGAGGTAGAAACAAACTATGTTCCATTTGATATATTTGTAGCCTAAGATTTTCTTTAAAATCTCCTAAAAGAGACATTTGCAAATTCCATGATTATAAAGAATTTTTTTGACATATCATCATTAGTTTAACCAAAAATAATGTTATCAACATAAATTTCAACAACAAGAATATCATCCCCTTCAACCTTAGTGTAGAGAGTTCTAACAAAAATACCACGAGTGAAGCCTTTTGTACTTAAAAGTGTATCTTGTTGATCTCCATGTTGTGTTGAATATAAATGTCAAACACTTAGTATTTTCCTAAAGAAAGTTGGTTAATCATCACTGTGACTGAGCCACCCAATAAAGGCCAAAAGTTGTAAGACTTGTTCACATTTTAGTTTATGCCAAGAAATTCTTAAGATTGCTGAGCACTCTAGTATGGATCGAGTGATATTTTATGTTGAGTAAAGATAGAAGATGTTGAGAAAAGAATAGTCAGTTGATGTCATGTGAGATAGTTACTTTCAAACATATAGAAGCTGAGGGATAGTATGAATAGTAGCTATGATCAAGCATCACGATATTCAAGTGTCGAGTAAGCTAGTTTTGACATATGTGTTTGTGATGGCACAAACACTTATGTAAACCATTTTGGACAACTTATGTACATGATTTTATGATTGTGGAGATAAAAAAGGAGGTGTTTACACATTTTTTAGTGGATATTAGTCCCTAGGAAGATAAAGTAATCAATCAAAAAATTGGAAGGACTAAGCGACAAAAGGGAGAGATCTAGATCATTGATAATGATCTAGAACCTTCTTTAGTTGTTTATTTAAGGTTCAAACCCTAAATTATAAGTGTGTGTGAGAAGGATTAGTAGAGAGGGAAAAGAGAAGTGTATGATTGAAGGAAGGCTATGTTTGATGATCAAAAGTAGAGATCAGATAGAGAAACCAAGTAGTGAAGGGTAGAACAAAGTATATCAAATACGGGGATAAAATCAAATATAGAAAGAGAAGATCCATAACCTAGCATCAGAGTGCTAACCAAAGGATCAGGTAAGGCGAAATTATAGCAAGTGAATCTGGGTAAATATCTTAACATAATATTTTTTAAAGACCTATTTAAATCTCCTAACAAATTGCTTACTTAGTTGTAAGCTTTAAACCATTTAATCAAGGTAGACTAAATAAGTCTTGTAAGCTCTTAGCAAGGTAGATCCCTTCTAGGTTAGATCACCAAAAGTTATCAAACATTGTAGCCTTAATAGGCACACTTTATTTCTATAGTAATGAAGATTTGTGGGTGTCATCTCCACCCTAGTTTTACCTTCACCTTGGAGGTTTTCTAGGTAACCAAATCTTGTGTGTTATGTGTTTTCAGTTACTTTCATATTTATGGATATGATGCATACTTAGATCTATTTCAACATAATAGTTATGGTTATATGGTTTTTAATCTAGATATGAGATGATTTAAAGGTGAATGCATTTGATTTTCTATTTGTTTCAAGAAGTTAAAAGTTTTTTAAGAATCTAATTCACCCACTTCTTTCTCGGTATCTTACTTTCCCATTAAGATTTCCAACAAATGGTATCAAAGCTTTGTTCTCTTAGAAGAAGTGTAATAGCTTGAGAATTAAGATCTTAGAGATGGATGCTCATGAGTTGGGAAAGATCATTGAGAATTAGAAGCTTGACATCTAGATCATACTATAGTAGCTTGAAGAAACAAGAGAGGAGTTGAAGAAATACTTAAAGAGGAGAAAGGACTTGGATATCCAATAGAATGACACTCTATATGAAGAAGACACTGAAGGACTACTTGATGATGGAAATTCTAGTGAAAGTGATGTAGCAATAGCATACCTATTGGAGAGGAACAACACACTAATTGAAGAAGTAAGATCACTAAAGAGAGAACATCAAATCCAGTTAGTGAGATTGTGTGAAGTGGTTGAGAAGAAAAAGAAAGATGAAGAAGAAAAAGATCATATATCTACAAGACTTGATAACAAGAACAATGAAGTGCAAAGGCTTACTCAAAATTAGTTTGATATGGCAAATAGGCTACTCCTTACAAATCAGGAGTTTGGTAGAAAGGATGTGGAGATTGTTAATCTAAAATCTGATAATGTGCATATGAAGAATGAATTGAAACATGAAACATAACTCATTGAAAGGTTAAACAAACCTAAAGAAGCTATCAGATATTATGAAGAGCTAATGAGATCACAGGGAAAACCTAATGATACATCTGGTCTAGGCTATATTGAGCATATATCTTAGGAAGGAGAGTCATCAAAGAGTGGAAAATAGAGGAATGAAAAGCCAAAACACAAAAAACCTACTTGTCATCACTGTGGGAAACCAGTACATACAAAAAACATCTACAGAAGAAAGACCGGTAAGCAAAATCCTAAACCAAAATTCAATGGATATTATTTTGATTGCAAGAAGCAAGGACACCAAGCACATGAATACAAATAAAAGGCAAGAAATACACCTGTTATACCTAGATTTGAAGGTCATTATTACAATAGTCATAAATTTGGACATAGAGATCAAGAATATAGATCCAAGGAAAAATCTATCTGGACATCCAAGAAGAAAGGGCATGCACCAAAGGAAGGTAACTCATATAACTAGGATTACACCACATAGTATAACTATAATTACTATGCCAAATATGATCATATTGCAGAAAATTGTATCAAGACACATTTTAGAGGTAAATCTAAGAGTTGGATGAACGGAAGTTTAATTTGTTATAGTTGTCATAAGATTGGACATGTAAGAAAGAACTAGAGGACCTAAGAAATAACACCAAACAATGAACACGACAAAGGAAAAAGAAAATTTGATGTAGAAAAAACAAGGAATGAGATGAATCAAACCTAGAGAAAGAAAGAAGAATAAAGTAATAGTGGATCCAGTAAAGCTGAGGTCACCCAATCCAATGGATCAGGTGATCACAATATTTCTAACTAGACAAAGAAGGTATGTAAGAAATTTTACATTATAAGATACATCTTACACCAATTCCTGACATAGGATATGTTAAAAGTCCATGTCCACATGAATCAAGACACACTAGGACAAACTTTAGGCAAGAATTGAGACAAAGAGATCATATGCATGATAGATGTCAAGTATAAGTATTAGTGTCTATAGTGAGCCAGTATCATTATATGAATTGAGCTCTCATGCAGACTAAGTTGATATGCTAACCAAGTGATGGAAAGAAGGTATTGTGACAAAAGTTTTATGTGAAGGCAGAGACAATTGTAATGTACCTACCAAAGTACAAAGCATTTATTGAAGACCTCATTCAACTATTTGAAGGTCTATACAAAATTTTGAAGATCATTTTCATTTACCAGGCGATTTCAAACTTACAAAGTGATTTAAAGGTGATCAAAAGAGAAATTTGTGAAAAAGATTATGTGATTCTACAATGTGCCATTGGAAAATTGCAAAGTGAAGTAAGGCTCGTGAACCAAGTTTAGCTATTTTGTGAAGTTGTTGAATTTTTTTTGAAACCCTAGTTCAAAAATGGCATCATCTACATCTAGTACTAATAAGGAAATGTTGAAGGATAGTAATGCACAGATTGCAAGGAATGATCAATGCCCCCCACCAAAATTTAAGGCATACCTAGATGTCATAATGACTAGAGATGCATCAAGTGCTTTTCCATCGATTCCTCCTAGAGTCATTATGGTGCATGAATTCATTCATGCTACATGTGCAAGATAGGAGAGATTAGAGACTTTGAACTCATAAATGCTTATGAAAAACTATGTGAAAATGGATTATTGAAAGATGAAAATAAGGTTTTTGCTGAGAAAGGTCTTACTTGTGCCCTAGCCTTCCCAGAAAAAATCAAAGTTGAGTGAATCAAAATTATTTTAAGTAGGGTACATGGCATGCAATTGTGGCTAGAGAGTGGGCCAGTGAAAATTAACAAGGTAGTAATTCATCGAGTGATAGGGTATCCTATCCTAGATCGAGTAAAGACCTTTCATTACTCAACAAGAAATGTTATTGATGAACAAAAAAAAGGCCAAGTGGAATGATTGAGGAATGTCAATAGATGGTATTCAAAATCCTATTATTGAATTTGCAATATGTGTGATTACAAAAAAATTCTATCAGTCGAGCCGATTGAATAGTGTGCCATACATTGTAGTGGACTTGGGGCACAAGATTGTGAAGAAAGACCACTGTTATCACATTTCCAAGCTGTGACTAATATAATTAGCTAAAAATCTTGGAGAAATTAGGAAAGTAAAGAATACATCATGTAAGTTTGGATCATTCCTCATATGTATATTTTTCTATGTGCAAAATTCATTTCCAACTATAAGCAATGTTGTGTGGGATGAGAAACAAACTAGTGACTGAGAGAATTAATGATTTCATTGAACAATTGGGAGAAAATTTTGAGACTATTATGGATGAATACTTTGATGAGTTTAAAAGAAAAATGAAGAATAGATTGAGGATTCCCTAGTCAGTTGTTGACTACTATTATGATGACATTTATTTCATGGTGGACACTGACTATACTTATGCACAAGTTGTACTACCAAGGGTTGCATGGCTAAGGCCTATGTAATATGGGGTAAATGTAGGTGAGATTATTGTAACTAAGAAAAATTTTCTATCTAAAAAGATTGATAATAATGCTAAGCCATTTGACACATATGAGACATCAAAGATAAAAATGCTAATGCAAACAAAAGTACCCAAGATGGATAGAAAGAGAAAGAAAATGATTGTTGCTCTTGAGGGAAAACTTGGCAAAGGACTCTTGTTGATTACTAAAGGAAAGGGGGAGATGAAGAATATGATGAAGAAGAAGAAGAATAATTAAACGGAAAATAATTAGCAGTTGTCAAACCTAAGGTAAAAAAAATGAAGAAGATAGTGAAGTAGATCCTAAGATAAAGAGAGATTTAAAGAAGAGTGTTAGACCTCCCACCTCTGCACCTCAAAGAAGAATAACACAACAAGATCTAAAGAAGCATCACCTATAACTACTCAACCAAATAAAAAAACTACAAAAATAACTAAGCCAACAAAGGGCAAGTCCCCACCTAAAAGGATATAAGTAACTATAGGGACCGAGTAGAGCAAGAAGAAGCTAAGGAGGAAATTAGTTGTTATGCTCAATGATGAAGAGGATGAAGGAGAAAAAATTGAGTTTGGTGATTAAAGAAAACTCCAAATTGTTCCCAAATGACCTCCTATGGATATTGATGAGGTATGCAAAAATATCATAAATTTAGTAGGAATTTTAGGTTTTAAGTATATTAACTATGATTATTTAGATAAAGATAATAAAGAAAAGATTGAACATGCAATGCTTGACATGATGAAAAAATTCAAGTACATGCCTATAGAGTTAGACAAGGGAATTCATAAAGACTTTTATAATAAACTAGATGCAAAATGGAAATGGGCATTATCCATAGAAAGGCAAGTTAGAGAAGCTACATTAGCTCAGACCATGTCAGATTTAAGGAAGACACATATGTCTATAGCCCTAAGGGATTATGCAAAGATTTTTGTGCCCAAGACAAGGACCTATCAAATTTTGAAAAATAAAATAGAAGAGTTAGTGCAAGAAAGCACATTGGTGTGGAAAAAGGATTTGGGTTGTTGGGTCCTACAACAGTAGAAGAGGAAAAGGAAAATGATACATAAATAATGGAATTGGAAAATCAAGAGGATTATGATGAGATAAATAATCTTGAGGAGTAGATAAGAAGAAAGGTAGAGGAGAGTGAACAATAAGATGTTGACACTATAAAATCCATTCCTAATTAAACACAAAAAAATTTGAATGTTCTGATTGATGAAGAACTCAAAATTTTAGCATTCACAAATGCAACCGCAGATACCTCTCTAGCATACATAATTCTAGTATTGATAAAAATTTAGGATCATCCAAGGATTGAAAATGCCCCAAATGTGACCTCTACAACATCTGATGGTTTTCAAATAACTTCAATCTCAATTGAGGAGAAGGGTCAGCAAGATGTAAGTGTGGAGGAATAGGGAAAAGCCATCATTGTGATTCAATATCCACTACCTATAGTTAATCTTTTCATTGATAAGGAAGAAGAAGAAAATAAAGAACAAGTAGATAAATCTAAACATGATGCCTCAGGACCTCACATTGAGGGAGAAAAGGAGGCCAAGAAAAAAAAGTCTAAGGAGTCTGAGAAGCCAAACAAACAAGACGAAATCCAAGATTTAGTACAATTACTGAGTGTGGTGTCAGTAACCACTAAAAAATCAATTGCTAAACCTATACAATAGGTCATACCTACTCAAAAGGAGAGTGCTACAACAAGCCTACAGACATAGAGACTGAGTTCTAAAGGAACCCAATTGTAGATTACATTGTCAAGTGCTAGTACACATGAGTCACATAAGATGAAGGAAAAGGTTAAGTCACCTAACAAGCTAATGATATTAGATGAGGTCATTTCCATTCCCAAATATGACCCTAAGACAATAACCTTTGAAAAAATGCAAATTTTGCAAGAACGCTTGTAGAGGAAGACAAAACAAGAGGAACTAAGAAGGGAACACAAGAAGAAATAGGTATTGCATGAAATAAAATACATTTTTGTAAACATATTTTAAATTCACAATGTGAAAGAGAAAACGCCAATAATATACCAACTATTTCATATTGTTGAGAATTTCAACAATGATGACATTGAGGCCAACAAAAATATGATGAAATGGTTTGAGAAGAAATTTGAACACAAAGTTTTGGAGTAAGTTTCAATAGAGATAGCAATAAAATAGGTTGAAGTTTCAAATCTTGTAAATATTTTAGGAGTTTTTTAGAATGTTTATTCTTTGTATAAGAAGCTTTGTGATGTTGATTTCTTCACTAAGGATAATCAATAGCATATTGATAAACTTCAAGCATATTTTAAGACATCCAGACATTATTTGAGTATGGGTCACACAAGTTCAAACTCTATTCATTTCAATAAATTGAATTTTTCCTAAGGAAGGTTAGCCGATTTAATGGCTGAGGATTGGAACATTAGAACCAAATTGATCTCTATCCAATCCCTATTGCTACCTCATTTTGAGTTGTTACAGAAAGAACTTTCAGTTAAATTGCAAAAGATTTAGTTCAGAGAGATCTACATCTCTCTATAACATGTAGTTTACTAGATCTAGTTGCTCATCTAGAGATCAAGATCCAAGTTTTGGAACCTATCAGATCTAGTTAGGATCATGCATTGGCTATGATTTTTTTAATTCATAAAACATTTTTGGACAAGTACAATTTGACCTCATCAACCCCAAAGCCATGAATGCCAAAAACAAGGGGAGATAATAATCATGTCATATATTAAAGGGGGAAACCAAAAGAAAGAAGGAAACAAAATGAGATCAAAGGTATGTCAATGTAATATTACTCATTTTTGGAGATATGTATATATAATGCATATAGACCGAGTCATCATCTAAGAGGGAGTGCTATTTTTTTATTTTGATTGGAATGATCAATCATGACAAAGTACTTTTGCCACTAATGTCAAATGGGCAGATTGTTGATCTCT
Source organism: Cupressus sempervirens (assembly GCA_028749045.1). Lineage (NCBI taxonomy): Eukaryota > Viridiplantae > Streptophyta > Pinopsida > Cupressales > Cupressaceae > Cupressus > Cupressus sempervirens. Next base: position 554,867,844 of record CM053789.1, on the reverse strand, counting down.
ATGTTGTGTTGACTATTAACATCAAACACTTAGTCATTTCCTAGGTAGAGTTTTTCATGTGCAAAATTTACAAAGAAAAACACAATTATTTTTTTGGTTTTTTGTTTTAAATTGAAACTAGGGAAATCATATAATGAACAACACATAGTCAATTAGGTTAACACACACATGGTTAGGAGTTTAGATTACCTAATTGTTATTCTTACAAGGATGCAATATACTTTCAATCCTTAACCAAAATGTACTTAAATGGTTTGGTGGAAGGTTCCACCCTAGGTAAAAGTACAAACATGTGTCACCCTTTTGTAAAGGAAAAGGCTAACAAAAGTATAAGTGTTCAACTTCAATGACACAATACTAGTATTATTATTTAGAATTTGAAAATGAAGCAAAATAATAAAATGTGTAGAAATTGAAGAAGTTTAGAATAATAATTTTCAATAATTATTTGGAATAAGAATTTTTGTATTTTCCTAGTTATTATAGGTAATTTTTTAGTTGGTAAAAACTGTTGAAAATTAGAGGTCTAGTTCCCACTAGAAAACTATATGAAAATAAACTTATTTCCCTTTGATCTCAGACTATATAGCTTGAAAAATAAAAAATAAAAAATGGCTTTAGACCTATATTTTCTCTTTTATAATGATTCAAATTTCAACTCACTTGAAATTGATAGTTTTCATCTCCTACCATATTTTTTTAAAACAAATCTATTCTAAATAGAAGAAAAATTATACATTCTAGAAGTGGAACCTCTCTTCTATAACGTAATATAATCTTTTTAATTTTTTGATATGATTTTATATATTTTTATTTCTAAAAATTGACATCATTTTGAGTGTTAAGATATGTGCCTGTAGAATTTTTTAAGTACAATATGCTATATCTAATTAAAACACTATAAACTCTATATGAGAATATTCTTGACTTTGAGATTTATAAAATAGTGTTGATAAGTTATTAAAAAAAATTCATAAAAAATAGTAACACTTATTGAAACATCATTTTTCTAAAATAATTTTATTTCTTTAGTAATTGGATATAAACTAGTAGAAAACATGCATTTAATGGACATTTCCAATTATAAAAGTGTGAGACCATATATAACTTAGCTAGAATGAATTTATCTAGATCATATGTTTGAACAAAATTGATTTTTAGATAGAAATACTCAAATTTAGTCATTCTGATAAGTTAGCCTGAAAGGTGAGACAACTTTGTACTTTTACCCCCTATTTGGAATCAAGGTTTTAGTGGGGATGTTTTGTGGATATAACAACATGAATTAGATAGGAAGAACTCAACCTTAAAGGTTCTCAATGATAGCATATATTAGGGATCACTAATCATCAATTCATGGCATTCAACTAGGCATGAATATTAATTCTGCATCTAGGGTGGGGTCACGATAGATGTTGTTTCTTGTATGTAGTGTATACATAATAATTAATCATGTCACTATTTGGATAAGGGATTCTCTTGTTAAGAAAACTCAACTAATTTAACTTTTTAACATTTATCATTTAGTTATTGTATTTCCATCTCCTAATGATTATAAATCTTAATCATCTTTATGTTTATGTTTCCATGGTATTGATTTATGCATAATTTATGTAGATATCTCTAAATTGGTTAAATATATGGATCTAAACACATTTGGGTTTAAAATTATCCATAAAAATATTCTTGTTTATACAATGCTAACAACTAATTGTAATAGGCCTATGCGTAAGTGCACCAAGATGGTGTACCAAAAAGTGGACACTCCACCCCCCCCACCCCCCCCCCCCCCCCCCCTCCAAAGAAAGAAAAAATTTTAATAACTCAATCGAGTTATTTAAAAGTGATAGACCGACCAGGCTTAGTATCCAAGCTTGGCCATTATACTTTACAAAACCTGATAAATGATAGAAAAAATGTGGATTTCATAGCAAGAACATCAAAACCTGATCGGGTTTACCATAGAAATTGATTTTCTTTTGCATCTCCATCCATGCCACCTTGCAAACAAGGCAAGTCTTCATTCTATCCCCTGTTTGTGTTTTTTTTTTATCAAATTTTGTAATTTATAAGTTTTGTAATTGTTTTTTAATGTCTTTTATATAGATGCATCAAGGAATCCAAGAAAATGAAGGAGAGAAGAAAGATGATCTCCTACATAATCAAACCCTCCACCTATCATGACACAACCACAAAATACTCCACTCGTTGTGATACAACCACAAAACCATCCACCTGTAGTGACACAACTACAAAACCATCCACTCAATGTCCCCATTCAACAAATATCAACTCCTATAAACCCTTCACACATACAATTACATCATTTAACTATTACACAAGAGGACCTCATAAATCTCCTCTAACAAAATAGTGCTAACATTACCCATATGGTTAATAGATTGCGATCAGCTACACTTGATCACCACTCAACCCTAGCAAATACACATGAACAAATGGCCCAAAATGCAAATGAGATGTTTAGGGAGGTTACAAAATGGGGCACATGGAGGGATAGGTATTGTGCATTTTATTATGATGGGTTATCATATCATAAAATGAAAGATAATGCCATAAAGAAAGGTATTATATGTTCTCTTTTTGCTGAATATCCTATATTTGGCAACTCCCTATTACACACAACCAAAAATTTTCCTATTAATTGGTGCACTCATGCTAGGATGAGATCATGTTTTTGGGATAGGTGGTATATGGTATTTGACCTACCACCATGTAATAATTATGAGGTGCCTCTATATTTGTTGAGAAAGCTATATTGTGAGTTCATCCTTGGTGAGAAGCCAAATTATTTTGACATCTGTCAGTTCTAGGGTAGAGGGAGAGGCTCTATACAAGACAAACTTGGGGCTCATAGGGTGGTACCACAACATGAGAGGAGACATACAACACAAAAAACCATGCCTCATGTTGTGCTTCCATCAATTATAAAGAATTTTATTGAACTATAGACTCTTCATGCAACTGCATCATTGACAGATGTTATCATTCAACATGGCTCATAGTTAGGTGATTTTCCTTCACCTATGGAACCTTGACCATCATTAGATGCAACCTTAGGGTCATCACAACATGTGACAACTCCATCATCATCACCTATGGTACCAGGGGCATCATAGCATGCAACAACCCCATCATCATCACCTATGGCACCTTGGTCATCACAACTATGACAACTCCATCAACATCACATGGACCATAGTTTCATATCCACTTGTGTCACCTACACCACTAGTGTCATCCTCACTTGTACCACCTACATTGTCATCACATGCATCATTACAGTCTTTGGGGCCTAATCAACATTTTTGTTTTAGCTGCCAACACATGTGTGATGGGATAGATATGGAGGCATCTCAGGATGGAGTGTCATCTCATCCATGTGTACATTGTAGGCATACTTGTTATTCATATGGAGGTGGGGATTTCACACTCACAAATGATTTGATGGTGATGGTCTTCGATGGATAGGGGACACAAATTTGTTTGTTTGTTTGAGTTTTGACATGATATTATTTAATCACCTAAATATCATAAAAGTTAATTTTATTTTATTTTATATCACTCTAGATTGATATGTGAACAATATGCAATGTAGGGTGCAACAAGCAGTATGAGAACACCACAGAGTACTCATTTTGCTAGAGGTGTGAGGCTAGGAGCAAGAACACCCAAGGTAAAGTTTTTTTAATATTCTTAAAAGTACAATAATACATTGGCTTTAAAATATTATTTCTTAATTGGTATGACACTAACAACCCACTTATAGATCCTCTTCCATCTCCTACCATCATTGAAACCCTCTCATTCATCAAATCCATCTAATTCCCATCCACATCGCTTGCTCCTAGCATTACCCAAATCTCATCTAATGAACCTAATGAGTTTTGATATGATATTATTTAATCACCTAGAAATATCATAAAAGCAAATATTTTTAAAATTTAATAGAGCACTTTAGATTGATATGTTCAAACAATATACAATGCAGGGTGCAACAAGTAGTACAAGAACACTACATGGTACTCATTCTTCTAGAGGTGCAAGGCTAGGAGCAAGAACACCTAAGGTAAAGTTTTTAAAATATTCATAAAAGTACAATAATACATTGGATTTGAAATATTGTTTCTTAATTGGTATTCTTCAAAGTACAATAATACCTTTCCATCTCCTACCATCATCAAAACCCTCCCAAATTCATCAAATCCATCCAATTCCCATCCACATATATTGCTCCTAGCATACCCAAACTCCATCTAATGAACCTCATGTGAGTTCATACTCCATAAACCCATCTGCATCGAAGAATCTCCATATCGCATAGGAAATCTTGTAGGAGTGTGGAGATCATGAATCTCAACTTTTATTTCTTGACAAGGTTCCAAAAGTTCGTTCACATCTCCCTTTTCCTTCTTGGTCTCTTTGTTTTTGATTTCTAGGCCTTGTACTATCCTTCCAATATCGTCCTTCAAATCCTTTTTTCTTCTTGACCTCCTATGATCTTCTTGTTGTTATTGTACCTTTTTTTTATTTACAACATTATCTCATATTTATAACAATACTCTTTACTATTTTATAGGCCTTGTTGAGGGCTGAAATTTTCTCAAATTGATGATGCCACACTTTCTGCCATTAACTTTTGCCTTGAGAGCTATGCGGTATCATAGCTTGCACACCTATCAAGTTTACAATTTGAGTTGAACTCATGATGTGTCTTATTGATTCTTTTATGTTATATTTTTTCCTTCTTTAGGGTACTATACATAGCTTGAGGTCTGGAGGAAAGGGAAAAAATCAACAAGAACACCAAAACAAAAAATGTATTAAATACAAGTCAAGTTTATATTTTTAAATTTATTATGATTGAATGTATATACATGTACTCAATATTCATGAATATTTATTGACTTTTTTGTTGAATATATGTAGAAACAATTTAGTTTTGTAGAGTTGATGAATGCTCTTGAGATTGCCGATGTTGAGGCAATGGAAGAGGTAAAATTTCATATTTTCCTTCTCATAAATTTTAGGTTATAGTATGCATTTTTTGTATATACATATTAAACAATTGTATTTCCAAATGAGTAAATTTTTTTTTTCCAGTTTTATAATAATTATCAACAATTTCTCTTATTAACATGTGTTATTCATCTTTTACCTATTACAACACTCTTTGAGGCTTTGTGCAAATCCTTTCCCATTTAATTTTGTTAGGACTCCCAAGAGTCAAAGATGGAGTCAAACACAACAGATGCTAGAGATATGTATGTAGAGTCTTATTTGAAGCCCTTTTGTGATATCACTTGAGATTGCTTGTGTGTATGATATAATACCTAACACCTACTCTGTAATTCTAACATTTTAACACTTACCATATTGGTTGTGCCTCATACCAACATTGATTCATCAATGCTTGTACCTCTTGCTAGCATGGGAGATCTAGCTCAGGCTGTAGTAATTTTTTTTGTTTTTTTACTCTATTTGTAATCTCTAATGCCACTCTATAATGCTAACATTTAATCACTTATCATCCATGTTGTGCCTCATACCAACATTGATTAATCTATTCTTATACCTCCTACTAACATGGGAGATCTAGCTCAGGCTATAGTAGATTCTTTGTTTTTTTACTCTATTTGTTACATCTAATGCCACTATATAATGCTATTATTTTATCACTTATCATACAAGTTGTGCCTCTTGTGAGCATTGATTAATTGGTAGTTGTGTCTTCCATCAACACTCTACCTCATCATTTTGTGAGGAGTCCCACCCATTAATGAAGGTGCCTATTACCACTATCATTTAGTCCAACTATGGGACAAAGGGATGAGGTAATGAATAGCTCAACTATCCAAAATTTAGAACCCAATTTCTAGTTGTTTTAATATTACTTATAGATAAGATATTTGATAACGTATTTTAATTTTTCTTCTATAGACACTTGGTGAGCCACAAATAACATCAAAGAGGCTTAATTTTGATGATTTTGCACAGTCATAGATATTGATAGTGATATACATGTGTAGTTTTGGTCATCACATGACATTGACATATATTCAACTTTTGTATTATTTATATTTGATATATTTATTGTGCATATTCAATATTTATATTGTACAAATTTGATATTTTTCAGGTATTCAACTTTTGTATTGTATATATTTGATATTTGTATTGTGCACATTTGACATTTCTATCGTACACATTCAACACTTGTAGGGTATTCAACTTTTGAATTGTATTGATGAGACATAACATCTTTTTGTAACTATATGATTGATATGAAATAATATATTATTCATTTTGATATACATTAAACTTGGATTTCCATCCAACTTGTTCAATGTGTGCATAAAAACTTGTATTTCAGCTTACTTTCTTGCAATTAATCAAACACATGAATGTTCATTATTTTATACAAAAAATGTAACATGTTTATCAAATTCATTATAACATGTAATCATATGTCTCTTATTTTGATATAATAAGACATGAAAAATAAAAATATGTCAAGATTTTTGTATTTGTGTCAAAGATCGTAACCCGATAGTGCATAGAGACCCTTAGGGACACTTCCATTTAGTGTTGTTGATATTGTCAAAGGATTATTGTGGCTGAAATGAGGTTGGTTCTGTTGGTGCTCAAAATTGTAGCCTTGATTTTGAGCACCATTGAGAGAATTTGGTCCTATAAGTGCTTTTAAGTGCCTATGTACCCGGCTGTCAGTGTGAGACCCCTAAGGTGTTAAATGTTTCTAACACCCTCCATTCAGCTTGTCTACCTATTCCATGAAGTTAATTTGACATTTCGAGCCTTTCTGCGAAGTCCCATTTTGAGCAATCGTCAAATCTACATTTTTACCCAAGTGTCAAATAGCGACAGGAGCCTGTGTTTTCCATTGAATATCTTGTACCCAAAAATGTTTTAGGACTCACCACTTTGGGAGTGTCTAGTATCCATACCTAAGAACCTATGTTTCAGATTTTGAGTTGTTTTGAGTCCGTTTGACTAGGTTTTGAATCCCTCAAAGTTGGTAGTTTACTGTTTTCATGTTGATGCACTTTGCACATATTTCTGGGAAGCTCTGTTTGACCTGTAATAACTTTTGACCAGTTGATCTGAATGCTAAATTTTCTTTTGCCTTACATTATAGACATCAGAGACTTGTCATGTTTCAAGTTTATGCTCTTGAAGAATCCATTTGATTAGTTTTCAAACGCGTTTCCAAATGGAATTTCTAAATTTTTACTGGTGTCAACAAATGCAGATTGATTGGAACCCCTGTTTGTGATGTCATAACTCAAAATCGTTGATTGGCTAGATCGAATAGATTGTACCACTATGTTATCCTCCAAAAATTCTCTTCGTGTACTAGTTTTTAAGTCTTGACGAATTCATTTGCACACTTTTCCAGGTCAATTCCATTCCCAAAAATCACTTTTGTATCATTGTTTCCAGTCAGCAAATCCAAGTAGCCTATTTTGACTGCTCGCCATTTGCACCCTATTTTTTGTCATGAGCCCAAATCACAGATTTATAATGTACTCGTGACAAAGAACTAATGCCCTAGTTTTCGTCTTTCCAAGTGTCTATTTGCCTAGTTTTCGAAGCCAATTCCAAACCTAGTTTATTGTTTTCTGACATGTTTTCATGCAGGTAGTTCTGAAGGGTTAACTTTGACAGCAAATATCTTTTTACCCTGAATTCATCATGAGACAACATTCGATAGGATATGAGTATGAAAAACAAAGAGACAATATGCCAGTTTTCAAAGCTCTGTTAGGTGTTTAGATCATTTTTTAAGGCCAGCCAACGAACCTCCTGGTGCAAAAATGACAATTGAATTTAGAGGGAAAAATGAGCTTTTAAGGATAATTTAGTGATCAAATTTGATTTTGATAAATATTAGATGATGAGTGGGTCAGTTTAAAAGATCAGATGTTTGAAAATGAAATTTTTTTAGTTGGACTCACTTTGGGGCCCGACTATTTCCACCAGATTGAAAAGGCATTGGTTTCAAAATAATAGTTATATAATGATTTTGCAATCATTAAATTTTATTTGTATGTACATCATGGGAGATCAAAAGGTATGAGATGAATAATGAATTCTCATCTAGTCCACAATAGAATTTTGAATTGTGTTTGAAGTGTCTTTCAAATTAGGTATACGATTGTATGGACTAAAAATGGGTCATAGCGTCTTTCATGACCAATCCAGTAATAATGGTCCCTATGAGACTGTAGTTTATCATTGACCACACATGATAGTATTATGTGTAACCCTCTATCAATAGATTAATAATCTCTATGTTGATCTCCCTATTTTGGAAAAGGGAGTGAAGGTAACAAGTATAGAAATTATGGTGGGAAACAATAATGTGAACTCAAAACATCTAGATGTTTTAAATTTGGGGTCTTCTCCTTTGAAGGGCAATCCTATTTATGGAAGAAAGATGTTAGATAGTAGCATGTTGAAGGTGCATGAAGTTCAGTTAAACTCTATGATTTACTCATAGTTTTCATTGATGCTTATCGACATATTACAAGGCCTGGCTTAAGAGTTGTTAAGCTTGTAAATAAAATAAGGGAGTCTAAAAAGAAACAAGCATCTACATTGCAATGATCAGGGAGAAAGCTGCGAGTTGGCAGGTGTAAAGAGGAGTAGATCCATGCTAGGATAGCAAAGATTCATGCCAATCAAGAAGAACATGACTGAGGGAAAGCCGACAGTCATTGAAGGAAGCTCCAAACAAGCGGAGGAAGATAGAGGAACCACCAAAGAGAAACAACAATTCACCTATGTAGCAAAAAATAGAGCAGACTGCACAATATAGAGAAGAAGCCATCTGAAGCATATTGAGGTGACATGTTAAGGAAGAACTCCACGCTAAGACAGAGAACCAGCATATGCAAAGAAGCTGTGAGCAACAATGGAGGTAGGAGATTTTTAACCGCAATCAAAATCTGAGTAGAACGCCTTAAATGAATCAAAATATATCAAAGGAAGCACGAGTCTATAGTCGACGGAAGAAAAAATAGACAAAGTCGCCTATGCATTCCATGCCAAGCAGTAGCAGATTGGGAGACAACATGCAACAGAGAAGTTCAATGGCCAAAAAAGCTTTTTAATCGCACTTTTTCACTTCAAATTCTCTTCCTCCAGAGAGTGCAAAGTCTTTAAATGCCAAAGAAATGAGGAACTCCATGTATCCAAACTGCTGTTGAAGACAACATTTAGACCTAAACCAAAGAGATTTACACCATTAGAAGGAGGCCCAACATCAGATAAATAAGGAATCATGCAGAGTTAAAGGAGCCCCATGCCATGGAACATGGCAAACATGTTTAAAGAGTTCAAAACCATAGTAAAAGAACAAGCAAGTCTAGAGTTTTGCTAGAAACAAACTTTTAATCAATCTCAAGAGCAACGAGTGCAATCTCAGGATTCTGGTATCTCACAAAAATCTGGAGGTTAGCGTGAGGAGAGCCCACGTGAAGAAAGGAGAAGGTGCTCTACAAGTAAGAAAATGCTAGTCAATGCAGCATTAAAAGGAACAAGACATGTCAAAAGCAGAGAAGCTGCCCATATCAAGCTAAAGCCATAGTTTTAAGATGAAAGCCACTAACCATAAACCCACTCACAAAAACAAAAAAGAGGAAAAGCCACTCAAATCAGGGTGAAGAGATTCACATGCTAGTTTAAAATTGGATCACATCACGTGTCAACAAATAAAAATGCTGGAGAAAGCATTAACAGTAAGCTCACGCAATAAAAGGAGGATCATCCATGGTTTTAGAATAGAGTTACAAATGGTGGATGACATAATCTCCTTGCAAGGAATCCATGCTTGATTTCAGGCTATTAATAAAGCATTTGATATATCTTGTGGAGAAAAAAAATTGATTAGCGCAAAAGAGATAGTCAAAACGCTTTATCCCACATTGGGTGGGCGAGGAAATATTTTATAGTTTAAATACTATTGCACAATGTAAAAGTAATGTCTACAAGACATATGGCTTTTGTGAAAGCCAAGTCCACGCGTGGGCCCGTGGTTAGCCAAAAGAATAGTTAAGGATGATGACATTGGCATATTTTTAAACAAACCTGCACGTAGGATGGCATATTTATAAACAAACCTGCACGTAGGATGATGTGGCTCCCAAAACCCAGATGCAAGGAGATGTTGCCATGTGGCGAGATCCGGTAGTGCTTGCTTCCTTACAAAAATAAAGTGTGCACTAGATAAATAATGCAAGGAAGCGAGCACGCGACATGTGTCAGAGGGCCTCAAGGAAGGTGACGTGGATCCCAGTTGTCGATGAGGTGGTGCAGACGATCTGTTCTGAAGTGACGCACAAGATGCTGCCACATGGCACATCCTATGATAGGCACATTCCCACAATAATAAGTTGTGGGGAGGATAAGTAATGTGGGAATGCAGGCTTGCACCATGTGGCGGCTGGTCTCGGGTGCAATGATGTGGAAATTCCATTAGTGTGCTGAGGTGGTAGTGTAGGTAGCAAATGAAAGGATGATGATGTGGCAGGGGTCAAACCAATTGGAGACTGCCATGTGGCAATTGGTCAACCAAAGGTTGACCTCGGATTCAAAGGGCAAGGGAATATGAAAATAGTTGGAATACCAAAATTTTTTAATCATTTCCCAAATTTGAAGTCTTGTGCAATTTTTTTAATCAAAAAGGATTTTAATCTAAAGCTCTTACTTTAGATTAATTTAAATTTTTCAAATTTTAAATTTCAAAGGTGCATCAGACCTGAATTTTCTAATAGAGGGGCATTTTTCAGACTAAGATTTAATGGGTTTTGGAGAGGCAAAATAGGCGATGTTATATATCGCCAAAATTGTGAGAATCTAAATTTTCTAATTCTGGAATCAGTTTCTGCACAGGAAGCAAATAGTTCAAGCTACATGAGGTTTTCTCTTAGGTTCCCAACTGGAAACTATATTTAGGTGACGAAGTTCAAAATTGTTTTATAACATGGTAATGACCTGAATGAGCATAAAATATGGTGAAAATGCAATTGGGGTAAATTATAACTACTTTCAAGTCATTTGAAACTCAAATTTCACTAGAATTTCGTAAGATTTCAGATATTTTGATGACTCAACAAGGGATTTCATCATTCACCAAGAGATATTTTGCTAGTTAGTTAAAGAATAATGATGAAATCAAATCAGATTAATGGTAGAAAGATGAAAGAGGTTTATAATGGAAAAGAAAGGGAATTTCAAATGGACACATGTCGATTGCAGATTCAATCCAGGAATTCATCTTATCCTATATTATTCTTTCTTTCTTCCATTGTAAGGGTTCCAATCTTTGTCACTAAGAAACCAAGTGGTTGGCAGTTTTCTCTGGGTAATAACAATAGGGTTCCATTGATTTATTGTGAAACCATTTCTTTCAACATATTCTCTCTTGTATGAACAACAATAGGAAGATTAATACAGATAGTTCAGATCTGTTAGGTTGTTTCATGTTTTTTCATTTCATGCATATGACTGTATAAGTTTCAAGGAAATTAATACAAAGAACAACAGGTTGAGTTTCAGTTGAATCCTATCTCCTTTATCAGCTAATTTTCAATGTTTTACAATCTTTGACATAGAGCTTAGGTTATAATTGCAGGTCCTTAAGGCTGTATGTTATTCATTGTTGCTTATGACCCAAGAGGTTGTGTAAATGCTTTAGGGAATCAATAGGGTTGCAAGTTTACTGATGGGGATATCATGTAAGAATGGGATTTAATTTGAGGATTGATGTCTATTTACAAGTTAAATAGATAGATTAGACGTCTGAGTATATAAACAAGTATCATATATCCATATGTGTGCATTTGATTCATGGGACTGCCCAATGGTTAAGGCACTAATCAGTTACATGATCATTAGGTCTTATTACTGCATATCTGAGGTTTTGTTGAAATTCAACATTATTAAATCAAAAGTGTTTTCACCTTTCATGTTGAAGGAGCTATAATTATTTAACCCTCACTCAGCTTATGAGATTCATAGATTTGCATTTAGCTAGTGTAGATTTGTGTCATTTAATGAGTTATTAGGAGATATAAGGGGTTTTTATCTGCTTAAATAGATTCAAGGATATGTTTTGCACTGGTAGGGTATAAATTGAATCTGAGGTCTACTCACCTAGGTCTTGCAGAGCCTAAAGAAGAAGAAGGGTTTAGCCTTGTAGTTGGCCCTATGTCTGAAATGATATGTTAATAATGGGAGTTAGCTACCCCTAGATGTGTCATATTCTCATGGGGATAATTGAAAACCCTCCAGCATTTTCAAACACCAACAACTCCTAGGCTAATCCTAACTAGCTAGAGCTAATAGAGTAGACGATTCAATCCTAGGACCAACAGTTTGAAATATACACAACCTTACTCATTTTAACTGAGCAACATTGCAACTTTTGGAAATAGGCCAGCTATGGATGCCAAATCCAAAAAAAGTTGAATCTATTAAAATTGAAATAGCTTATTATAGGCCTAGATAACACAATCCTGTAGCACTTGATAATTTGTCAATACCTTGCATGAGCTTAGAGAAATGCCTGATCAAAGATCATAGCCCGGTGGTGCTTAGAGACCCTTAGGGAGACTTCCATTTAGTATGGTCAATACCATTAGACAAACATTGTGTTTGAAACAAGGTTGATCCTAGAATAAACACAACCAACTAGAGCTAACATAGTAGATGATTTGATCCAAGGACCAACAATTTGAAATATACACAACCTTGCTCATTTTAATTGAGCAACATTGCAACTTTTGGCAATAGGTGAGATACAGATGCCAAATCCAATCAAAGTTAAATCTCTAAAAACTAAGATATTTTGTTGTAGGCCTAGATAATGCAATCCTATAGCACTTGACAGTTCATCAATATCTTACACAAGCTCAGAGAAATTCTCGATCAAAGATCATAGCCTAATGGTGCTTAGAGACCCTTAAGGATGCTTTTGTTTAGTGTGGTTGATACTATTGGAGGAATTATGTGTCTAAAATGAGGTTGGTCCTAGCCTAAACTTGACAAACTTGAGTTAATAGAGCAATTGTAGATTGCTATGAAAAGCCAAAATTGCTGATTAGGTCCTAAGTTGGTCAAAAGTTGCTCAATGAGCCAAACTTTGCTGAATAGGTTAAAAGTTGTTAGGGATGGGTGATTGAGGTATTAGGATACTTAATACATCCTAGGAATCATAACAAGGGTCCTAGAATAGTCCTAGATGGACCCATTCAACCAAAAGATGTCAAGAGCAAAAATTGCTCAAAAGTTGCAAAGTTGCTCAAAATGTTGCTTGAGCAACTTTCGTAATTTTTAAAAAAAAAATCAAATTGACCCTACCTTAAGCTTAACCGCAAACCTTAACTATGGTAAAAACCTAAATCTAACTCTTTGTGGACCCTGTTGACCGCATGATGACATCATCATCATGCCTTGTGCCAATCAGAGGACTATTTTAATCTTAAAAAGGGTTGACACAGTGGTGTAGGGCACCCTGACAATCTCTATGGAATCTAGATTCATAATTAGTAGGTTTTTATGTCATGTTAAATTATGATATTAGATATTTCTTCATTTCATGTTGTTAGATGTTCTATTAAGGTCATGTTGACCAAGTTCTTGTTTAAGCATTATGGGTCATAGTGAGTCAAAAGTGGTAAAATGCCATGCAAGGGAATAAATGGAGTATAATTTAGTATTAAAAGGTCATAATAATATTTTAAACCTATTTAGGGTGTCTAGGAAGGAATACGAGAATTTATAAAATGCAAAATATCTTTAAAAGTGTAAAATTGTCAAAAGTTGCAATCAACAATTCTTGTGCAAGATGACAAGTTTTAGAAGGTGAACAATCATCCAGCTTGAATGACCTCTTAGAGGACGTGAAAATTCATGTTTTTATAAAAAATAATTTAATATCATGTTAAGAGATAGAGAAAAAGAAATGTGGAGAAGAGAAATAAATGGATAGTGTTTGATCTTCAATAAGAAATTGGTTATTTGTGAAGTTTTGCTGACGTACTAGTATTCGAATTATAGTCCTCATATCTCCTCTCTTACCTCATGGCTTTAGTGACTCTTAAACTCCCTCTTTCATGGTAATGAATCTTGAATCACTACTAAGTGTTGCATGTATGTCTAATATTTCTGATTACGGGTATGGCTCTTTGTATTCACAGTTTGAGTAGTAAATGTGTATTTTTGGGTTAAGTGATTATACTTTATGCATGATATCTATATATCAAGTAGATGAATATTTAAAGGCTCCTTTTGGTTGATTTATTTTTGCATCTAATGATTAAAACCATACTTTTGTTTCTTATTATGGATATGGTCATGAAATCAACAAATTACTTGATGCTGTAATTAATCACAGTGAATCTGCCCTCTTGGAAAACAGTGACAGTGGCAAATGTGATTAGTGTTGCATATATATTGGAAAGTTAGTATAGACTCTTAGGATGTTTTAGAACCATTTGCAAGCTAAGTTTACACCTTATCTTATTTCTTGTAATGGAGATGTTTGTGAATCAGCAAGTTGCTTGCTACTACATGTATTAACAGTGAATCAACAATCTAAAAATAAAGAAAATGTGAAAGAAGTTAGTGTATGGTATGCATAAAGGTTTAGAAGATTGTGTTCATTCATAGGAGTTTGGAGAACTATTTGGAAGTGAAGAAAAGGTGAGATATTGGAGTTTAGAAACCAATGATGGTATTTAACAAGGAAAACTTCATCAATACAAGGGTTTGAAAGTTAATAATGTAATCAAAGACAAGGAGCCCAAGAATCAACATTTTGAATACTTTAATAAGAAGAGTTTGATTCCTTTCCTATTTCCCAAGGAAGGGTTACAAGGAAGAGCCTCCTAAGGTATATTTATGGAAATTGTTGTTTGAAGCCCACCAAGGGATATATAACCTTGTGAATGTTTGGAAATCACTTAGTTGGCAATGAGTTAAGTCTTTGGAAGATTATTGGTTACGGTGTTGATAAAGGTCCTAGAGGATGTAAGGTGGTGGAGGTGTTGTGAGGTGTGAGAGTTAGTGTTGGGATTTTGGTGAAGCTATAGGTAGAGACATTTGGATTAGGTGAGGTGGCATAAGGAATAGGCCAATCACCTAGTCTCTAACCTTGGACATGTTACATGTGAGGTCTCTAACTTGGTCTCTAACCTTGGAAAAATATGCACATGTTGCATGTTTTCTCTTTTTTATATACAAAATTTAGCATCTAAATATGTGACACGCCATCTCTTTTTAGATTTTTATAAAAAATATGGCATACAAATATGCACATGTTACATGTCTTCTTTTTTTTATACACAAAATTTAGCGTCTAAATATGCGACATGACATCTCTTTTTAGATTTTTATAAAAAATATGGCATACAAATATGCACATGTTACATGTCTTCTTTTTTTTATATACAAAATTTAGCATCTAAATATGCACATGTGACATCTCTTATCTAATTTTTATACAAAATATGGCACACAAAGATGCACATGTTACATGTCTTCTCTTTTTTATATACAAAATTTGGCATCTACATATGCCATGTGACATCTCTTATCAGATTTTTATACAAAATATGGCATACAAAAATGCACATGTTACATGTCTTCTTTTTCTTATATACAAAATTTAGCATCTACATATGCACATTACTAAAAAGTTGCAACATTTTGCATTAAATATATACAAAATTTTCAATATTATTCTACCATATGTAGAATGATTTAGCTATATAGCACACAATCAATCAAGGGAATCTTCTGGATCAACTCTAACCCTTATTGTATCAAGTATCACCTCATGATTAGATTCATGTACTTTTCATAGCTTCTTGTTAAGAGGCCTACCACAATATAGCATCAATTAAATATTTTTTGCGACAATAAGGTTAGAGTAATGAAGAATATGTGTGTCACATTGTAGATTTCTTGGTAAGATACCTACATTTAATTTTAAAGACAATTTAAAGTAAAAATATCAATACATTATACATGACAAATTGAATTAAATAGATATTCATGGTAACCTAGGTCAAAAATATTCTACCTTCTAAGCCATGTGCCTATCACAATGATGTATCCTATTGGGTACTCAATATCCTCACCATCAATGACTATAGCTATTAGTTTCTTTTTCAGCTCAATACACTGACATAGAAAGTAATATGTTCCTTCATCATTATTACCATATGCAATAACTACATATATATGACCTACATTATATAGAAGGATAAATTAATGGAAAAATTGAAAGTAATCTATCTTAGCCAAGTATTAAATTGATAACTTAGTCCCTGGTTCAACTAGGTCAGATACATGCTCAAAATCTATTGATGCCTCAACCTGGTTTAGTTTTAGTGTTGTAGGAAGTTGATATGAATCAATTGGATGCAAAGGTCTACAAGACCATTGGTCAACCCACTCTTTTTATTCACATTCATCCCATAAATGATGCATACATGAAGAGAAAAAGTATGTAAGCTTTCTAGTATGAATACCTAGTGACACTACATTTGAACTTCAAAATGAATGCATCTTACTTGATCATGTAAGTGAACAAAAATCTTGCAAATTTTTAATATTAGGTTCATGTATCAACCAAAAATATTTAGAAAACATAGACTTACCTATATTACCTAGTCCCATCATAGAATTGCACCATTGGACAACTATTGCAATATTTTCTAATATTGTGCCACCTTCGTACTTTAATTCTTCTCCACTAAGGGCTCTTTTCACACATGCTCCAACACCATCATGCTCTCCCTTTCCATGTCCTACCTCAATGAAATTTCAAAATTTTTGCACTCCACTTATCACATGCATCCTACTCAACCAATAGAACATCCTTACATTCTTGAATTATTTAGTGCAATTGCCTGAGCATATAATGTGTTGATTGTATCTTGCATCTCTTTCCATCAAATTGTCAAAGAAAACTCTAAAATTGTTAGATACAATTGATTAATTGTGTGTTGTCTTTCATGTTACACAAATGTCATATCAGTTGATAGTTAGTGCATGTTGAGCTCACTTGGTCAATGAAGACAATTTTCCTAGTCTACCGAGTGTTCCTAAGTTTACTTTGTACAGAAGGCAGTATCTATTGAGCTCACTTGGGTGTCAAGGAAGTTATGCAAGAAAGAGTGTTAACCGAGCTCACTCGGTTAATGAATGAAAGGTTGAATACATTTAGTGTTAACTAAGTTCACTTGATTACCAAAAGGATTTTGTAAGTTTGCAATGTTAACTAAGCTTCTATTGGTTAACACAACAAATTATTTCAAAATTAGTTTCTACCAAGCTGGGTTAGCTACCAAAGGATTTTCTTATTTTGGCATGTATAGCTTAATTATTTTACCTATTGATTCTAGCTGACTGAGGTGATGAATATTGGTTATTCCAATTTTTATTTGAGCCAACTTGATAATCTAGAAGGTATAAGTAAAAGGTCAAGTTGTGATTTCAATGTATGTGACATGCAAGTTGAATAAGTTGAAAGAGATAAGAAGAGAGGAAGAAAATTTGAAGGGATAAGTAGGTATCCTTGTTGAGCAGAAAAGTATTATTCGATCAGGAAGGATCAAGTATGAACCATCATAGAGATCTATAATTAGCAAATTTAGTTGCATCACAATCAGGTCATTTCATTGTTACTCTCTAACCATTGTAGTAGTGAACTAAAATCTCTTAACAAAGTTGGTTTAACAACCATTTCTAAATCCTCTAACAAGGTGGCAATTCCATTGAATTGTTTCAAGAATTTTTGCAAGGCCACTCCTAAAATGGTGATCAAATCCTCTAACAAGGTCACACCTAATAGTGTTTTTTGTAACCTTTAACAAGGTTGGCTCCTAACAGGGCTCACTTCAGAAGAGTGAAAAATAGTAACTAGTTACATTTGGTGGTTTTTCCCAAATTGGGTTTCCACGTTAAATCCTAGTGTCTTAATTGTTCATGTCATTTCTTTCATGCTTGAAAGTAATTACTTATAACATCTTAAAAATTTTCTAAAATAATTTACACTTAGAAATTTTTGTATGCTTACCAAGTATTAGCAGTAATCAGTTTTATCAGATTGGATTTTATTTGACATCTAAGGGATCAAGGATTTATTTTAGTAGTAACTGATTCACCCCACCTCTCTCAGTTACTCTAATATTTCAAACAATTGGTATTAGAGAATTTGGTGCTTGCAAAGAAGGTTTCAAGGACATAAGCTAAAGATCAAGATGTCTTATAAGAGAGATATTCCAAAGCTGAACAGAGACAACTTTGTAGCATGGCAAGGACTTATGAGGCTTCATCTGGCTACCATAAGTGATTCAGGATACAAATATCTTGATGAACAATATAAAACTCCCACTAGAACATTATCAGTTGAAGATATTGCTAAGAAGAAGAACCATAATATCATGATAATTGACATTGCATCTACTCTTAGTTATGCTGAATTTGATGAGGTCAAAGACTGTAAAACTACTTTTGATATGTGGAACAAACTAAAAGAAATCTATGGAAGAGATGAAAATGTAAGAAGAGCCAAAGAAGAAAGCCTTAGAGGACAATTTGATCAAATGAGAATGAGAGAATATGAAAATGTTGCAAAATATGTGGAAAGAATAAAGGCCAGTGTTAGTGCAATCAAAGCATTTGGAGGAGAAATCAAAGAAGAAATTGTTGTAAGTAAAATACTCAAAACTTTGCTTCTCATCTATGCAATTAGAGTATTTGCTATTCAAGAAAAGAGATGTGGTCCAAATAACAAGATAGGTTTGGATACCCTAGTAGGAAGATTGATAGCTTTTAAACTAGACAACTTTGACAACTATGTTCCTGCTTCCAAGAATATTAAGTCTACATTTGAAGCAAAAATCTCACTCAAAGAAAAAGGGAAGAAAATAAAAGAAAATCAATTAGAAAGTAAGGAAGAAACTAAAGAAAGTTTTGATAATGATCTTGAAATTGTTGAAGCTCTACTTGCAAAGAAATATTCTAGGAGCAGAGGTAAGTACAAAAGTAAAATCCCTCTAATATGTTTTTCTTGTGAAGAAATTGGTCATATTGCTACTAGGTCTCGAAACAAAGAAAGCAAGGAAGAGAAGAAAATCCACAAGTATAAATGCAAGAAAGAATTCAAAGGTCACAAATCCTACAAAGACAAAGGTAAGAAAATTGGTTTTATGGCTAAAGATTTTGATAATCGTGAAGATGAAATAGTGTATATTGTTGTAAAAGATGAATATGATGATGAAGGAGATAAGATGGCACTTGTCTCTCATGTTAGCAAAAATGACACATGGATCATAGATAGTGGATGTTCTCACCATATGACTAGAGACAAAACTAAGTTTGAACATTTTGAACACTATGATGGAGGTAGTGTAAGGTTTGGAAATAATGAACCTTGTTGCATAAAAGGAAAAGGTCAAATCTCATTTACCAATGAATTTGTATGTCACAATGCCTATTGGGTTGGAGGACTAAAACATAATTTATTGAGTGTGGCATAGATGAACAACACTGGATTCAAGGTAGAATTCATGAATGGCAAGGCAAGACTACTAGGTAACCAAGGAAATCTGATTGGATCAGATTGGCAAACAAAAGGTAACCTATTTTTTCTTGATCTTGGTGCTTGTTCATGCTTTATTGCTCAAATAGAAGAAAGTTGGCTATAGCATAGAAGACTATGTCATGTAAAATTTGAGAATATGGTCAAGATAAGAAAACTCAAAAGAGTAAGAGGTCTTCCTAATTTGAAGAAACCTGATGTTGGATTATGCAAAAATTGCCAAATTGGTAAAATGGGAAAGATTAGTTTTAAGAGCAAAAACTATCAGTCAGAAGATGTCTTGGAAATTATGCATATTGATTTATCTAGACCCATTGGAATAGAAATTTATAGTGGAAAAAAGTTTTTCATTCTTTTTGTTGATTATTATTCTAGAATGATGACTGTTATGTATCTGAAAGAAAAATCATAAGCTTTTGAGAAATTCAAATAGTATCTGGCTAGAGTAGAAAAAGAAACTAGAAAAAGACTGAAATGATTAAGATCATATAGAGGTGGTGAATTCATCTCGAATGAATTCAAAAATTTTTACATTGAAAGAGGAATCAAAAAACAAGTATCAGCCGCTAGTACTCTTGAGCAAAATGGAATAGCTGAAAGAAGAAACAAATCCATCATGGATTGTGCAAAGATACTAATGATTAAGAAGAATGTTGCTATCAAATATTGGAAGGAAGCTATCAAAACCATAGTTCATACTTTGAATCAAGTTTAGTTGAAGGACTCAAACAAAACTCCCTATGAACTATGGCACTATGACTACACACCCAATGTAAGTTACTTCAAAGTATTTGGCAACAAATGCTATATCTTGAAAGAATCTAGAAAAGGAAAAATTGATATAAAAGGTGACGACGGTATATTTTTAGGGTATTTCTACAAAAATAAAGCATAAAAATGTATGAATTTGTCCACTTACAAAATAATATAAAGTGCACATGTGAGAATTGATGAGTTTGTAGAAAGACTGAAGAAGAAAGCAAAAAGGAGCTAGAATATTACAGAAGATTTGTCTACTATGAACTTGATACATTACTAAAAACATTTGACAAAAAGGAGAGTCTATGAGCTATCCAAATCTCCAATAGTTTTTGAGTTGTAGGAAGTGCAAACTGAGTCACAAGGACCCGGGTCACATTTAGAGGCTACCGAGTTAGTGCATACTGAGTTTGAAGAATCTAGGCCACATATAGAAGGACCCGAGCCTGAAGTTGAAATTCAAAATGAAGATAGTACAATTCATTCAAAAATCAAAGAACCTATATTGGCTAAATATTTCAAAAGGCATCATGCACCTGATTAGATCATTAGAGATAAATTAGATGGAACAATGACAAGAAGCAAACTAAAAGGTACATGTTTGCTTGTTGAATTTGAACCTAGAAGTGTTAAAGATGCACTGGAAAATACAAGTTGGATTGAGGCTATGAATGAAGAAATAGAACAAATAGAAAAGAATAAAACTCGGACTCTTGTACCTAGGCCCAAAGATAAAAATATGATTGGTACAAAATGGGTATTCAGAAACAAGTTGAATGAAGATGGAAAAGTGTTAAGAAACAAAGCAATGTTGGTATGTAAAGGCTATTCTCAAGAAGAAGCTATTGATTATGGTAAAACTTTTGCCCCTGTTGCAAGATTAGAAGGTGTAGGATTTTAGTGGCTTGTACAGCTCACAAAGGATTCAAAGTATATCAAATGGATGTTAAATTTGCATTCTTGAATGGAATTCTTGATGAGGAAGTCTACATTGAACAACTAGAAGGTTTTATTGATCTAGACAAAAGGGACATGGTCTACAAATTACACAAAGCCCTATATGGTCTAAAACAAGCCCCTAGAGCCTAGTATGAAAGATTACATAACTATTTTATGCAAATTGGTTTTTAAAGAACAAATGATAATAGTAAGGACCAGATAAGAAGATTATATTGGCAGAAATATTTGTGGATGATACTCTATTCACATGAAATGATGACTTATGAAAATCATTTTTAGAACAAATAATAAAGAATTTGAAATGTCTATGTTTGGTGAAATAAAATTCTTTGTTGGATTGCAGATACAAAAGAACATAAATGGTATCTATATCACTCAATCTAAGTATATCAAAGAGATACTCAAGTAATTTATAATGGAAGATTCAAAACCAGTTGGAACTCCCATGTGTACTAAACTTAAGCTTACCAAAGATGATGATTCCAAAGAAGTAGAATAGACCTTATACAAATCAATGATTGAGAAACTACAGTATGTGGCACAAAGTCTTGATATTTTCTTAGCAATTAGGATAGTGGCAAGATTCTTAGCTAAACCTAGAGAAAACCACATGATGACAATAAAAAGAATCTTGAGATATTTAAAAGGTACTGAAGACTATGGCTTATGGTACAAATTTAGAGGCAACCTTGACTTAAAAGTATTTACTAATGCTGATTGGGCAAGAAATCTTGATGATAGAAAAAAACACTAGTGGTGGAGAATTCTTTCTTGGTAAAAGGCTAGTATCTTGGGCACGCAAAAAGTAAAACTACACATCTCAATTTATAGCAGATGCAGAATATGTAGTAGTAGCAATGAGTTGCTCTAACATTGTTTGGTTCAAATAGTTGTTGGAAGGAATGAAGGTTGAAATCAAAGAGCCAATAATGATGTATTGTGATAACACCAATGCAATCAACATATCAAAGAATCTAGTGATGCATTCCAAAACAAAGTACATTGCTATAAAATATCACTTTGTAAGAGAATTAGTATAGGACAAAGAAATCAGATTGGAATATGTGCATACAAAAGAACAAATTATAGATATATTCACAAAGCCATTAGCTAAGCAAGCATTATTGTATCTAAGAGGTAAGCTAGGGGTCATTCCCCTATCTGAAGCTCACTAAATAAATTTTAGTGATTCATCAAAAGGAACCAATTTGATGATCAATCAGTTGATGCGGTATTGAGAAGGACATATTGCAGATGAATTTGTACTCAAGGTACATTGACACTAATTAGAATTATCTTTGGCATGTGTTGTCAAAGAGGGATAAGTTTACTGTCATATTTTTTCTAAAATTTTGTAGAGGGAGAAGTTAAGCAGTTCATTCATAGAGGGAGAACACTATAGGAGAAGTTTTTTGCACAAAAATCAAAGAGAGAAAAACTTTCTAACAAAGGGAGTCTTGTTTTCAAAATTTTATTGTGCTATGACATGTTGTGTTGCCATCAATGCCAAGAGGGAGATTGTTGGATACAATTGATTAATTATGTGTTGTCTTTGATGTTAAAAAAATGTCATATCAATTGACAATTAGTCCATGCTAAGCTCACATGGTTAGTGAAGACACTTTTCCTAGTCTACCAAGTGTTCCTGAGTTTACTCTATGCAGAAGGCAATACTTACCAAGCTCACTCAAGTGTCGAAGGAAGTTATGAAGAAGAGTATTAACTGAGTTCACTCAGTTAGCAAAGGAAAAATTTAATAGAGTCAGTGTTAACCAAGTTCACTCAATTACCAAAGGGCTTTTGTAAGTTCATAGTGTTAACTAAGCTTCTGTTGGTTAACACATGAAATCACTTTAGAATTAGTTTCTACCAAGCTAGGTCGGTTACCAAAGGATTTTCTTATTTTGGCATGTATAGCTTAATTATTTTACCTATTGATTCTAGTTGACTGAGGTGATGAATATTGGTTATTCAAGTTTGTATTTGAGCTAACTTGACAATCTAGAAGGTATAAGTAAAAGGTCAAGTTATGATTTCAATGTATGTGACATGCAAGTTGAATAAGTTGAAAGAGATAAGAAGAGATGAAGTGAACTTGAAGGATAAGTAGGTATCCTTGTGGAGCACAAAAGTATCATTCAATTAAGAAGGATCAAGTATGAATCATAATAGAGATCTGTAATCAACAAATTCAATTGCATCACAATCAGGTCATTTTGTTTTTACTCTCTAACCATTGTAGTTGTGAACTAAAATCTCTTAATAGAGTTGGTTTGACAATCATTTCTAAATCCTCTACCAAGGTGGAAATTCCATTGAATTGTTTCAAGACCTTTTGCAAGGCCACTACTAACAGGATGATCAAATCCTCTAATAGGGTCACACCTAACATTGTGTTTTATAACCTTTAACAAGGTTGGCTCCTGATAGGGCTCACTTTAGAAGAGTGAGAAACAGTAACTAATTACATTTGGTGGTTTTTTCCAAATTAGGTTTCCATGTTAACTCTTGGTGTCTTATGTATTCATGTTATTTCTTTCATGCTTGCAATTAATTAATGATAACATCTTAAAGATCTACTAAAATAATTCACACTCAACATTTATCGAGTTACAACAATTTCTGTATGCTTACCGGGTATTGACAGTAATCAGTTTTATTAGATTGGATTTGAATTGGCATTTAAGGGATCTGGGATTTATTTTAGTAGTAACTGATTCACCCCTCCCCTCTCAGTTACTCCTCTTATATTTCCAACATAAAACATCCTTGTACAAACTTTGATGAATGAGTTTGATCATTGCTGATATAAAAGTGATAATGTCTTAATATTTTTCTATCATCCTTTATGATATCATGTGCACAAATAAATGCTATGTGTACAAAAATTGACACTTTTATAGAGTTTTAATACATTGGTTGCACTTCATTTTGAGGTTTTAGTGTATAGTTTTCAGTGAAGTCAACAACCAACACAATTGTATCCAAGGGAAAAGTATTCTTACACAACTTGAATTGCTCATCTAACCATCTAGCTCTATGTGTATGACCTATGTATTCATAAACTATTTTCTCTTGAAATAATTTCATAAAATCAGCTACACATACATCACGTTTCACTAATTCACACCTCTTTAATCCTTTTCCATCTTTAACACCACATATAAATGATTTGTACTTTCCAAGAGAAACTAGTGTCTTACCAATTTCATGTGTGCTATCTAGATGTAGGCATCTATGCAATTTTTTGTAAACCACCACATTGAAGGCAAAAACCTTTCAAACACATGGTCTTATAATAAATGCATCCATCATCTCATTTACATAGTAAAATTGCAATAAATTGTCTCAGTCACTTAGGAGGTAATTGTAGACCACATTCCTACAATATTTTATTAGTATGAAAAGTACAACATATATAATGATAAACATCATGATGCATAGAAAAATCAACATGAACCCTACAAAAACATGTAGTGTGTATATGATTGATCTTAATGTAGAATGGTTTTGTCATCTAAAAAAACCTTTGGTTGATCTTAATATAAGTAAATCTTTGAAAAAAAATTTCATAAAATTGTTTTTGAGTCATATCCAAAAAATGTTTTGCATGCGGCTCAGGGTTTGTTTTTCCAATTTGTCTTTTGACAACATTTTTTTGGTTTAGTGAAGCCCTTTTTTTGTCACACCAAAATTTTTCTATTATTATTCTTCGTGTTGGATACAATTGATCAATTGTGTGTTGTCTTTGATGTTACACAAATGTCATATTAGTTATCAGATAGAGTCTAGTGAGCTCAGTTGGTCAGCAAAGCAAAAGATAGAGTCTACTGAGCTTAGATGGTCAGCAAAGTGAACTATAGAGTCTACTGAGCATTTTTGGAAGTTACACTACAAAGACAGTTTCTACTGAGCTCACTTGGGCATTGAAGGATTTTGTGGCAGAAGACAGTTTCTACCGAGCTCACAAGGTCAACAAAGAAAAGTTAGTGTCTACAAAGTTCACACACTCTCCAAAAGATTTTGTAGAGTTCGTAGTGTTTACCGATCTTCACTTGGTCAACATAGAAAATTATTTTTGGAGTAGTGTTTACTGAGTAGGGTTAGCCAATGAAGGATTCATTATTTTGGAAAATAAAGTTTAATTGTTTCATGTAATGTTTATAGCTAACTAATGTAATGATTATTGGTAATTGTAACTTGTAAATGAGCCAACTTTATAATTTGTATGGTATAAATAAAAGGTCAAGTTGTGAATTCAAAGGGATGGATGAATGAGTGAGCATGCAAGTGAGTTAATTGTGTAAAGAGGAAGTGTGAGCGAATTTTGAAGAAGGATCAAGTATCCTTGAGGAGTAGCAAAGTTGTATTTGATTAGAGATGATCTAGTGAAGCAAAACAGAGATTTGTAACAAAAAAGTTCAGTTGCTTCTCATTTAGGTCACATATTGTTACTTTATCACCATTGTAGCAGTAATTCCTAAATCTCTTAACAAATTTGGTCTAACAACCATTTTTGTAAATCCTCTAACAAGATGGACAGTTCCATTGAATTGTTCTTAAGTCCTCTAGCAAGGCCAGTCCTAGTAGGGTGATTAAATCCTCTAACAAGGTCACACCTAATAGTGTGTTTTGTAACCTTTAAAAGGGTTGGCTCCTAATAGGGCTCACTTCAGAAGAGTGAAAATTGGTAGCTAGTTACTTAGTGGTTTTTCCTATATTGGGTTTCCACGTTAAATCTTGTGTCTCTTGTGTTCATGTTATTTCCTTTTGCATGCATGTTAATAATTGTGAATGGTTAAAGATCATTAATAAGTTAATACACAGTATAACTACCAAGTTACAACATTTTTCTATGTGGCTACCGAGTGACAACAGTAACTAGTTATTTAAGACATCTAAGGGATCTATGGATTTGTTTTGTGGTAACTGATTCAACCCCCCTCTTAGTTACTCCATCTATATTTTCAACAATTGGTTTCAAAGCTTTTGGTGCTTATAGGAAGTATTTCAAGGATCTAAGCTAAAGATCAGGATGTCTTACAAGAGGAAAATTATAAGGCTTAATAGGGATAACTTTTGAACATGGCAACATCTCATGAGACTCCATTTAGCTTCCATTGGAGATATAGGATTGATATCTTGATCAAGCATATGTAACTCCTTCTGGAATATTATCTACTAATGACATTGCTGAGAAGAAGACTCATAACACCATGATGATAGACATTGCATCTACCCTAAGCTATGAAGAATTTGATGATGTCAAGGACTGCAAAATTGCCTTTGAAATATGGAACAAGTTGAAAGATATCTATGGAGGTGATGATAATGTGAGAAGAGCCAAAGAAGAAAGTATAAGAGGACACTTTGATCAAATGAGGATGAAAACATTGCCAAATATGTTGAAAGAGTCAAAGTAGTCATCAGTGCAATCAAGGCTTTTGGAGGAGACATTGAGGAGGAAATAGTTGTAAGTAAAGTTCTTAGAACATTATTTCCCATTTATGCAATTAGATTTTCTGCAATTCAAGAAAGAAGATATGAAGCAAATCATAAGATAAATTCAGAGGCCATAGTAAGAAGATTGACTGCATTTGAGCTAGATAATTATGATAACTATGTTCTAGCTTCCAAGAACATTGAATCAGCATTTGAAGCCAAGCGTTCACTCCAAAAAAAAGGCAAGAAGATAAAAGATTCTTAGTCAGAAAGTGAAGAAGAATCATAATAGAGTTCTGACAATGATCTTGAGGTGGTTGAAACTCTACTAGCAAGGAAATATTCTAGAGGCAAAGGAACATACAAAGGTAAAGTTCTTTTAATCTATTTTTCATGTGAGAAAATTGGACATATTGCTACAAGGTACCCAAATAAGAAAAATAAGGATGAGAAGAAAGGTCACAAGTGCAATGGCAAGAAAGATTTCAAATCATTCAAGGACAAAGGTAAGAAAACATGTTTCATGACTAAGGATTCTAATGATTCTGATGATGAAGAAGATGAAATTGTTTACATTGTTGTGAAAGACAAATTTGATAATGATGAGGAAGATAAAATGGCACTTATATCTTAGGTGAGCAAAAATGATACATGGATCATAGATAGTGGTTGCTCTCATCATATGACTAGTGATAAAACAAAGTTTGAACATTTTGAAGACTATGATGGTGGTAGTGTGAGGTTTGGTAATAATGAACCTTGTTGCATAAAAGAAAGAGGAAGAATCTCACTAACCAAAGAACTTATATGTAATAATGCATATTGGGTTGAAGGACTAAAACACAATCTTTTGAGTGTGGCACAACTAATCAACAATGGATTCAAAGTGGAACTCATGTGCATGGAAAAGAAAAATTCCTGGATGACAAAGGAAAGCTGATTAGATCAGACATACAAACAAAAGGTAACTTGTTCTATCTTGAACTTGGTGAATGTTCATGCTTTATTTTTCAAGTTGAATAAAGTTGGTTATGGCATAGAAGGTTATGTCATGTGAACTTTGATAACTTGGTGAAAATAAGAAAATTTAGGAAAGTAAGTGGCATTCCTAGTATAAAGAAACTTGAGGTTGGTCTATGCAAGAATTGTTAGATTGGTAAGATGGGAAAGGCTAGCTTTAAAAGTAAGAGCTATCCGTCTAAAGAAGTTTTAGAAATTGTGCATACTAATTTGTGTGGACCCATTAGAATTGAGAATTATACTTGAGAAAAATTCTTCATTCTTTTTGCTGGTGATTACTCTAGAATGATGACTGTCATGTATTTGAGAGAAAAGTCAAAAGCGTTTGAGAAGTTCAAGTGGTATTTGGCTAGAGTAGAGAAGGAAATAGGAAAAAGACTAGAATTCTTGAGGTCAAATAGAGGTGGTGAATTTATCTCCCATGAATTCAATAACTTCTGCATTGAAAGGGGAATCAAAAGATAGGTATCATCACCTAGAACTCCTGAGCAAAATGGCATAGCTGAAAGGAGGAATAGATCTATCATGGACTATGCAAGAACTTTAATGATTGAAAAGAAAATTGCTATCAAATATTGGAAGGAAGCTATCAACACTATAGTTCATACCTTGAATTGAGTATAGCTGAAGAAGGACTCATTCAAAACCCCCTATGAGTTATGGTATGGCTATAAACCCAATGTAAGTTACCTAAAAGTATTTGGAAGCAAATGTTACATTTTGAAAGAATCTAGAAAAGGTAAATTTGATGTGAAAGGCGATGAAGGAATATTTTTGGGATATTCTTGTAAGAGTAAAGCATATAGATGTTTAAATTTGTCTACTCACAAAGTCATAGAAAGTGCACATGTGAAAGTTGATGAGTTTGCAAAAAGGATTGAAGAAGAAAGCAAAAAGAAACTAGAAGATTATAGGAGATTTGTTTACATTGAATTTGATACAGTGCTAGATACATCTGTCAATTAGGAATCTTCCACTCCTAATTCTTCAGTCACTAAGCTACAAAAAATTCAAACGAAGTTGTAGGAACTTGAGTCACATTCTGATGGTACTGAGCCAATGCCTATTGATTTTGAAGGACACAAGTAGTAGACAGAACAACCAGAACCTGAAGTTGAAGTGCAAGAGGATGACAATGCAATTTATTCAAAAGACAAGGAACCTATGTTAGCCAAGAATGTTAGGAGACATCATGCACTAGATCTAATCATTGGAGACAAATTTGAAGGTACTATGAAAAGAAGTAAACTAAAAGATAGTTGTTTACTTGTTGATTTTGAACCTAGAAATGTCAAAGATGCATTAGAAAATGAAAGTTGGATTAAGGCTATGAATGAAGAGATAGAGCAACTAGAGAAGAAAAAAACATGGAGTCTTGTACCCTTGCCTAGAGATAAAAATGTGATTGGAACTAAGTGGGTATTGAGAAATAAGTTGAATGAAGATGGTAAGGTGTCAAGGAACAAAGCTAGACTGGTATGCAAAAGACACTCTCAAGAAGAAGGAATAGACTATGGAGAGACTTTTGCTCCTATTGCAAGATTGGAAGGTGTTAGGACCTTACTTGCATATGTTACATACAAAGGATTTAAGGTTTATCATTTGGATTTCAAGTCA
This sequence comes from Cupressus sempervirens, assembly GCA_028749045.1. Lineage (NCBI taxonomy): Eukaryota > Viridiplantae > Streptophyta > Pinopsida > Cupressales > Cupressaceae > Cupressus > Cupressus sempervirens. The sequence goes on along the minus strand of CM053789.1, from coordinate 554,838,392 downwards.
ACATTTCTCAATAGTATACTGGATAAAGAAGTCTACATTGAGTAGCCTAAAGGTTTTGTTGATCCAAACAAGAAGGACATGGTTTGCAAATTACACAAAGCATTGTATGGTTTGAAAGAAGCCCCTCAAGAATGGTATGAAAGATTGCATAACTATCTTATTTAGATTAGTTTTCAAAGAACTAATGATAACAATGGCTTACATATCAAGGAAGGGCTAGATAACAAGATTGTTTTGGCAAAAATATTTGTGGATGATACTTTGTTCATAGGAAATGATGATCTATGTAAAGAGTTTTCAAAAAAAATGAACAAGGAATTTGAGATGTCAATGTTTGGTGAGATAAAATTCTTTGTTGGTCTTCAAATTTAGTAGAGTAAAAATGGTATCTACATCGCTCAGTCTAAATACATCAAGGAGATACTAAAAAAGTTTGGTATGGAAGACTGTAAACTAGTTGGAACTCCTATATGCACAAGACTAAAGCTTACCAAGGATGATGAATCAAAAGAGGTAGATCAAACATTATATAGTTCTATGATTGGAAAGTTATAGTATGTGGTTTATACAAGGCCAGATATTGCTCTTACAGTTGGTATTGTAGCATGATTTTCAGCCAAACTAAGAGAAAATCACATGATGGCAATCAAAAGGATCATGAGATACTTGAAAGGCACTACTGATTATGGATTAGGGTACAAATTTGGAGGTAATATGGATTTGAAAGTGTTTACTGATGTAGATTAGGAAGGAAACATTGATGATAGGAAGAGTACAAGTGGAGGAGCATTCTTTCTTGGAAAGAGGTTGGTTTCTTGGACAAGTAAAAAGCAAAATTGTACATCCCAATCTACAACTGAAGCAGAGTATGTTGTAGAAACAGTAAAATGTTCTAATATTGTTTGGTTCAAATAATTATTGGAAGGTTTGAAGGTGGAAATCAAAGAACCAATTGTTATGTTTTGTGACAATACAAGTGCAATCAACATATAAAAATCTAGTAATGCATTCAAAAACCAGGCACATTGCAATAAAGTATCACTTTGCTAGAGAATTGGTGTAGGATAAGGAGATCAGATTGGAATATGTCCATACAAATGAACAAATTGCTGACATATTCACCAAACCTTTACCTAAGGATGCATTCTTGTATCTAAGAGGTAAGTTAGGGGTCATTTGCCTATCTAAAGCTCACTAAAATGAAGTTTTAGTAATGTATCAACAGGTACCAAGTTGAAGATCTATCAATTGATATAGAATAGTCATAGAAATATTGCATACGAATTAGTACTCAAGGTACATTGTTACTCATTTGGTTTGTATTGTCTTTGGCATGTGTTGTCAAAGAGGGAGAGTATATTGTCATAAGCTTTCTAAAATTTGAATTTGTTTGAGAAGAGTTTGCTATTTGAAAAGAAGCTATGTAATTCCTTCATAGATGAAGATTACTATATTTGAGAAGTTTTTGGAATGAAATTTAAGAGGGAGAAACATTTTATTAGAAAAAGACTTGTTCTCAAATTTCATTCTACTATGACATGTTGTATTGCCATCAATGCCAAAGAGAGAGATTGTTGGATACAATTGATCAATTGTGTGTTGTCTTTGATTTTACACAAATGTCATATCAGTTATCAAATAGAGTCTAACAAGCTCAATTGGTTAGCAAAGAAAAAGATAGAGTCTACCAAGCTTGGATGGTCAACAAAGTGAATTATAGAGTCTACCAAGCATTTTTGGAAGTTACATTGTGGAGACAGTTTCTACCAAGCTCACTCGAGCACTGAAGGATTTTGTGGTCGAAGACAGTTTCTATTGAGCTCACAAGGTTAGTGAAGGAAAGTTAGTGTCTACTAAGCTCACTCAGTCTCCAAAGGATTTTGCAAAGTTCATAGTGTTTACTGAGCAGGGTCGGCCAATGAAGGATTTCATTATTGTGGCAAATAAAGTTTAATTGTTTCATGTAATGTTTGTAGCCAACTGATGTAATGATTATTAGTAATTGTAACTTGTAAATGAGCTAACTTGATAATTTGTATGGTATAAATAAAAGGTCAAGTTGTGAATTCAAAGGGATGGATGAATAAGCGAGCATGCAAGTGAGTTAATTGTCTGAAGAGGAAGTGTTAGTGAATTTTGAAAAAGGATCAGCTATCCTTGAGGAGTAGCAAAGTTGTATTCGATCAGAGAGGATCTAGTGAAGCAAAATAGAGATTTGTAACAACAAAGTTCAGTTGCATCTCATTCAAGTCACATATTGTTACTTTCTCACCATTGTTGCAATAATTCCTAAATCTCTTAATAGAGTTGGTCTAATAGCCATTTTTGTAAATCCTCTAACAAGGTGGATAGTTCCATTGAATTATTCTTAAGTCTTCTAGCAAGGCCACTCCTAGCAAGGTGATTAAATCCTTTAACAAAGTTCACACCTAATAGTGTGTTTTGTAACCTTTAACAGGGTTGGCTCCTAATAGGGCTCACTTTAGAAGAGTGAAAATTGGTAGCTAGTTACTTGGTGGTTTTTCCCATATTGGGTTTCCACATTAAATTTGGTGTCTCTTGAGTTCATGATATTTCCTTTTACATGCATGTTAATAATTGTGAATGTTTAAAGATCAGTAATAAGTTAATACACAGTATAACTACTGAGTTACAACATTTTTCTATGTGGCTACCAAGTGACAACAATGACTAGTTATTTAAGACATCTAAGGGATCTGTGGATTTGTTTTGTGGTAACTGATTCACCCCCCCTCTCAGTTACTCCATCTATATTTCCAACACTTAGTGCATCAACAATAACTTTATCCTTACATGGGAGTCTACCTTGGAATGACCAAAAAGAAGTCTCATTAGAATTCTCAATTTTCTCTTCCCTCAGTAAGGCTTTGACTAATGTTGTTCTACTTATCCTTAAGATTACTTATTTCGTTTACCATATAAGTTTTTCCCATTTCCTTTCCCATTATGGTTGATGTGAGGACCCATTGGGACATATTAGCATCTTTAATACATGCTTTTGAACCAATGGATTTGTATGCATCAAAGAGATTTCTAGCAATGGTTCTTTCAGTACTATTTTAAGATGTTCTTAACCCCAAAATTCTAGTTATCTCTCTAAATTTCAGATTTTTAACCATTTCAACAACAAATTGGCATCTTCCACTTTAATTTAAATTTTCAAAATAGTTATTCCAAATCTTTCAAATAATTCTCCTACAATTTCTTTCTGACATTTTATCATGCATTGGCTTCAAAATATTTTCATCAATATCAATTAGAAACTTTGGTTTTCTATAAGTTATTCTAGGAGATGTTGATGTACGCACATGCTCTATATTCTCATTTATTACATCATGCGCATTCATCATTTCAACTTGAGATTTCACATTAGGGGCATCATGTGACATAAGTGTATTTGTCATAATCATTTCAATTGAGGTATGTTGAACTTTTTTGTTTGTCAAATTTAGTGCATATTCGACATCAATATCAATAGGTATATTTTCATCACTTACATTGGAGGAATTTGATGATGTACCTTTACGTAATCTCCTCATATGCTCCCTTATTTTTGCCTTTGTTGCCTCTCTTTTTTCAATCATTCCTCTCTTGTTCTTTCCCATGATTGCAGATGCAAATTACCCTACCAAATATAACATGAATAAAATAAATAATAAGATACTAGCATGATTATTTTATGCTCAATCATAAGATAGTAACATAAAATAAGATGTTTGCACATGAAAAATATCAAATTTAGCATTTCCAAGCACAAAAAAACTTAAACTTGCATATCTGGTATACAAATACATGTGAGCAGCAATAGAATCTGGTCTCGACTACACTGAAATAATCTAATAACCATTGACATGTTTTATTTATAGTTTTTAATAACTTGATTGGGTTTTGTATAACCTAATTGGGATATTGAGTTTTAATTGCATGGTCCATATGGAAAAATAACCTGATTAGGTTATACAAAACCTAATTGGGTTCTAGCTTGCTACTACACAAAGGTAGATTGAAGGAGGGAGGGAGTGATCAAGATAATGATAGAGAGAGGGTGAGGAGAGGATAAAGATATAGAAGGTGATACAAAGAGAGAGAGAGAGAGAGAGAGAGAGAGAGAGAGAGAGAGAGAGAGAGAGAGAGAGAGAGAGAGAGAATAGGAGAAATATGATAGCTAGGATATGAGAGATATTATGGAATAGAAGGGATGGAGAGAGAGATATAGAGATTATGGGAGAGGTGGGATGTAGATAGAGAGAAAGAGATAGAGAGATTATGGGATATGATAGAAATAGTGAGAGAGATATAGAGAGATTAGGGGATATGATAGAAAGAGTGAGAGAGATGTAGAGAGAATGAATGAGAGACAAGGGGATAGGAGAAATAGAGAGAGGGAGAGAGATTAGGGGATATGATAGAAATAGTGAGAGAGAGAGAGATTAGGGATATGATATAGAAAGTGTACAAGAGAGGTAGAGAGAAAGAGGGAGAGAGAGAAGGGGATATGAGAAAGAGAGAGGGGATGTGTGTGTGTGAGAGAGATATATTAGGGGATATGATAGAAAGAGTGAGAAAGAGGTGAGAGAATGAGTGGGAGAGAAGGGGATTGGGGGGGGGGGAGAGAGAGAGAGAGATTAGAGATATGATATAGAAAAAGTGTGAGAGATTTAGAGAAAATGAGTGAGAGAGAAGGGGATAGGAGAAAGAGAGAGGGGATATGTGAGAGAGATTAGGGGATAGGAGAAAGAGAGAGGGGATATGAGAGAGAGAGATTAGGGGATATGATACAAAGAGTGAGAGAGATGGAGAGAATGATAGAGAGGGAGAGAAGGGGATAGCAGAAAGAGAGGGGGGATAGGACAAAGAGAGAATATGTGTGTGTGTGTGTGTGTGTGAGAGAGAGAGAGAGAGAGAGAGAGAGAGAGAGAGAGAGAGAGAGAGAGAGAGAGAGAGAGAGAGAGAGAGAGAGAGAGAGAGAGAGAGAGATTAGGGAATATGATAGAAATAATGAGAGAGAGATTAGGGGAGGTGATGTAAAGAGTGAGAGAAAGGTGGAGAGAAAAAAAGAGAGAGAAGGGGATAGGAGAAAGAGAGAGAGAGATTAGGGGATATGATAGAAATAGTGTGTGTGAGAGAGATTAGGAGTATGATATAGAAAGAGTGTGAGAGATGTAGAAAAAATGAGTGAGAGAGAAGGGGATAGGAGAAAGAGAGAGAGGGGATATATGAGAGAAAGGGAGAGAGAGAGAGAAGAGAGATTAGGTGAAAGGAGAAAGAGGGAGAGGAGATATGAGAGAGAGAGATTAGGGGATATGATACAAGAGTAAGGGAGATGGAAAGAATGAGAGAGGGAGGAAAGGGGATAGCAGAAAGAGAGGGGGGATAAGACAAAGAAAGAACGAGAGAGAGTGGATGGGATGGATAGAATAATTAGAGGATAGAGAATTAGAGAGAGAGAGGAGAGAGAGATAGATTAGTGGATATGATATAAAGAGAGAGAAGGGGATAGGAGAAAGAGAGACTAGGATAAGATAACGAGAAAAAATGAGAGAGAGGGAGTGATGTAGAGAGAGGATGGGATGGAGACAAGGATTGGGGTATATGATAGAAACTTTTTTGTTAGAATACATAATATAATCTCTCTCTCTCTCTCTCTCTCTGTCTCTCTCTCCATCACTCGCCCCATCAATCTAACCTTGTGAAGTAGTAATACAAAACCTGATCAAGTACTAAATTTATTTTTTATTTTCATAACCTAATCAGGTTATTTGAATCCCAAAAACTTGATTAGGTTATGGCTTGGTGATAGCCTAGAAAAATGACCCAAAGGCTTGGGAGATTTTTTTCCCTCCATTTTTTTCCTTTAGACATTTTTCATCTTCTAAGATGAATTTAGGTCTTTGCCTTCATCAAGTTTTCTAAGTGTGAAGTGGGTATCTCTAAAATCACCACCATAATCTTACATGTCTTATTAGCTTTCTAATCATATAAATTTTTCTTTTTCTGGACAATAGTAACATTGTAAACTTTAATTACTTTTACCAATGCCTTGAAATTCCTGACAGACATATGTCTACCATTTTATAATAAATTTTATGTACTTAACCAAATTCAAAAAAAATTATATATTACTATTCTACACTTGATTCTATACAATTTTAAAATGAAGTTTTTATTTTCAATTATTTTTATGCAAGGTATGCTTAGTACACGAACAGGTACCAAAATTTAAAGATGTAGTTAGTTCAATAATTCATAATTAAAAAATACTCATCATAAAATTACAAAAAAATACATAACTTCTAGATATGACTCTTAACTATCATCCTACCAAAGGGATATGCAAGATACTAAATATAACTTGGTCTTTTGTGTTGTACATGAAAATAGCTATGTTATGTTTTCTAAAAAAACTAAGAACTATTTTTCATGTGCAAAGGGTTTGACCCACCTAATCTTATCCATTTTTTAAAAACTCGAGTAGTTTGGAAAGTAGATTCAAAGTACTACAATTTATATGTTTTACACATCTTGTCATTTTTAGTGGATGACCCTCAAATGTCTCATCCAAGTTCAAGTTTACCTAATTTTAGAAAAAAGGTGTCCACTTATACCCCTTTTTGTACACCATCTTGGTGCACTCACCCCTATAGATTATGTTGGCCTTGTTTTTCACCATTTATAATCTTGTTATACCCAATAGTGAAAAACCCTAGTGTTATGTTTAAAAAAAAAATATTAAACCCTTGATTTGTTGCCCTAGCCCTCAAAAGTAATCAAAAGTAATATTTAAATGAAGTTGCATGGAAAAATCTTATCCTAAGTTTTCATTTCTCCTAAGGTTCTTTTATTACTTTCACAAAATAAACCTTTTTCACTTTAAGCATACCCTAACCGTGGTTATCTTTCTCCTTTTTCACTTTAAGCATACCCTAACTGTGGTTATCTTTCTTAAGTGTTTTGTGAAGCATCTTAATTATGATATTTTGTTTTGGTCAACTGTTAATCTCTTTAAGATCAACAGAAAGTGCATGCCCACAATGTGAATTTGCACAAGTTTTATGTAATGTGGGCAAGTGCCTTGGTGCCATGTAGCATTTGGTGAAGTTAAGCTTTTACTATGCCACAAAATCTAGAAATTGTCAGTACTTTTTAGAACTTTTGCAAAATTGTCAGTGCACATTTAGTTTTCTAGTGGTGTCATTGGTTGAGCCATGTAGTTGGGTTGTTTTTTTCTATCATGTCATGGAGCCATTGATCTTTGGAAGATCAATGATAGGAATATTACCACTTCATGGAGATGCAAGGATTTTAACCAAAGCAGGAAAGCACCTTGGTGACACTTGTCCCTGATGACATCACAAAAGATATTTCACATAGTTCAAAAGACACAAGTTGTATATCATTGATCTTGAGAAGATCAACAGGTAGCACATGCCTACAATATGAAAGTAAACAAAGTTTATGTAACGCAGGAAAGTGCCTCTTTGACATGTGGCATGTGATGATGTCATAGGCCCAAAATTTTGAAAGGTAATAACTTGTTTACTTTTGGTAGCTATTAGACACTTGGCATAAAATGATGCATTTATTGGTTAATATGGCTGACTAGATCTAAAAAAGAGAAAGATTTATCAAAGCATTAATCTTGGATAGACCAATGGATAGTGCTTACATGCATTACCAAATTGATTGAACTTTAAACAAAGAAAGGAAGCACCTACACATCATGTGGCATAGTGGGACCTATTGTTAAAAGGTTGTCAAGTCATGCCAGGGTGGAAAAGGGTAATGAAATGGAACACAATAATTGGCAGGATAATACATGTACTTGCTAGGGGTGAGATGAATATACTAGTGGGGTATCCTTTTTAAAGCTCTATTTGCAAAGTTATAATGATATTTCATGATTGTCAATCTTTGGAAGATCGATGATCAATGCTTCACCACATTATGAAAATGCTCAAGGTTTAAGCAATGTGGGAATGCACCAATTTGACATGTGGAAAATTTTATAAAGCTTTAATGTAGCTTTTTAGATTTTAAAGAAGGTCATCTAATGCCTGAGGATCAATGGATATAATTCAAATTTTATAATATGGTGCAAATTTGTGACTATGTAGTATTAATTATAATTAATGCTACTTTGTGTGAGCTTAATGCTACAATATAATTTGAAATTACAAAATTATTAGAGTACAAGCGTTTCCAAATCTAGGGCATGAAATTATTTAGGGTTTTCAATGATTTCCAAAATAATTCGCTAAAGAAATAAGAAAAAAAGGATGGGAAAGTTGTCTAAATCCTTTGAGAATTGAGAAATTATAATTGTGCTAGTTAAATTGAGAAAATGCCTCTTCATAAGGATTTTTCTAGTAAGGTGGATTACCTAAAAGGATTAGTTCATGATGATTTTCTTGAACAAATGCCTCTATCTCTAAATGAATTGAAAAAGGGTAGAGATTTCATCCCTAAAATCCCTAGGTTGTTAGTTAGTGAGGGTTTTTATGATAAGGCATATTATATGAGAGATGTAGAAGTCTTAGTGGGAGGTTTAGAACTGTTTAAAAAATGGTTTGCAAAATGAAACTTGGCTACCCCAATGAGAAATGTATGTGAGTTTGATATAGGAAAACTAATCATTCCTAGAGTGTTTTTTGATGGTGACTTATTAGCAGATATGACAAAGAAATATGACCCAATTACTAGGGTGGTAAAGAATCATGTAGGTGATAATATTTTTAGGGTTCCACTTGAATTAATCAGAGAAGTTTTCAAGATAAACCCTAACCATTTTTCCCATTAAAAAATTGATATGGAGGATTTCCAGGCAAGATATGATGCATAAAGGGTATACTTAAGGTTAGGGCCATTACAACAACATTTTGTCAAAATTGGGTCATTGCCCTTGGTCACACTGAATACCCCAAAGCCCTTTTTGAAGAAATATTTTAATCTAAGGCCATAGACCTTATATTTTTTTCTTTTCAAAATAATTTGAATGGATGAGAAAGATTATATTCAAGGCTCTATTGTTCTCATCATGGCTCAAACTTTGCAATATGGAATGAGCTCAACTCTTGATTTTGCTAACTACTTGGCTGAGGAAATTCACAATGGTTTGATTCAAATAGCTCAAGCTAAGGTTAATAGGCCTTTTTTATCATATTCATTATTGATGTATAAATGTCTATATAAAGGAGTTACTTTCTTCTCCAAAGAGATGAAATTTTGAACTAGAGAGAGATGGAGAAAGACTCCCAATTCAATTGTGGAGTGCAGATATGACATGGGAGGTCACAAATGCCAGTTTTGTTAGATTTTATAGATATTTTGCTTCAAGGATTATATTTTTGTTGAGAGGGGATAACCCTAGCATACCTCAACCCTTGTTAGAATTGATAAGACCTATGGATCATGCCAAGGGGCTATTGGTCAGTCATAATTGGGGAGATATCATCCCATACCCTATTTCTACTATTTTAAGAGTTTATGGCTTCTTGGGAAAGCCCCATGTGTTACCATATCAGGTTCCTCTAAATATAGGAATTGCAAAATTGTTGTGGTAGATTGGGACAATTGATGAAAGGAAAATCCAAAGGTACATTCTTCCCAGTGGTTAGTGTTTTGCATGACTTTGTGTTTGTTAAGAATTGATGGAGGAGTTTAGGAAAATTTCTAGATAAGTATCAAAAGGCCCAATCACTTACTCATTATATTGATCTAGAGAGATTCTATGACCGTCTTAGGGAAAGAAGTAAGGCCAAGGCTCACACACAAACTATATACTTCCCTAAGGATATAATCAGGAATATGTTTTCATTATAAAAATAGGATGTCAGAGAAGAAAAATAGATAGTTTACAACAAAGTCCTTGACTTTATAAATGCTTTTGAGCCCAAATATGATCCTTTAGTAGATAAGAAATATTGGGGGGCCAAAATGGATATGTTGATGAACAAATTTTCTTTAATAATGCAAACCTTAAATGAGAAGAAAGACATTTGGAAAAAGCATAATTAGATAGAGCTATTGAAGTGGAGAGAGATTGAGTAGCAGAATGGTTGTGACTCCAAGTCAATATACACTCCAAAGGAGGGCTGGATATGTTGTAGCTCAGAATGTGCAATATGTCCCTCCTTACAAGAGGCCCATAAAGCCCATCTTACACAAGTGCCCCCAAGAAACAGAGTTTAGAACAAGGATCGTCCTCTCAAGCAAGAGAGTACTCACCATCCCAGACTCCACTCAAAATAGATGATGAGCCATCTATGAGAGAACAACTAAAACAAATTAGAGGGGAAGGGGAGATTGTAATTACATCTGCTGATTTTCAAGGAGGGGTACCTGAAGAGCCTCCTGTGCCATTTTTAAACCTTACTGTTGCTGATTATGTTGAAAATCTGATTGAAAAGCTCATTGTTTGAGTGTTGCAAAGAAGGAAGATTGTTGTTTTCAATAATTGCTTTGTCATTGATGTCAAGCTTGCTACTTGTAGGGATGATATTTGCTCATACAATTCAAGTACTATCACTTAGTTGATTGATAAAGAGGATTTGATCAAGAAGATGTAACAAGAATACCTAGGGAAAGGATGAGTTATGATGTTGTAATGAAGTGTAAGGATTACTTAAGACAATGGTTAAATGATGTATTGATAACATACTCAAATATACAAAGGTTGGTCACACTTAGAAACATTGGAGGAAGAAGTTGTAATAAGGTTGACTGCAAAGCTTAAACTAAGATCATTATTGGGTGTCGAGTAAGTTAGTTGAAGCTGAGAAAATTCTTAGTTGGAGCCAAGTAACAAGAAATTATAGTGTGTTTCAAGTGATCTTTAGGTGTCAAGTGAAGATTAGGTGCTGGGGATCAAAAAATCTTAGTTGGTGCTGAGAAATTTCAGGTGCCAAGCATAAGGAAAAACACAGTTGATGCCAAGTAACACAATATGTGCTGAGCACCAGTATTTCAATAGTGCCAAGTAACTGCATTATTTCAAATTATGAAGATTTTCCAAATCTAAGTTGACAAAGTAGTTGTCTTGAATTTTGTGAAGAGGTTGGAAGACAAGGATGATGAGCTGGTGGAACAAAATTCTATGTAAATTATTTTTGAGAAAATTCAAGAGGATTATTCAAGAAGTTTCTAGAGGAAACAAAATATGGGTTAGATACAATGAATCCTACCTAATCCATAAAAATTTAAATTAAAGAATGGAAGAATCAAGTGGGAAAAGAACTCCAAGACTTCTATTTAAGGAGTTAGAGACCAAGAAGCAAAGAGCTACTGATACTATTGTTGCTAAAGTGCCAAACTACATAGTGGTTAGAAGGGTGTCAAGGAGAAGACATCTAGGAGAAGGAAGAGCACAAAGGCTCTTCTTCTATGAGTGGTCATGAAGAGATGATTGCACTAGTACATTGAGTATGGAGACTCAAGGAGACTAAGCTTGAAAGGATAGCGAGTTGTCAAAGTTGCAGAGATTGAAGGCTAGGCAAGGGTATGAGCTGAGAAGTGATCTGAAATCTACAAGATAAGTTGTATGTTGTATTCAGGTCAAATATTTACTAATACTCTCTAGAAATTATATTAGACATGAAAATCATATGGACTTAGGTTGGTTTAATAGCCATTTGAAAATCCTTTAATAGGGTGGCATTCCAAGTGAATGTTCTAAAGTCCTTTAATCAGGCCCACTTCTAATAGGGTGGTTAAATCCTCTAACAAGGTTGCATTTGATAGTGTGTTGTAAGCCTCTAATAGGGCAAGCCTTTCACAGGGCATCACTTCAGAAGAGTGAGAATTGAGTAGCATGTTACTGGTGGTTTTCCCAAATTGGGTTTCCATGTAAATCACTATGTTATGTGTTGATTTCTTATCTGTTATGCTTGCATGTTGATTTACAATAACTTGTTGATTAGAGAAGTTAAAGCTTGGATGAATGAATAGTTGAATGGGTTCACTATACATAGTGAAAAGTTTGAATAGGACATTTGGACCTTGAATAACTGATTCACCCCCCCTTCTTAGTTATTCTAAAGCATTTCTAACAATTGGTATTAGAGCCTTTTTTTGATCTAGTTTCAAGGTACTAGAAGTAGGAAGATCAAGATATCCAAGAGAGAAGTTCCCAATCTCAACAAAGACAACCTTGCTTAATGGAAGAGTCTAATGAAATTGCACCTTGGATCAATAGGTGACTATGCACAAACCTCAATTGGAACAAAACATGTAAATCCAATAAGACCTCTTACTGTAGTTGATTTGAACAAAAAGAATGAGCACAATCAAGCAATGTTGGAGTTTTCCTCTACACTTAATTATGCATAATATGATGACATCAAAGATTGTGACATTGCATTAAAAATGTGGAAAGCCCTATTAGATATCTATGGAGGAGATCAGAATGTCCAGAGAGAAAAGAGAGAAAGCCTAAGAGGAAAGTTTGATAAAATGAAAATGGAGGAAGGAGAAAATGTTGCTCAGTATGCTGCAAGAATGAAAGAAGTGGTAAGTGCAATAAGAATTCTAGGTGGTCAATTGGAAGAAGAAACTATCATAAATAAGTACTTAAGAACTCTACCCCTACTTATGCTATTAGAGTTTTACAAATCTAAGAGCTGAGGTGTGTACAAGGAAATACACTAATCTTTTAAGGAATAGTGGGAAGACTTACTGCATTTGAACTGTCCAATTTTGACAACTACAAACTTGAGAACCTTGAATCTACTTTCAAGGCCAAGATGAAAATAAAGGACATTGAGGAGGAGACATCAAGAAAAAAGAGAAGAAAGAAAAAACATGCATCCAATGATAGCAACGCAGATGAGGAAGATGTGGAACATGTAGAAGCACTACTAGCTAGGAGATTCCATAGAGGCAAAGGTAAATTCAAAGGTAATTTCCCTATCATATGTTTCAATTGTAATTAAGTTGGTCATACTACTGCAAGATGTACATAGAGGAAGAATTACAAAGAAGGAAACAAGTATAGAAACAAGAAAGAATATGATAGTGAAGACTACAAGGAGAAAGGAAAAAGATGCTAGATTGTTGAAGAAGACTCTGATGAGAATGATGATGAAGTAGTCTATGTAGCCATGAAGGATGAATTAGATAAAGATGAAGATGAAGCAATAGAATTGGTTACCTGTGTAAACAAAAATGACAAGTGGATCATAGATAGTGGATGCTCACATCACATGACAGGAGCTAAAAGTAAGTTCATTACCTTTACTCAATATGATGAAAATAGTGTTAGATTTGGTAATGATGCCCCATGTCAAATCAAAGGAAAAGGTTCTATTAAGCTTGCAAAGAAAATTTCATGTGATAATGCATACTATGTTGAAGGACTGAACTACAACTTGTTGAGTGTATCACAGTTAGGCAATGTAGGTTGCAAAGTTGAATTTGGAAACAAAACTACTAAGATTTATGACACTGATGGAAATTTGATAGGAAAAGGTGAAAAAACTAGAAGTAAACTATTTTACCTAGATATGGAAGATGCAACATGTCTTGTTGTTAGACTTGATGATGTGTGGTTGTGGCATAAAAGGCCATGTCATGTTAACTTTGATAATCTGATTAGCATCAACAAGAAGAAGAAGGTTAGAGGGTTGCCCAAATTGAAGAAACTTGAAAACAAAATGTGCAAACAATGTCAACTAGGGAAGATGACTAAGTCTAGTTTCAAAAGAACCACATACACTTCCAAAGAAGTACAAGAGTTAGTCCATATAGACTTATGTGGTTCAATAGAAGTGCAAAACTACCTAGGAGACAGATACATAATGCTATTTGTAGATGATTATTTTAGAATGATGACTGCTATATTTTAAATAAAAAATTTGATTCATTTCAAATGTTTAAGTGGTATTTGGCCAGAGTTGAGAAGGAAATAGGAAAGAACCTAAAATGCCTAAGGTTAGATAGAGGAGGTGAGTTCACATCAAGAGATTTTGAAATATTTTGCAATGACAAAGGTATCAAAAGGAAAACATTAGCCCTAAGAACTCCACCACATAATGGTATTGCTAAAAGGAGGAATAGGTTAGTAATTGACTATGCTAGAACCTTTATGATGGAGAAAAATGTTAGGCTAAAGTACTGGAGAGAAGCTATAAGTACTGTAGTCTACACACTAAATAGAGTTCAAGTCAAGAAAGGTACAAATGCAACACCTTTTGAATTATGGTATGGTCACTCACCTAATGTTAAACATTTCAAAGCATTTGTTTGTAAATGCTATATTCTTAAAGATACTAGATATGGCAAGTTTGATGCAAAAAGTGATGAAGGCATATTCTTTGGATACTCCACTAGAAGCAAAGCATATAAGTGTTTGAATACTAACACTATCAAGATTGTGGAGAGTGCAAATGTAAATTTTGATGAGCATGCAGAAGTTCAAGTTGATGAGTCCAAGTGATCAAAGGATTACATATCATTTGTATACTTCTATGAAGGAATGACATTTGAGGATAATGTTGCAAATCAAATTGGAAATCAGAAAAAAATTTCAGTATTTGCCAAGTCTCAACCTGTGAATGTTGAGCTTGATTTAGAAGCTGAGCTAAAAAATGTACAAAATACACATTCTAATTTTGAAAATAGTATACATGAGAGGAATGATGAAGTGTGAGATGAAGAAGAACAAAATGACTTTGAAGCTGAAGGATTAAACATGGAAAGAAGGATAGAACCCAGATTAGCCAAGTATGTGAGAAAACATCACCCTGCAGATCAAATTATTGGTGACAAGGATGCTATACCTATGACAAGGAATAGACTAAGGAATGAATCATGTCTACTAAGAAAGGTTGAACCTAAAATAGTGAAAAATGCATTAGAAGATGATGACTGGTATAAAGCCATGGAAGAGGAGATAGATTAGATTGAGAAGAACAAAACATGGTCTCTAGTTCCTAGACTAGCTAATAAGAATGTGATTGGTGCCGAATGGGTGTTTAGAAACAAACTTCATGAGAATGGAGAAATAACAAGAATTAAAGCTAGACTAGTTTGCAAAGGCTGTGCAAGAGAAGAAGGATTGGATTATGGGGAAATATTTTCCCATGTTGCAAGAATAGGAGTAAGAATACTACTTGCATATGCTGCATACAAAGGTTTCAAAGTATACCAAATGGATGTGAAGTCTTCTTTTCTGAATGGTATATTGGGAGAGGGAGTCTATATAGAACAACCAAAGGGATTTTTAGATTAGAAGAATAAGGGCATGGTCTACAAACTGCACAAGGCACTTTATGGATTGAAGCAAGCACCTAGAGCATGGTATGAGAGATTGCACAAATATCTTGTGAAGATAGGATTTGAGAGAATAGATGACAATAGTAACTGTTACATAAAAACTAGAAAAGGTAAAGACATTTTGATATCATAAATATTTGTTGATGATATAATATTGGGGGGAAAAGATGTTCTTTGCAAAGATTTTGTTGATCAAATGAAGTATGAATTTGAGATGTCAACATTTGGAGAAATCAAATTCTTTGTTGGATTACAAGTACATCAATTAAAGCATGGCATATTTGTGACCCAATCCAAACACATCAAGGAGATACTCAAAAATTTTGGGTTAGAAGATTCAAAACTAGTCAGCACACTAATGGCAATAGGCGATAAACTATGCAAGAATGACGAGTCTGCTAAAGTAAATCAAACATTATATAGATCAATGATTGGAAAGCTGCAATAAGTTGTACATAGTAGACAAGACATTGCATTAGGTATTGGAATAGTGGCAAGATTTTCTACAAATCCAAGAGAAAATCACTTAATGGAAGTAAAGAGAATACTGAGGTACCAGAAAGGAACTGATGACTTAGGTTTGTACTACAAAAGGAGTGAAAAATTTGAACTAAGAGCCTACATTGATGCAAATTGGGGAGGTAGCATTGATGATAGAAAAAGCACTATTGGAGGACCATTTTTCTTAGGAAAAAGGTTGATTACATGGACCAGCAAAAAGAAAAGTTGCACCTCATAGTCCACTGCTGAAACTGAATATGTTAATTGTAGCTGCTATAAACTGCACCAATATTGTATGGATCAAACATTTGCTGCAAGGTATGAAGGAAGAGGTAACTAAGCCTATGATACTTTATTGTGACAATACAAGTGCTATTAACATATTAAAGAACCTTGTAATGCATGCTGAAACCAAGCACATTGCAATCAAGTATCACTATGTAAGAGAGTTGGTGGAAGACAAACAATTGAAGATGGAATATGTTAGTTCAAAGGAACAAATTGTTGACATCTTCAAAAAAGCACCACCCCTAGTTAAGGCTACTTGAAGCAAAAGCAAGAATGCCCTGCATCAAATGTGCTGAAAGTAGAAGATTTTACACATTGATGCAGAGGATGTTCACTTTAGGATTCATGCCTAAAGTAGTAGATGTGATGAAGTTCCAAAAGAGTCACGAGCAAGGTGACAAAGGGAGAAATTAAATGAACCTGCAAAAGTCTTACTTGCATATTAAGATGCTAATATGTCTTTGGCATTGTTGTCAAAGAGGGAGAAGTAGACAATTGATCAACAGGATAAGTTGTGGTAATAATAATTAAAAGAAGATAGAGGCAGAAGTTGATCAAAACAACAAAAGATGAGCAATACAGAGGGAGAAAGACAAAGAACAAGGATATAGTAGAAAGAGGGAGAAGTAGAAATGAAGCAATCAAAATAGTAGAAGGAAATGTGAAGTTACAATTTACCTTTTGGCATTTGACTTACCATTCTAACCTAATAAGCTTGTGGTTGAATAGTTTAGTCTAATGGTTGACCAGTTTGGTTTGCCATCAATGCCAAAGAGGGATGAGGAGATTGTTGCAAAGAAGGAAGATTTTTGTTTTCAATCATTGATGTCAAACTTGTTATTTGTAGTGATGATCTTTTCTTATAAGATCCAAGTACTCTCACTTAGTTGATTGATGAAGAAGATTTGATCAACAAGATGCAACAAGAATACCTAGGGAAAGGTTGAGTTATGATGTTGTAATGAAGTGTAAGGATCAGTTAAGACAATGGTTAAATGATTTATTGATAACATAATCAAATATACAAAGGTTAGTCACACTTAGAAACATTGGAGGAAGAAGTTGTAGATCATTAGTGGGTATCAAGTAAGTTAGTTGAAGCCGATAAAATTCTTAGTTGGAGCCAAGTAACAGGGAATTCTAGTGTGTGCTGAGTGATCTTCAGGTGTCAAGTAAAGATTAGGTGCCAAGCATCAACAAATCTTAGTTGGTGCTAAGTAATCTTCAGGTGTCAAGCATCAAGAAAAACACAGTTGATGCTAGGTAACATAGTATGTGCCGAGCACCAGTATTTCAATAGTGCCAAGCTACTGGATTATTTCAAATTATGAAGATTCACCAAATCTAAATTGACAAAGTGGTTCTCTTGAATTTTGTGAACAAGTTGGAAGATAAGGATGATGAGCTGGTGGCACAAAATTCTATGTAAATCATTTTTGAGTGAATTCAAGAGGATTATTCAAGAAGTTTCTAGAGGAAACACAATATGGGTTAGATGCAATGAATCCTACCTAATCCATATGAATTGAAATTAAAGAATGGAACAATCAAGAGGGAAAAGAACTCCAAGACTTCTATTTAAGGAATCATAGACCAAGAAGCAAAGAACTGCTGATACTATTGTTGCTAAAGTGCCAAACTGCATAGTGGTTAGAAGGGTGTCAAGGAGAAGACATCTAGGAGAAGGAAGAGCACAGAGGCTCTGCTTCTACGAGTGGTCATGAAGAGATGATTGCACTGGTACATTGAGCATGGAGACTCATGGAGACCAACCTTGAAAGGAGGGAAAGCTATCAAAGTTGCAAAGTTTGAAGGCCAGGCAAGGGTATGAGCTGAGAAGTGATTTGAGATCTACAAGATAAGTTGTATGTTGTAGTCAAGTTAAAGATTTTCTAATACTCTCTAGAAATTTTATCAGACATGAAAATCCTATGGACTTAGGTTGGTTTAATAGCCATTTGTAAATCCTTTAACAGGGTGGCATTCCAAGTGAATGTTCTAAAGTCCTTTAACCAAGCCCTCTTCTAACAGGGTGGTTAAATCATCTAACAAGGTCACATTTGACAGTGTGTTGTAAGCCTTTAACAGGGTAGGGCTTTCACAGGGCATCACTTCAGAAGAGTGAGAATTGAGTAACATGTTACTCGTGGTTTTTCCCAAATTGGGTTTCCATGTAAATTACTGTGTTATGTGTTGATTTCTTATGTGTTATGCTTGCATGTTGATTTATAGTAACTTGCTGATTAGAGAAGTTAAAGCTTGGATGAATGAATAGTTGAATGGGCTCACTATACTTAGTGAAAAGTTTGAATAGGACATTTGGACCTTGAATAACTAATTCACCACCCCATCCCCCCCCACCCCCCACCCCCCGCCCCCCCTTTTAGTTATTCTAAAGCATTTCCAACAGATTATAGAGGTAGGGAAATATATCCTATAATTGCACAAGCATCTCAAAATTTTATTGATGATGAACATTTTGTAAAATCTAGGGCCTTTAAAAAATTCTTAAGGAGAAGAAACATTGGCAATTTTGAGGCAAAATGTAAAACAATAAAAATAGAGCAACCAAATAAGTTGGACTCTAAGATTGAGGAAGAGGTTAAGGCTAATTTCTTAGATGAATTTTCACAATTGACCCTTGAGGGGGGAAGACAATTATTGCAAGAGTCAGGTGGTTTGATATTACTTGAGTGGGTCATAGCTAATGCTATGATTTTTGACCTTGTTAGAAAAGAGAAGGATGTCGAATACAAAACTAAAGAGGAAATTTGTAGGTGCATAGAGGAGTGAAGTATAACAATGACCACCAAGCATTGGTAATTTTGTCCATTGAAAAAAGTGATAAAACTAGGATAAAAGAAATCTTCA
Organism: Cupressus sempervirens; assembly: GCA_028749045.1. NCBI lineage: Eukaryota > Viridiplantae > Streptophyta > Pinopsida > Cupressales > Cupressaceae > Cupressus > Cupressus sempervirens. The sequence goes on along the minus strand of CM053789.1, from coordinate 554,819,444 downwards.
ATGCAAAACATATTGGTACTCTTACAGTATATAGAGCTGATGAAGTGGATAGTGAAGAAGTGAACAAAATGACTAAAGAAGTGGTAGATTTTAGCTCAGTGGTGGCTAGAAAAGAAAAACATAAGTTCCTAGAGCTCAATGCAAAATTTAAAGAAATATTAAAAGCATATGAGGAAAGAGGAAATAGGATACAACAACTTGAAACTCAAGTATCTCAGATGTATAAATTACTATGAAAGAGCAAGATTGAAGAATCTAACAGGCCTATAATTGTTTATCCTCACCACCCAATTGAGATGTTTAAATCAACTCCATTATAGAGTTTCTTGATACTCCACAAAGGTTTGAATTTTATACTATAGAGGAGTTTGAAGAAGAAAAGAATAAGATATGGGAATTGCATATTGAGCTAAATAATCAATATAAAGAAAAACTCAAAAAAAAATCTTATTCTTAGTAGATAAGATTGACTAGCCAACATTCTATGAAAAATTGGTGGGGATCCTAGATATGTGGAATGAGATAAAAAGAGATGAAGACACCCTAAAGCCCATTGTGCAAAAATGGAGTGAAATAGATAAAGATATTACTCTTATGTGTATCTCAGTCATCAATCTATCTTGTGAACAAATAAAGAAGACTTTTGATATAACCAACAATTTGATAGAATTTGATGAGAAAAGGGTTTCTATTCAAAAGAGAATAATGATTTTCCTTTCTAACTATATAGGAGAGAAATTTGATCTTTTTCCTAGTGCACTCAAAAAGATTGATAAAATAAAAGAAAAGGAAGATCAGGGGAAAGAATTGGATGATTTACTATGCCACCAAATGAATGAAGTCATTAATGAAAAAGGGGTATGTGTTGTGGGCATTGACCAATGAAGAATTTGTGAAAGTATAGTTTTTCAATAATGCCATTAGAAAAGAATTTGTTGAAATAGACAAAACAGGGGGCTTTGTGATTAAAAAGCAACGTGAAATCTTAAACTTTGATTGGCCTGATGATATAGTTTTCAAAAAATGGAGGGAAACAAAAGAAGAGGGTGTGGGCCAAGAAAAGAGTCACACAAATGACACCTCAATAGAAGAAGACAAAATAGAACAATCACCCTTAGTGATAAGAAAAATAAATCCAACTGATGACATAGCAACTGAGGAATCACATATAATGGTTGTATTATTAGTAAGTGATGATGTAAATGGAGAGCCATGAATTGAAGTAAATTTGCAGCAATCAAAGCCAAACAAATCACTAATAAACCTAATAGCTACATATTTTGAAGAGTCAAAATAACAAAAGGTGTAATAGAAAATGGTCCCACCAAAAGAACATTATGATGTAAAGCTTTCCTGTTGCACAAATTTTGTCTTTTATGACAACAAAAAATGTAAATATCTTTTGTCTTAAGGACAACTGTTAGTTCTCTATGCCTAAAGCTTGTTGCATCTCACCCACTATAAGTGAGATCCCAAGGCTAGAGAAAGGGTCCAAGTCATTTACAAATTTAGCACTGATAAATATCATTCAGTCTAGTTTTATTGATATAGACTTTATGACATACTCTCTCTGCAAATGTCTGAGAATAACTTGACAATATAGGATTTTTATGTCTTATCTTGAGTCATTTTTGAGTTTTATTACAATTTTTATAAAAATTTCAAAGGAAATTAATATAAAGATGAATTGTCTCCATATCTTTCTTCTTGAATCTTGTCTCCATTGTTATTACTTGGATGTCTTGAGATTGTATAAGCAAAGCTTGTTCAATTGAATGCACTCAACTTGAATTGTGATGGGGACACAACCCAACAACAAAATGGACATAATAGAAAAGGGAAATTATATTAACTGAGAAAAGAGGCTAGTACAAACAGTGCAGAGAAAATAAACTTCTAAACATGCCCTACGGGCTTACAATAGCATAAATATGGAGAATATTTCTCCTTATAGCACCTCCTCTCAAACTCCACCCCGAACTGCCTTTTACAATGCCAAAAATCTCCTTAAATAGACCCTGAAGGGTTAAGGACTAGGAGTACATTCTAGAAAGTGCTAGTAGGCATCCACCGACAAAATAGAAGGTTCTAGAAGCTGTGTTAGAAGTCGGTGCAAATCTAGAAGAATCCAGAAATGGTAGTCGAACTTTCGGGAGGCATAACTTTTGAACCGTAGCTCCGATTGACGAACCGTTTACATTTTTGAAAAGCTCTCGAAGCGTTCTATAGCCCTATGAAAAAGCTTTGCTCATCCCCCATTTTTCGACCCTTTTTGAGGTCATTTAATGCCCCAAACTTGACTTTGAAGCATTCTTAGGAGGTCTCCAAAACCCGAAAAATTGCAATAACTTTCAAACCGTGGGGCATTTTGACCTGATTCTTTTTCTGGAATGCTCTAAATCTCAATTACATTCATCTGGCCAAGTCACACCTTCTAGGTCACCAAAATGGTGGCCAAATTGCATGCTCCTATTTTTTTGAGATTTTCAAATGCACTGATAGTTGAACTATGAGAGTTGGAACCTTTATTTGAGCCAAATGGGTATCCAAAAATGTAAAGACATGAAACAAAAACTAAGTCTAAGTACATTTTTTTGGGTGACACAGGATTGCCCTTATACCTCTGGATGCTCCTGCATCAGACACCCAGGGTAGATTGAAAAGTGACCCTGTCACTTTATGGATGGTAGAGGAAATCCCAAATGGGAAACCTCAGCTGCTGAAATCCAAGTTGAGTCTTTGATCGGTCGTCCTTTCCATTTGACCAAATACTCTTCATACTGCCTATTTCTGGTACTCCTACCCACACGATGATCTAGAATGTCTTCTATCTCCTCCTTCTTAGAAGCAGGAATTGGGCATGGCTCTAAAACTAGCTCCTCATCAGCACCATCATTATGATACTCTGTCAAATCTACAATGTTGAAAATGGGAGAAATGTGAATACCATCTGGCAGCTCCACCTCATATGCATTTCCTGAGTTATGTTTCTTCAAAATTTTGCAGGGGCCAAATTTCTTCATTTTCAGCTTGTTGTAAGTACCAACTGGAAATCTTTCTTTTCGTAAGTGCACCATGACAAGATCCCCTACTTGGAATTCCTTATGTCTTCTCCTTGCATCAGCCCTAGCTTTATACTCTTGATTCATCTTGATAATGTGTGCTTGAACGTCCTCATGTAGACGCTTGATGTGTTCAGCAAATTCCTTAGCTTCAGTACTTGTTCTCTCCCCTTGTTCTATCTTCCTCAATTCTGGTGCAGTCCTTGGGCTATTTCCATATACAATTTGAAATGGTGATTTTCCAGTACTCCTATTTATAGAGTTATTATAAGCAAACTCTGCCTGTGGTAGAATCAAATCCCATCCCTTGGGCTTATCTCCAACTAAACATCTCAACAAATTGCCCAGACTTCTATTTACCACTTATGTTTGGCCATCAGTCTGTGGGTGATGCGTGGAACTGAATTTCAAGTCTGTTCTCAACTTCTTCCACAATGTCCTCCAGAAATACCCCACAAATTTAGTATCTCGGTCAGAAACTATACTCCTTGGAAGACCATGTAGTCTTACCACCTCTTTGAAAAACAAGTCTGCAATATGGACAGCATCATGAGTTTTGTGGCATGGAATGAAATGTGCCATTTTGGAGAACCTATCAACCACCACGAATACTGAGTCATTACCCCTTTGTGTCCTTGGCAATCCAAGAAAAAAATCCATACTTATGTCCTCCCATGGCCTTGATGGAACAGGCAATGGCTGATATAGGCCAGTATTTTGACTAAACCCCTCGGCAACTTGACAAACCTGGCAACTCTGTACAAAATTCTTTACATCCTGTGTAATTTGAGGCCAAAAATAATGTTCTCTAAGAATGGCAATGGTCTTATCCCGACCAAAATGTCCTGCCATCCCTCCACTGTGTTTCTCCTTAATCAGATTTTCCATCATGGAACTCCTTGGAATGCACAATTGACTACCTTTGAACAACATGCCATCCTGAATCAAACAGACTAACCACTTGGTTCTATCTACAGCAACAGGTTCTTTACAAGCTTTCCATGCTTCAGCAAAATCAGGATCCTCAGGGTACAAATTCTTGAGTTCATCAAACCCAACTACTTCAACCTGCATTGTTGTAAGTAACAACTGTCTCCTACTTAATGCATCTGCAACCCTGTTAGATTTTCCACTTCTATGCTTCAACACAAAGGTATAACTCTGCAAGAATTCTACCCACTTCATATGCCTCTGATTCAATTTACCTTGGCTATTTAGGTACTGTAATGCCTGATGATCAGTATACAAAACAAATTCCTTTGGCAATAAATAATGCCTCCATTTCTTTAAGGCCTGAACTATCGCATAGAACTCTTGATCATAAACATAATACTTCTTCTTTGCATCATTCAATTTTTCACTAAAATATGCAATAGGCTTACCTTCTTGGCTCAATACAGCCCCAATAGCGCTACCACTAGCATCACAATCCACCTGGAATACTTTTCTAAAATCTGGAAGTGCCAACACAGGCTGTTCAGTCACCTTCTTCTTCATCAATTCAAAACTTCTCGCAGCTGCTGCAGTCCATTTGAACTCTTTTCTATCCCCTCTTATTGTATCAGTTAGAGGTGCACATATGCCACTGAAATTCTTAATAAACTTCCTGTAAAAACTAACTAGACCATGAAATGATCTTACCTCAGTAGGAGACCTTGGAGTAGGCCATTCCAAGATGGCTTTTACCTTCTCTGGATCTATTTTGAGACCTTCAGGTGATATAACAAATCCCAAATAGACTAACTCCCTTTTTGCAAAGACACACTTCTTTAGATTAATTAACAGTTTCTCTTCCCTTAGCCTTTCAAGGACACTACGAATATGCAGTAAATGTTCTTCCAAAGTCTTGCTGAAAATTAAAATATCATCCAAATAGACAATAACAAATTTTCCCAAGAACTTCTTAAGTACCTCATTCATGAGCCGCATGAAGGTGCTTGGGGCGTTCGTCAATCCAAAGGGCATGACTAACCACTCATAAAGACCCTCCTTGGTCTTGAAGGCTGTTTTCCACTCATCTCCTTCTCGAATCCGTATCTGATGATAGCCACTCTTCAGATCTATCTTTGTGAAGTACTGAGCTCCACTCAAGCAGTCCATAAGATCATCCATCCTTGGTAAAGGAAACCGGTACTTGATGGTTATCCTATTTATAGCTTGAGAATCTGTACACATCCTCCACTCTCCATCCTTCTTTGGTGCAAGTACTACAGGTACTGCACATGGACTCAGGCTCTCTCGAATCAAGCCCTTCCTCAACAGCTCCTGAACCTGTCTATTTAGCTCCTCTGTTTCAGTAGGAGTCATCCTGTGAGCAGCCTTGTTAGGAAAACTAGCTCCTGGAATCAGATCTATCTGATGACTGATTTGCCTTACTGGTGGCAATCCATCTGGAACATTATCAGAGATAATATCTCCAAATTCTCCTAGTAAATCTGAAACTTCAAATGGTATTTCACTACTACCTTCTTTATCTTTCCTAGGAATCAAAGCATAGCACATACGATGATGTTTCATGCCATCTAAAAACTTCCTTCCATCAACAAGACAAATCCTAGCACTGCTACATACCTTTTCACCTTCCTTTTTCATGGGCTTCAATTTGTGGTGAACTCCATCCTTTGTCAGAGAGTATGTGTTTGCATGTCCATCATGTATTGCATGTCTATCAAACTGCCATGGTCTATCAAACAATAGATGGCAAACATCCATCGAAATAACATCACAGAGAACTTCATCATGGTAACTCCCAATTTTGAATTTTACTAAACATTGTTCACTTACCAGGACCTTATGATCATCTTTTATCCAAGAAATCCGATAGGGCTGGGGATGTTTCTCCCTCTTGAGCTTCAGCTTAGAGACCATCTCTTCGGATACCAAGTTATCAGTGCTACCACCATCAATGATCACATCACAACATTTATCCTCACACTTGCATCTGGTACGGAACAAACTCCTCCGTTGTCCTGGTTCATTTTCACCACTTAGTAGGACTCTTTCATTTACCAAGGTCTCTCCTCTTTCTGCATCCTCTGAATGTGATGATTGTGCATCCTCATCCACATGAGCAACCCTAGCTTGGCCCTCAACTCTCCTATCTGTCCTTCCTTGTTGTTGAGGGCATTCAAAGGCACGATGACCTTCTTCATTGCAATGGAAATAGGTACCACAGAAGCCTCCTCTTCCTTGTCCATGTCCTCTACCTCTTCCTCTTTGATTTCCAAAGTCTTGATCATGGGAGCGGTTGAAACCCTCATTCCTCTGGTTCCTGCTAGTACCCTCATCTTCATTTTTCTTTTGAGTTTCATTGCGGCCTCCAGATGATCTACCGCTTCTCCTTCCTCCTTGATCGCACCCTCTTTGTCTTCCTTCAAACCTTTTACTCAGCTTCTCTTCAACTCGTAGGGCAAACTGGTATGCTTCTTCAACGCTGGTCATTCTTACCAGACTTACTTCCTCCTGGATGCTAGGTCGTAACCCACTGATATAACGAGCAACCTTCTCCTTATTTGCTTCTGGATGCCCCGCTCTAATCAAGAGTCAGTAAAACTCCTCTGTATATTCTTTGACTGATCTTCCTGCTTGCTTTAACCCATGCATCTTCTTAAACAGATCAAGCTCGTAGTCCACATGAATGAACTGCTTCTTCAATTTTTCCACCATGCGATCCCATCTTGTGATCTTCTCCTTTCCTCTTCTAAGTCTTTCCAGTTGAATCTCTTGCCACCAGATTTTGGCATGGCCTTTCAGTTTGGCCTTTGCAAACTTAACCCTATCTGGGTCCCTTATATCCTCATACTCAAAGTATTCTTCCAGTTCATTGATCCAATCGATCAAGTCATCTGGTTTCAAATTTCCCAAAAATATACCCACTTCAATTGTAGGTCTTTTCCCAAACCTAGTAATGGCCCTAAAAAGCCTTTCCTCTACAGGATTCAGAACTTCCTCGTCAACTTCCATTACTTCCTCTTCATTGTCATCCTCACTATTGTCATCTGTGGCAATATTTGCTCCTCTACGAAGCTCCTCTTGCAATGCTTGTACCTATCTCTGGAGGGCTCTAGCCTCCTCAGGATCAATAGCTCTGGCCCTTCCACCACGCTCTCTTCATGGAGGCATCTTCTAACTCGAACCCACAACCACACAGTCCTGGTGCAAACTGCCTCACAGTCGGCGCTC